>JBAMJV010000231.1:0-142112 GCA_037951105.1 Echinarachnius parma | reverse complement strand
GGGTATGGAAGAGGTGCCGTGGCGTGAGCTTGTTAAGTCGCATCTAACCCCCAGGCAACTGTATCATTAGCCCTAATACCATTTTCACAAATGCCCTTTGAAGTTGTGTCTCGTGGACGTTACTTCCGTGTGTGTTTGTGTATATATGCATCTCGTGAATGTCCAAGCCAAAAAAATGTAAATAAAGTTCAATGAATGCGGTTTGGGATAGCATGTGATGACAACTTGTCCAGGTCGTTGGTTTAGAAGGAGAGGGGCGCTAAGTCACTTTTTTGTACTTTGGAGATAAATCATGTTTGGAAGTTTGAAGGCCATAGAAACCAATGTAACTCTATATTATATTTTTGGGAATATTCCCCAAAATCATATATAAATGTTATCTGAAAATTTCACATCATTTAAAGGAAGCTCCGACGTACAATAAGGTGGTATGCGTAACTCAGTTTAGCCAAAAATTTACTTAACGCCCTTCTTACTCTCACCCGATTAAAGAGACATTCCCTCTTTTGCAAGCCAAATTTCAAAAGTTGCGAGGTTATTGTTTTATATGATAGAAAATGTAATTTAATAGCATGCCTGAAAAAATTAGGGCTTGAAATCTCTTCTTCGTGGAGTTATAGACCTAAATCTAATAAACCATCATCCAACGGTTAATTGTGAATGAAACGTGTTTTCACCCGTCGAGAAAGTTCGCTCACGGAGCGCCATAGCGCTATGCGTGACCCCTATGTGACCCGCGCTAGCTACATGACCCGCGCATGAATAACAGTGGGTAAGCGATTACTAATCAAAATAACCAAACCTCGCTTAAACTGACTACATGTAATTATATTCTTCTTTTTTTAGATCTTTTTCCATGACATACCTTTACAAATGTCGGCTTCACAATACCTTCACAAGAATAAGTGCAATATTGTTGTAATATTATGCTAAATCAGTTAAACTTCTTTATTGACCGATATATAGTTTTATGGAGGGACGCATTCGTTTTTTCATTCGTATAATCGCAAGTTACAGGGCTGTTCGATCTGATTTTTTTTGTGTGAGTTACATTCATTCCCCTCCGGCAACTGGAAACTGTTCAGACGTTTTTGTAAAAGAGGGACTGTCCCTTAAAGTTATGCTATCATCCTGAGAATGTGTAGATGGACTAACTGATTGATTTTTATGTTGCATGTTTTTTTCTAAGATTTCTTTATTCAGTACTTGATTAATCTGTGCGATTGTCCTCATATTTTTCAATTAATTATTAGATATTATTATGAAAAACCATTGTACGGTAGTTTTTGTGTAATAATTTCATGTAGCTGAACAAATTTATTTGATTATCATTTAAAGAGTCATGAAGGGAAATAATGTAACAAAGTGTGATTCAAATTCTATTGTTCCTTTTGCAAGACGTAATTAATTTGGGCGCTTAACGTGCATTCTCCTCAACCCCGGCCTAGCCCCAAATAAAATGCAGAAATCTTATTTTCTCTAAGAAAAAGGATTATAAAGAGTTTTGAGGCCATTTACGTACTAATGATGATTGCTTCTAAAAACATTGCAGGGGGCAGGGATATATTTTCCATGTAGTGTATGTTGTGGTAACCGTAGCAACGAGATAAATTAGCCATTGTTGGTTGTGAATGTGCGAAGGGCCCTTTCTGTAAGGTCAAGAAGAAGATGGATAAGATTGAAAAATGTGCAGTTTTCTCATTTCGTTATTAACTTGATTACTCTCGTACTCATGTAATTTAATTTCCTAAGCATAACTAATCCCCTTTTTTGCGCGCATACGTCTGTTTGTCAGCCGTGTTTCATTATCAATTAGGCAAGATCTTTCTGATGTCATTGGTGACCATGATATAAACAAATTGAAATGAAATGTCTGATCTGCATTTTGGTTGTGTAGGAGTATATTATCTAGATTATTACCCTGTATTGTTATTCGTCAAAAGCTTTATGTTCATCTAAAAATGGACAAAATTGTTATTTGAAATTTACCCTTACAGTTGCCTTCTTTTCAGGAAATAATACAGCATCCTGTGATTTAAAGCAGGTTTACACCAGAAATTCTTTTAAAAGTAAAAAAATAGCATACAATAATAACTGGGCTATTTTAAAAGTGTGTTTTTATTTGTATGTATGTAAAGTGCTTAGAGATGATATTGTATCACATCGGGCACTATATAAATCTAACCTAATATTATTATCATTATTATTATATAATTATGGAGCCTGTATACAATAATTTGTAATAATGACCTTTCACTACTTAGTACTTCTTCCAAAGGGTCCTGGGTGTAATATCTACCAATCAGGCCAACCAATCAAGCTCATACTGTGCACTCATTCCACTCCCTTGGGAGCATCATGTTGTATAATTCATTCATTAATTCATTAATTTCTTTCCGATACTCGTTTTCTTTTTCTGCAAATCGCCCCTCCAATGCGTCTAATATCACTACCTTTTGGTCCCTGTGATCGATAGAGCACAAAACACGCACTCATTCCACTCCCTATGGAGCATCTTGTTGTACAATTCATTCATTTATTTTGTCTGACACTTGTTTTCTTCATTCATTAATCCATTTCTTTCTGATACTTTTTTTCTTTTCTGCAGATTACTCCCCCAAAATGTGGCGTCCCAAATGTCTTTCCTTCTTCGTTGCGACTGGGAGAGGTGAGTGGGCAAAATAAAATCTTTAAAATCATTTTTCTTTTTGAAAATACCATACTGAAAATAGTATACATGTATGTGGTTGTGAAAGAGAATGGATGTATGCTGGAGAAACTTGAGAGCTTGAATAATGAATATTTGAAGATTTTATCAAACATTAGTCGTGAATAGTGAATGAAATCCTAAAAAATAATTTTTCTTTTTTAAATACCATACTGAAAATAATATACATGTATGTGGTTGTGAAAGAGAATGGATGGATGCTGGAGAAACTTGAGAGCTTGAATAATTGAAGATTTTATCAAACATTAGTCCTGAGTAGTGAATAAAATCTAAAAAATCATTTTTCTTTTTTAAATACCATACTGAAAATAATATACATGTATGTGGTTGTGAAAGAGAATGGATGGAAGCTGGAGAAACTCGAGAGCTTGAATATTTGAAGACTTTATCGAACATTAGTCCTGAATAGTGAATAAAATCCTAAAAATCATTTTTCTTTTTTTAATGCCACACTGAAAAGTGAAAATAATATAATTATGTGGTTGTGAAATGGTGAAAGAGAATGAATGGAATCTGGAGAAACTTGAGAGCTTGAATAGTAGAAGACTTTAAATAAGTTGGTCATGAATAGTGAATGAGGTATTAAACACACTTGTGTATTAGTGAGAGTGAAAGGGTTTACAACAGAGACCTGTAGGCTGTTCAGCAGGTGACTTGTCATTTGGTCTACACCCATTTCACCTTCCCCCATTTTCATCATTTTCAGCCCCAAAAAAGAAGAAGAAATCAGAGCCTTAGGATTAGGGATTGAGATTAGAGCGAGGGTTGGAGCTTGGGGTTAGCTATATATGGTTGGGAGTTTTGGTTCTGGACATGTTGTGGCATTATCCGATAGGTGCTTGACTGCAGCAAAGCACAGAAACCTATCAATGCCCCAGTACAGCACTTGTGTCCTTCAGCAAGGCACTTAATCCACATTGCTGCTCCCCACACATGTGCGATATGGGTAGTTGGCATGAATGTGGGTGTGTTAAAGGTAGTTGAGATTCGTCAAATGAGATGCGCGGCGCCATCTTTCATACGCGTTGCGCACGGTGCGTAATGCACGTTAGCTCAGTGTCATGCGGTGCGCGCAAACTAACCCAGTTCAAAATGGCGACCCGCTATGTAACATCCCCACGCTTGATGCCCTTTAAGCAGGAGTGCACTGTAAAGTAGCACCTGTGGGGAATGCTCCCCAGGGAGTCGAGAGAGTGCACAACAAGTGCTAGATTAGTTGTGGATGTGTATCCATGTGTATCCAACAGCCAGAGAATAGGAGAATAGTGCAAAAAGAACTTGGGAGGCTAACCTGGATTATAAAATAATTTTGGAATTGGGAAAGTGGAAGTTTTAGGAATCGTGTATTAGGCCAGATGAGTTAGACCAAACGGGTGAAGATGAAGAGACCATAAACCTTGCAGCATGGGTCTATTGATGACAGACCTGGATTCTCACTGGGGTTAAAGGTCAACTGATTGGAGTTCAAAGGTCATGTGCAAGGTGCCAGTAGTCTTGTCCCCACCAAGTCTATTTTTAGTTTTTTTAAATTCCTTGAAATTCTGCCAGGGAATCGGGAGTTGAATTTGGTTATTTCTGAGAATGGATATGTAGAAACTTTAGCACTGTCTTGAGCAATTTTCTCTTTATCTTTCCATTGATATTATTATTTCCTTCTCTCTCTCTCTCTCTTGTTAGTATATTATTTGTCTTTTTTCATCCTTGGGTTCTGTCACACTCTCTTTCTCTCTCTCATATCCTCCCTTCTTTATCTTTCTTCCATTTCTTTCTTTCTTTCTTTCTTTCTTTCTTTCTTTCTTTCTTTCTTTCTTTCTTTCTTTCTTTCTTTCTTTCTTTCTTTCTTTCTTTCTTTCTTTCTTTCTTTCTTTCTTTCTTTCTTTCTTTCTTTCTTTCTTTCTTTCTTTCTTTCTTTCTTTCTATCTTTCTCTCTTCCATTTCTTTCCTTCTTTTACCTCTTCCCAATTTGTTTATCTTCTCATCTCTCCTCTTCCCATCGCATCTCAACAACCCCAGCCTTTGCTGAGGTGGCAAAGCCGTAATTGAAATAACTGTATGTGATAGATCGTCTGGCTGCCCGTAATCACACTAATGATAATGTCTTCACGTCTCAATCAAACGAGCACCTCATATTTCGTCTGCGTGACTACTCCATCATACATATGCCTACCTATGAGACCAGGCTAGACAGTAGTATTGTATGCTGACTCATAGATTTGAGTCCTCAACATTTGTTCTTATAATTATGTTACGATGCTAATAAGACGTCTCATCTCTTCTGCTAATTAGGTTTCTTAATGTTTCGACTGTCTCCACTATTACTACTGTCTAATGCAAATTTTCAAATTTTTCTTAATAAACGGTAAAGATACTTAAACAGTACTTACTAAAAAAAATCCCTAGGACAATACTCTTTGAATAATGATGCGTTGGTGGACATCAATTTATTCATAAAAAGACCCCCTATGACAGGCTTTCCATGTTGTTTGAAATGTGTTGAATGCGTTGATGGACATTTATCATGTATTCAGACTGTTTCCCTTTAAAGATGTGATTAGGTACATGTACATGTAAATGAAATCACCAGGAGAAGAAAGACCAATAATGTATTGGAATCAGTAACCATCGTTGACACACGGTGTATGGACTGATTAGGAAAAATCATGTAAATATGCAAACTTTCATTCAGAGGGAAAAAAATATAATGGAGAAAATAAATCAATATATTCTGTTTATAGAGAGTTTGATGGAATAAGTGTAGATTTTTGTTATTGTTGATTTTTTTGTGTAATGAGAGTGGATACTTTAGGGATGATATGAGGGAGGGGGGAAAGAATGTTGCCTCTTTTTTTTTTTTACAAACAAACAAACAAACAGATGAAACAAACAGGGAATGATAAAGCGTTAACATATGCACCTAGAAAAGAGAAAAATATCAACAGTGCACTTTATGATTAATAAACAGGATGCTAACTGAACAAAACAAAAAAATGAAATTGTCCTTGCAAAAATAGGGGAAAAAATGGTTAGGGTATAGATGGAGGTGATAATTGGCTTGGACGTGCTTATCGTTCGTAATTACGCAGACCGAGTCTGTCGCGCAATATCGCTCTGGCCATTTGTCAAGTTTGTTCCTCGCGTGGCTCTGTTATTGCCATTTTGTAGTGGTGTAATGCTTTATTGGAACTGCCTCTTTTGGAGTGAAGCCAATAGTCTGTGTTTCAGACTTTTTAAATTCGTACTTGGAGTGATTTCCTATTTATATTCCCTTCAGCGTTTAATTTACGCCATCATTTTAGTGGTAGAAATTCCATGTGATTAAGGATGTAGATTTCATATTTTCATCTTTTAGATATTTCCCTTGAATTCTCTTCTTTTAGTCCGTCTTTCCCTCATTATTTTGCATTTTCCCCCAAAAGTTTTGTTTCTAAAAACGCAGATCTACTGTATGAGTAAATGGGATGAGGGTGTGGAGGGAACATGATGATTGTTACCTTCACTTTCCACAATTTGGAACGTCAATTTCCATGCTAAGTTTTCTATCTTTATTCCCTTTAGTTTGAATTTCCAATGGTTTTCTTCTGGATTTCCATTTTTATAAGTGTTTGTTTATAAGGCACATAAGAAGATGATGAAGATTATTGTAACCCCCACTTTCCATTAATGAAACTACAGTATATGTTTTACTGCTATGTTTTGTATAGATACATGTGTATTTTCAATGGTTTTCTACTGGATTTCTCTCGTTCTTTTTTTGCACATAAAGAAATTGTTCAAAGGATGATAATGGTTGATTGTGTATAAAACAGTATTCTTTATGCTAGATTGTCAAATATATCCCTCCTCAAATGTTACTGTTTCAATGGGTTTTCTACTTTCTACTGGATTTCTTTTTTTTTTATAAAGTTTTGTTGATGAAAAATGCGGACGATGAGAAGATGGGAGAGAGGTTTGAGATGGTGATTATGATGATGATGATGATTACCGTAACCCCCACTGACTCGAGCACAATGACGCCTCGGGGCATTTGTGTTAGAACGCAAATCCCGTGCGCACGCTGTTTTTTTTTGTCCGCGACACGAATGTGCTATCCCATTGATTGATGTTCCAGCCCGATTATGCAAATGAGGACGTACTTATGCAAAAGTTATGCTAAGCACGTGGCCTGTTTAGTCCATATAATATTTCCTCTCAAGAAATTACCGGGCATGCGTTCGATTTTTGAACGGCATTGTAAAATGCTGATCTCTAGAAATGAAGGGCACCAAAGGGAGATTATTTGTCTCTGTTTTGTATTCTGTGAAAAAAAATACACTGGGGCTCAGGGTGAATTCGCCCCCAAAATGCCGAAAGAGCTTCGTAAATTGCAAAGAGTTCAAGGCAAAGCAAATTTTTAGAGTTATTTTCATGCAGGCCAACTTGAAAATTAGCCCCCGAAAAAACAAATATTAATGTTTTCCCTGTTTATTGTTTCCTTGTGTTTTTCGTAAGGTTTTGTCACTTGTAAACAAACAAAAAATCAGTGGACTAGTTTACATACGTGTTATTGATAGTTTTCCTATTTATTTGTTAGTGTTTACAAGAAACTAACTACAAATATTTTCTAAGACATTAACACAAAATATGTACATAAACAACTACAAGACAAGGTTGTAGCACATCCAGACTGGATCCTTTTTCCTCAAGGAAAAAACAATTGATGATTACTAAGTTATGATAAATTGAAGTGATCATGGATATTACAATTATAAAAACATATTTTTATCAAATGAGGAAAACAGAATTCTGGAACAAAATTAGAGAGACGGCTATAACGAAGGTGTTTTACATCAATTCATGTGACAGTTATGTCACCTCTGTACGCCTCTGCACCTTATAGAATGGTTTGAACTTATGAACTTGTATGCATGACCAGTTTTCCAACGCTTCTAAAATAAGAAACCCCCTTTGCGCTGAAAGTGAAAGGGTGTTATGTAACCGATCCAGACGCCAATGTTTTTGTTTGGTAATCAGTATTGATCCGTATCATGGCTGGGTGGATGTGGAAATCAATATTGGACAATCATTTAAAACCATCCTCCTAAATGTCCATCTAGCGATGGATGATTCCCACAGGCAGACAATCGGGGGAATGAATGTTTGCCTAAAGTCTGTTGACCCGTTGACATGAACATTCTCTCCACATTCTCTATGACAGCGTGAACATTATGTATTTTAAAGGGATCTAGTAACTTTGTTGACATGTGCAATAAGTGATGAGTGGTTGATACATTGATTGTAGTTATCTGATATGTCCACTGGGTATTTTGTGAACAATTTCAAGATTAATGGATGGTATAGTAATGAGCAAAAATGCCAAGTGATATTCACTAACTCATTGCACTGACTTTTGTACACACGGTTACGACTATCCAGTGGATAGTTCAACATCTGAACACTATAATTGTAAATATATTTTAAACGAAATGCAAATTTGAAAACGGAAACTTGTCCCATGCTTCTGTCGTTGATACGAATACAACAAGGTATGAGGGAACCACTAGAATTCCAACTGCATTTTGAAGATTTGGACAATGTTACTAGATCCCTTTAACAGACGGTTTAATTTTGGTATAACATGTACAATCTCCATAGACCCCAGCCGGAAGTATTTTGTGGAAAAAGACCCGAATGGGTTGTTAGTGAAAATTAGTTTGAGGTTTTCCAAATGCAGTAGTGTGGATAATTTTGAAGGATTTCATAAACATGGATGATGGCATTCATTTTCTCTTCATTTCAACAACAAGAATGCATTACATTTAATTATAATAAACAATATGAATCCAGTTGTAATGGCCACGTTACGTTACAAGCACCAGAAAATCCTTTGTCAAATATACTACACTGAATGTGAAAGCCCTTTGTAAAATGTACTTCTACATTGGAAGATATGTGTAACGTCCAATAGTATTTATGATTTAAACTACATTTGAAACATGTATCGTGACGGGGAGTCAATGTAGGGCCCCAAAATCCTAGTTTGATATTTAAAAGACCAAAAAAATATATAAAAAATAAGGCAAACAGACATGGAAGAAAAAGAAAGGATCGGGGCTAACGTATTTTATCATTTATCTAGATAGGGAACATTCAAGTAAAAAAAAAAGAAAAAAGGGTGTGATGTCTAGCTCAGAGGAGCTCTAGATGAAGAAGAAAAAAAGAACCCAGAGAAGATATAGCGAACGAGTCAGGATTCCATCCTCTCCATTCACTTTTAATGGTTGATTCGTGATGATTATTGACGTGAGCGTAATTCTCGAGCACACATTAAATGCCAGAACGTAATTGATAATTCAAGCCGCAGCACCAGCGCGCTGCAGCTAAATAAACGCATCGACGATAGGGGTGTACTAACACGGCGTTAAATATTTATGTGCAGCGTGGCTGGTGGCTGGTATAGCATACAAACTCTAGTCAGTGATTGCGCTCTAGGTTGAATTACTGCAAAGCTTCTATCAATGTGGGGGTCATCCTTAATATCAGATTGATGTGTTAGAATAAAGAATTATTGTGGATTATTTTTGGTTTTATTCGGCATTATATTCCGGATGAAGGTGCAGATATTATAAAGTTTACTCACAATTTAATAATGTTTTATGGTTTGATGGAAATGTAGAGGTGAAGTCAGATTTGAATTGTCTTTATACAAATTTATGATTTGTGAAAATGCTTTTCACATGGAATCAAAATCACACCGACCGATATCTAGTCAGTATGAATTAACCAACATGAACCCATTTACAGGACTCAACACTAGCACTTGCCCGCTTGCCCTGGGGCAAGTAAATATTGGTGTCGTGTACATAAAATTGCATAAATTGTCTAGTTTGGTTGCCCGATCGGGCAAATAAGTTATTGATCAACTATGAGAGAATAATGTCATTCCTTAGGTTTCAATCTCAATCTAGAAGTAAGTGGGGCAAGTAAGTTTTCTCTTTGGGCAAGTAAAAATTTGAACATTTACGAGTTTACTTGCCCGAATGGGCCAGTAGAGAAAAAAAAGTTAGTGTGGAGGCTTTGATATTGAGTCAGTTTGAATTGGCCAACATGAACGTTAACCCGTGCAAATGAAAGAAGGTTGTCTTAATTTGTTGGGTGTCACCATCGATTACTTCAAGTTCAATTATAGACCAGGATGTCTGTATGGATGGGCACGATGTTCTCTCTCTTTTTTTATTTTAAAGAAAGAGTGCAAACTAGGAGTAACTTATACTGGATTGATTCTGAGAGAAAAGGCAACAATGATTGATTCAAAAATTATACTTTTAAACCTTTCAAGGTGATTTGCCTTTGGTTACTATGGTATGCATTTGGAGAATGCATGGTATACCCAATAAAATGGTCTCGAATTGGTTAATGTCTAACGCTAATAAAACATCCAATTTGAAAAGGGAAATGAAGGGAGGGGATAGCAAAATAGGCAAGAGGGGGTCTAGGGGGTATTAACGAGGATACAGAAAAGGTTGTTATTAAAGAGGATACAGAAAAGGTTGTTATTTCCCACACTATTTCCGGTCAGCATGTCATGCGTACATTCAATCACAACATGTAGCACGCTCGAATGACCAGTGGACTTAGACAGTGGCTGAAGAAAACCCATGTTGACCTTTGATATACAATTTTAATCCCAAAGAGATTCCTGTAGCTACATTTTTTCTGACTACAATCTTAGAGCTTGATCATGCAAAATACATTTCTGATGGTCGGTCAATAGTCATTTCCTTGTCGTGCTTGCTGGCCCCTTCAAGTTTGTTCCTTTTTTGTAGTTTCTTTATGTGTTAATTTATGTTTGTTTGTTTGTTTGTTGTTTATGTATATATGCCTGTGTGTGTGTGTGTTTGTATGTGTGTATATATATGTTTTTTCTTTCTTCAAATAAGTACAAAAAAAGTAATGTTTATGAAGAATTTGTTTGAGTAATATATCCCATTTAGGGGCTGGTCTCCCAAATAATCGGGGCGGGGGTCTATGGACAAATGCATGTTATACCAAAATCAAATTGTCTTTTATTATGGGATATAGAAATTTCCCATTCAACCAATTCACAGTGCTCACTGGTGTGTTGGTGTATCCTATAGTTCAATACAGCACAAGCATTTGGTGGGTAGGGGCTTGTAAATTAATTGCTCCATTTTATCAGACCAAATTAATGAATGGCTACTGGCGTTGTATGATCTGTATAGTAATGTAGCACAGATTTCAGTTCCCTTTCTACCGAACAAAATCGAATAACTAAATTAACATGAAAATATGGATGATATTTCATTATATGAGGCAATTTTTGACCTTTTAATGTGGGCTTTATTACGGCACCTACATTGTTAGCCCTATTATTGTAATCTTTTTCCCCAAATCATAATTTAGTCGCTCTGCAGTTATACCATAACCCATTTATGACTGGTCCAAAAATATGTGGACTGTGGTCTGCCATGCATGTCATATTAACATAGAATTGTCTTTTAATGGGTTAAATAGATGTATTTGTTACTGTTCAGTATTAATTTACCTTTGGCATTTAGCACCTCACAAATCGAGTCCATTCAATATGACAACAGAGCCAGATATTATCCCTCTATTCACTCATTCATGAAATAAATAAAGCGTTTTTAGGGGCCATTGTTTAATTTTTGCTTTAAATTTGAGAATAACATGTTTTTTTCTTCATATTTGTGCCACAGACTAATTTATGAAAATCATTTAGAGAATTTAGTTGATATTGAATTTAATTGAATAAAAAAGGTAATATATTTATTGTCCACAACATGCAGTTCTCCATCTATTGGGCATACATTACAAATGTATTTGGCATTTAAACTACAAATACAACTAATATCTTTCTGTTCCCAAGGTTTGATCTTTCAAAACTGTCAACTTCCTTGGCTGTTCCCTAGATGCTCTCGACTCTCCCTCAAAGTTCAGTGAGAAGGGAACCCCTTTCCAAATAATATTTGTTACAAATTTCAACTGAGGTGAGAGCCCCCCTTAGACTAGCTCGAATCCATGTTCCCCATACAAGTTCGCGAGATCTAAATCCAATTACGCCGTGGTAATGACGGGCCCCCGAATCCCGTATCGAACTAATGAGAGCGAGATTCGGAAGCCAACCTCTTCTCGAAGGAAAACAAACTTTTTTCCTCCCCCCCAATAATTTTTCCTGCCCCACATCTGACACTTTCACTTCTGCAGTTCAAATTTGGTTCCCCCCGTCTTTTTTTCTTAAAATCACGCTTTCGCTATAGATGTCTTTTCTTCTTTCGCAACTTCGCAAAATGGCATATAATGGTTCATATTTTGATTTAGATTTTCTTTAGATTTATCTGCCTCATTTATTTTTTGTAAATTTTGTTACAAATTGCGATTCTTTTTGTTAACACAACAAATCTTTCAGCTTTATCACAAGTTTGTGCGAAAAACATTGTTAGTCGCTATCAATTCTCTTAATATGGATTGGTTCATGACCCATCCTTGTCCTTTCACACCCAACTTTTAATCTTTCCCCACCTACAGGACATTCCTTTGAATGTTCCTACACCCCTTTCAGACATCTGTTTTGGTATACCTGTAGGCATTTATTTTATTTATTTAATTACCATTGTCCCCTTCGAGACCCCTCTTTTAATCCACAGGTGAGTCTTTTTAATTATCATAGATTCATAGACCCCTTTCAGACACCTCTTTTAATCTACAGGTAAGTCTTGTTAATTATCATAAACCCATGTTAGACACCCCCTTTCTCCACCCATCCTCATCACCCTTGGTCTCTAACCACTTTGTACATTGACTGGCTGGCCATCCACCTCCAATTTGTAAAATTCAATTGCGTGGCGTGGCGTAGCGGGGGGAATTAGTTTACTCAGGCAGAAATTAAACCATTAATGGGCTTCTTAGCGCTGCTGGGTGTCGGTCGAGCCACGCTCTTACGATTGGTGTTGGGATGAAGAAAAAAAACCCATACATGTATAAACTAGGTGGCAGAGTGATTGGACTTGCGACCAGGAACAACTGCCCATTCCCAGGAAGAGTTAAAAAAAAAAAATCATTTGTTTTTTCAATTTATATTGCGTTTCTGTGTGAAGTGCGATTGTGATTGGCAGGGCATGCCTATTAATGAGCCCTCATGCATGCAGCGAAGTTGATAATTACATTATCCTCCTGTTTTAGGATGTAGCGCTTGACCTTAGCACTGCTGGTGCGACAAGTGTAGTGTCCTAGCAAACGAGAGAGATAGAGATAAAGACAGAGAGGGGAGAGAGAAAAGATGAAAACAAAAATGAACCAGGGTTAAAAAGAGTATAAGGGTTAAAGTCTGTAAAGAGAGAAAGGGAGAGAGTGGGGGAGAAGAAGAAGACACAACTTAACTAAGGTTTGAAAGAGTGAAAAGGATAAAGCGAGGAAGGGGGAGAGAAAGGGAGAAGAATACAAGAGAAATGGTTAAAAAGAGTAAAAGGGTTAAAGAGAAAAGGGGAGAGGTTGGAAAATTAGGAAACTTGGTCATTGCTGAGATGTGATATTTGCAATGAGGCTCTGATTAATCATTAGGCGATGCAGATTGTTGACTTTTAATTTATGATTCTGTGTACAGGTGTAAATTTGTTTGTCTGGTATTAAATGTATTAGGTAGTCTCTAGCTGTATCGTTCAATAAAGTAGTTAGGATGCGATTGGTGGAATTTCTTTACTAAAACTCCTCATCAGGATGCGCTGATTGACAGTATTTAGTGGTGCAAATTTAATCACCTGGGTTTTCAGCTACCATGTATGTATTTTACTGCACACACTCATTATCAAACATGCAACCATACAATGCATAGTGACTCAGTGGAAATGTCAACATCATTGACTTCAATTATGATTTGTAATTCTCTAATGGCTGTGATACGAAAATTGGCAACGCATCTAGCCACTTTGCTCATTGAAATTAACATAACAAGGGCGAAGCCTTTGTCGACCATGGCGATGACATGATGGTGATGGTGATGACGATGACGATGATGATGATTATGATGGTGTTAATGATAGTTGTTGTGGTGATATATGTTTTAATCGGCAGCTACATTGCCCTGTGAAACAAAAATTAGCAAATTGGCAACACTTGGCACTTAAATCATTTGAAATGAACTTGACAATGTATCAAAGTGAATAATGAAGATGATGAAGATAGCTTTAATGAAAAGTTTTCATTTGTGTACAAAACGAAAAACAATGCTTAAAACACAGGACAAACAAAAGTGCAAACTGGAAGTGCTGTATGCATTCCTTTGAGAAAGGGACCAACAAGCTCGCTGGAAAACAAAATTAATTTAGATTGTCATGTCATGTCAATAACAAACATCTCAGTCCAATGACCATTGATGCCCGATGTGATCGCACTCAAGGACAGTTAATTGACCGGACTCCAGAGGGTGGTGTTGAATTCAATGTCCAGTTTGAAAACTTGACCCTCAAACTTGACCCTTTAACCCATTTCTTCTTCCCAGATGGTGTCACTCCCATAGATTTAATACATGTTAAACCAGCGTTCTTTGTAAGAAACGGGTTAAAATTTGTGCAAAGGCCATGGATGTATTATGTCCTCCCTGGTTGACACTAGGGCTACAAGTTGGGGGCAAGTCTGGGGGAGAGAGTGGTACATCACATTCCTGTAAGAAATCAGTTAATAAACATTCTTAGGCAAGAGATATAGAGGTTGCAATTCCCGTAGATTTAATACATGTTACCCTGGGTCCTTGTAGGAAACGGGTTTAAAATCATGCAAAGGCCATGGATGGATATGAACTCTCTGGTTCACACAAGAGCTACAAGTTAGTGGCATGTCTGGGGAAGATCTACTGTAAATGGTACAAACAGGGGTCCACACAACATCCATACAAGTTACCACTGATACATGCATGACCCCAATATGAATTGCACTCTACATAATAATTGAAGTTTTGACATTCTTAGGCAGTATAGGGATATATTGCCCAAGCTCCAAGCTATCTATAAAATGATATTTTAAAGCAATTTGGGGGCAGGATTAAATTGCCCCCAATGTACTTGTGTAATTATTACTCCAGTGTGGACACATGCATATGGAGAAGGGGGGCGATGTGAATATATTTATTGACTAGATATGGGTCACGACTACAGATAGCACGCTGTTCCTTCCTTGAAAGCCTAGTTATATGGCCAATTGACACAGATATTACTGGGTCAGCTATCTCTCTCTCTACATCTATATGCAATAACCAGAGTATTTATTATCTGCATTTGTCAAGGTGAGCGTGCAATCTAGAACAAATAAGGGGAGGGGGTGGGGGGAAAGAATGAGGTGCGGGGGAGGGGAGAATAGGGGAAGAGGAATCGGATACAGGGGAAGTGACAGGGAGGGTATGAATGGGGGGGGGGGGGAGGTGGAATGGGATGGGAGGGGGGGGGGAAATGACAGGTTCGGAATCTGCTCTCTATTTTTTATTCAAATATCCTTTAACAGGTTAATATCATGATTAGATATGAAGATATTAGTAATCGTTATACGTATACATGCATCCCACCAAACAAGGCAAATGAGGCAGATTTCTTGAAGCCTATAGCTACTACGCAGTATACCATAGTGTGATGTAACAGCTATTTATTTCCATCCATGGGTAACTGATTGGAAAGCCCCAACAAATGTCGGGCAAGCCACAAATTTGTGACCTAGGGGTTGCTAAGAAAGGCAGTTATCCAGCTCTAACCCTCAACTCTCAAAAGCACTAAGTTATTCTGGTATACAAGTTGTTCAGAACCCCTACTAATAACTAAGCGGTTGCTCAGAATGCAATCGTACAACTCTATAAACCCACTCTCAAATGCCCAAATCAAAGGACAAGATGTCCAGAACCATTACTATGTTATAACAAAAGCATGTGATGTTATTAATTTGGTACTCTGTATGTCCAGTCAAACGTGTCTTAGCAGCCACCTGTCTATAGCAGCCAACCTGCCAATAGTGGCCACCAAAAGTGTTCCCCTACAGAGAAAAACAGTGTTGTGGAACCTGTCTATAGAGGTCACCTGTCTACAGTGGCCACTTGTTTCCCTTAGAGGTGGTCACTATACACTGGTTGGACTGTTTACTACTCTGGAATGGCAAGGCAGATCTATATAGTACACTCAACTCAAATACAGACTCGGGATCATGTTCACCCCAACATGATTTGATGTCGACTCCAATCCTCCCTTTTGGGAATTACCTAACCTTCAGTTCAGTATAAACTAGTACCGAATATTAATAACAATCCTCTGAAATTCCCCAATATGCACAATTTAAGATGTTTAAACCTTTAATAAACTTTTCATATATATCTGTTATTCCCCAATATGCACAATTTAAAATGTTTAAACATTTAATAAACCGTTCATATATCTGAAATTCCCCAATATGCACAATTTAAGATGTTTAAACCTTTAATAAACCGTTCATATATCTGAAATTCCCCAATATGCACAATTTAAGATGTTTAAAACTTTAATAAACCTTTCATATATCTGAAATTCCCCAATATGCACAATTTTCAAAGATGTTTAAACCTTTAATTAATAAATCTTTCATAAGTCCTCTGAAATTCCCCAATATGCACAATATCTAATAATCAGCAATGATCCCTTGAAATGTCTCAATTCATACAATTTACCAAAGATTTAGCAATTATCCTGTGAAATGTCTTACTCCTTGAGTGCCAAGCTCGCATTTTTGCGAGTTACAATACACACAAATTCCATATAGCATTAAAATCCCTGGCACGTTAGGAGTTAATATTCTAATTTTCCTTGATAAACATATGTACAATTTATCCGCCATTCAGGGATAGTCTCTTTAAATTTCCCAATATTGACTTGTAGAACATCATCCTTGATTGCATGCTAAATAGTTTGTTACGATTTCTGCGAATTGTATGCACATTTTTATTTTAGGACAACCTTGCATGATTGCATTTTGGGGCTAAATATCCCCTTTCTGATAATAAATTAAATTTTACAGTATTTTATTTATTGCCCTGATTTTGTGAAGATTAACCCGTTCCCTTCGAGATTCTGAAATCATGATAGACTTTGTACGTAGCTCACCAGGTTCCTGTTAGTGACGGGTTAAAACCCGGGCATTGTCCACCATCAAGGTCTGTTGCGTAAAGATGGCCATTATATGTCTAGACACTTTGATATCAGAGTTCATCAGCATGGTTTGCTGGTATGTTATGCAAGATGTCGATTGTAGAGTGTGCTAATTGAACCATTGGAGACTATGTGAATTTCAGGGATAGACACTAGCACTAGCCCTATCAGCCGGGGCAAGTTAAAATTGATATCGGGCAAGTTAAAAATTAATGAATGGTCTATTGGGTTGCCCGATTGAGCAACTACTACATGTAGCATTTTCGTTAAACTACGAGAGAAAGATGATATTCCTTACGCGTAAATCTCATTTTAAGGCGAGAGATATATTAGCCAAGCGGATGGAGCTTCCTAGCACAAGTAATTTTCTCATAATATTTGTAAAGGAAATGTATTATTCTACTTGCCTGAATGTGGAAGTTGCGAAAAAGTTATTGTTGAGGGGTGAGTGCATAATATTTTTGTATCAATAGTTTTCTTCTTCTTCTTCTTTGAGCATCGAAGTGGCAATTCCTCTTTTAAAAAAATGAATAGCTTTGAATGACATTAAAAACAAGATATAAAGAAGGGAGTGAGAGAGGCAGCGAAAGGGATGCGGGAACATGGGATGTGAACATAGGATGGGTACATGGGATAGGAACGTGGGATGGGTATATGGGATGTGTATAGTGATAGAGAGCGCGAGGTAGAGAAAAGTGCCTTAACCCGTGATTGTGTGAGGGTTATACACGAAGCAAGGGAGATGGATGGAGCAAGGATAGGAGAGCTGAAGGCTTTTTATTTTATGAGATGGAAAAAGAAATGAGACGATAGAAAAAAAAGTGGGGACTGGGACGATTGAACGATGGGGCGCACTAGATCATATATTAGTTTTGCCCCGGGGAGAATGTAGTCTACTATATGAATAGGATGGGTTGGGGATGGGGGCGCGAAGGAGGGGTATATTGTAATTAGGGGGAGGGAATGGGTTGTCTGTGCAAGAGGTTTGAGTAATAACTGCTTCATCTATCTGAGGATTTAGGGGGTTTGTGGGATGGTAAGGGGGGAAGTGTGTAGTGAGGGAGGGGTATTGTAATTAGGAGGAGGGAGTGGATTGTCTACACAAGGAGGTTTGTGTATTAATAACTCCTTCATCTATCTGAGGCTTTAGGGGGTTTGTGGGATGGTAAGGGGGGGGGGGCATGGGTGATGATGAGGAAGGGAGGGGTATTGTAATTAGGGGGAGGGAGTTAGATGTTGGTGCAAGAAGTTGAGTAATAACTGCTTCATCTATCTGAGGCTTTAGGGGTTTGTGGGATGGTAAGGGGGGACAGTGTAAAGTAATTGTGGAATAACGTAGGGATAAAAGCCAAGGGGCGAGGGAGGGGTAGCGATGTTCGGGGTGGGGGTAGGTTGTCTGTGCAATAAGTTAAGAGTAATAACACCTGCAGTTGTCCGAGACTTTAGGGGGTTTGGAGAACAGTAAGGGGGATGGCACTAAAGCAAGGGATTGATTATTGACTGTTATTGTTGGGATTGCGGAGAAGAGAGGATGGTTATGATGGAATGATGTCTCGACTTTGACGAGAGTAAGCATATTGGATTTCTGTTTGTGCCTAGATGTGAATAAGTGTGTGTATCTCTATTGTCTCTTATTTTTTGTTTTGTATGTCACTGTGAGTGTTTAGTGTTTGTGTGACTTTCAAAGAATATTCAGTGTATTATTATGGTTGTGATGTGTCTTCTGTGTTTGTATAAAATGTTTCTCTCTTGTGTACTGTGTTCTGAATCGGGAGATGAAAAAGAAATTGGCAAGCAAATGAAGCAACAAACAGCAGATCCCACATTTTACACAAACAATATGATGGGGATGATATCTATGCATAGATATCAAAGATTCTATTTAGATTGAGGAAAAGAAAGGGAAACTGAACGAAGAAAGAAGAAAGGGAGGGCGAAAGAAAGAGGCGGGTTAGAAGAGGGGGGAGAGGGGAAGAACAAGTAGGAGCGAGGAAGGGGGGTAGAGAGGATGGAAGGGGGAGGGGGAAGAGGGGGGGGGGGGGGAAAGAGGGGGAGACAAAGAGTAACATAGACAGTGCCGGACAGGATATGAAATTCACATTTTTTCTCTAAAAAATATGGGATTAGGGGGAATGATAGGGCATGCAAATGAATATAAATGTATGCAAATGATTATGCGAATGAAAATCGGGAAAGCAGTTGCTCTAAAGTCGCACCCTCTCAAAGGAAAGCGTGTGTTGTACGAATTTAGACTGCCCTCCGAAAAAGTATAATCTGTGCGCTCCTTGATGTATAATATTCAAATTCCCATGGAATTAATACATGATCCACTAGATCCCTCTAAGATTTGTGAAAATTACAAAGGCAAAAAACATGGGAAATACAGACCAAAGATGTGAATATTGGAGTAATAAGTAGGCGAAAGAGAACAGACGAGTGAGGGCGCTTGATCTAAGCTTCCTCCAATCCAAAGATTGAGCAAAGTAAAGAGGAAAAACAGAAATGCAGAGAGATGGAGAATTAAGAAATTAAGATGGAATATGAGGGATGCGGAAGAGCAGAGAGAGAGTGAGGGAGAAGTGAGAATGGAATATTTTAAGAAAGCAAATGGACCTTAATAAAAATCTAAAGTGAAAATTCAGAATTAGGATTTATAGATGTGAAAGTGCAGAGATTAGCAAGCATGCATGTATGAGAGAAATCTTCAGTCAATCTATGGAGATTCAGATATCCTGGAGATGGAGAATGGTGATGGGGGTGGGAGGATGGTGGATGAGGGATGAGGGATGGGAGAAATGAGAGAGAGAGGGTGGTTTAGCTAAGTCCACTTCAGGGCCGTCCTGGATGCAAGGCATCTGTCATACTCTGCATCCTCCATATTAACAAAATTTAACATGCTCTGTGTAGCACAGAAGGGGGGGGGGGGGGGATGGATGCCTTTTGAAGGGGGCGATATTTTGAGTGACAGCTGAAGTCCATATGTCATAATTATTTCCTCAAAATCGCGACCACCAGTGATTTATTTGTCTGTTTCATTTTTGTTTTGCCACATGTGTAGGAATTATATTTATATTTATTTGAGATGTTTATGCATGCATGCAGTCACAAATGGCATGATTTGCGTTATAATGTAAATCAGAAAGTTAATGTCAGACTTGATGTGTTGTACGTCAATCGGTTAATGATAGATTATTTTCATGCATCACTCTTCACAAAAAGAGCTGCTTTATTCTGAGTGATATCTGGCTTGTTTTTACATCATACAGTATAATATTATCACATGGAATGGGAATTTCAATTTTCATTGAAGGGAGAATTAAAAAATTGAGTGCAATCAGTCAAAAAACAATCCAGCTATGAACATCGATAACTAAAAATTATCCTGAAATGCAATCAATGACTGTGGAGTTAAACAGAGATGACAAATGCACCAAAACAGGGAAAATAATAAGATTTATTTTTCAAAGGGCTACCTTCTTAGCTTGCCAGCATGAACATTACAATCTAAAATATCTTTTGCTACTTTCGTGCTACGCTACACGTAGTTGAGAGGAGAGATGCTCCCATAAAAGTGACTTTTAAGAGCGGGTTTTTAGGCGAGACATAACCGCCCTGATTTACAGCCTCGTCCTCGCTGTAAAAATAGCTGAAGACAGCCCCCTATATTTCTCCCACACTAAACTGCTTCCTATGGTCCATAAACTTTCCAGATAATACATAATATGGCTCCACATTTGCGTTATATATTATATCAGTGGCTATACTGTTTTGGGTCCGTTCACACGTGAAAAAGACAATGACTGTTTTAGAACTAGCTCAGCTGGTAGAGTACCTACCGATTGTGGTCTAGCAATCCAGAGGTCTCGGGTTCGAATCCAAGAGAAACTCTATTTTCTTAATTTGCTCATTTATAGATTTGTATTCCTATACTTCTGGTCAGTTTCCCTATAGATGTTTAAAATCATATATTTGCGGTAAAGTTATAATATCTGGGCCCCGTTGCAGAAAGAAGAATTGCAATCAATTGCAAAGTTGCAATTTATCGTAAGTCCGATCATGTGACTAAATGCGAAAATCTGATTGGTTCACAAATGCAGGTTTTCTGACTTGCAATTAATTGCAACACCAGTTTGACAATCGATTGCATCTCTTTTTAGCAATGGGGCCCTGGTTGGTTGTGACAACAGTCTGCTGATTATGGTCTGAACAAGGAAAGAATTACTTTTTAATTTTAAGGGGCTACTTTTTTAATCTGATGGATATCACAAAATATTTCACACAATACCCAATGGTAATTTTAGGGGCTATATACCTACTGATTTCAGGGGGCTATTTTGAAAATCAGGGGGCAAAATCGCCCTCAGCCCTCGTGTATTTCCTATCCAGGGTCTGAAGTGTGTTTTCCAGGCAAGTGCTTCTGAATGTAATCCATGCCTCAAATCCAAAGCCCCTTGCAACCGGGTTAGTTTTGTCATGTGAAAGGCCCCCATTTCTTGGGAGAGATGAGAGGACATAAGGATACCTTGCTCTAGAAAAATATCGCATCCTCATCCTTTCTGCCAAAAGCCATAAATGCCAAAAACTGACAAGTTAACGATATGATACTGTGGCATACATGTTCTGGTATAAACCCTTTTGATATCATAGGCACGGACATGTGTATCAAGTCCATGGCATTATTAGACATGCATACTGACAGGTATGGTACTCTACTTCAAAATAGTGGTTCCTTGCGTGATATACTGTATATTTATAATGTAATCTCTTTAAAGGAATGCGAAATGCTTTGTTATTTATTATACTTATGATAGATTTGGAACTGTGTTTATTGTTAATGTAACTTGCAAAAAATGCAGGAATGCATGAAAGTAAGTGTATCTACTATCTACTTATTATAGATAAAATTTTCCTGCGTTTTCTACAAATTTCTCGCAAATGAATTGCAGGAGAAATTATGTCAACACAATGTTTGTTTCAGACCTCTCTATATGTGAAATATCTAGACTCTTCCATGAAAGCAACATTTAATTATTTATTCTACATGATACTTCTGCGTACAAGTAGATGTTACTTGAAAGTTGATATTTAGACTTGCCATTTAAAAAAAACTCACTGCTAAGATTCCGTCGTTAACTCTGCCCATGTCGTTCATAATAAAGACATCAAGTACGAGCGTCACAAACTTAAATTACTTCCCAAAGAGATAAAAACGAGGGGAAAATTGTGACCAATTTCACCCCAATTTACTTAACAACCACAAGAATGTCTTGTTAGCGAAGAAGGGAAACTTGACAAATTGGTTGGAGCCCAAACTTGGCAATCAACGGCGATCACCACCCAAGATGTTCGTAGCTCGCTCCCCACGACCAATAAAAGAAGGAGGAACTTCGCTCCACGACCACGTTCACCCTAACTTCAACCGTCAACAAACAATTCTCATTTTCAGTCAATTTTCAGGCATACAATAACATTGGGCAGGCTATCGCTCAATCGACGCTTCGTGCAATCGGTCGGTCGGCCGGCCAAATTGATGAACACCCCCATGAAACACTCTTCTCACTTTTCTTTTCTTGAGATCATGCTCGTTATTGATAGGACTCATCAAATCAGCACGTTGGAGAGGGGACAATGATGACAATGATGATGACATTTTCTCACCGTGCTATTCTTTTTACTCCCTCTATCTGTCTCTTATTGTTTTACTCTTCCTCTCCCACTCTTCCGTCTCCCGCCCTTCTCTCTCTCTATCTTTAACACGTTCCCTTCGTCATTCTGAAATTCCCATAGACTTTTTCCATAGCCCGCCAGGTTCCCATCTAGGCAAGGGGTTAACCTGTTTCCTTTGTCATTCTGAAATTCCCATAGACTTTGTTGTACATAGCACACCAGGTTCCTGTAGGCAACGGGTTAGATGTAGGTAAGATGTACAGTTCTGCATCCCTCCCTTTCTCTCTCTGCCCCCCCCCCCCTCCCTCTTTCTCTTTCTTTCTTTCTTATATAAATAGTACAGATAAATTATTGTTACATCAGTTGTGTTTCTTGCTAGCAATCACCGTGGCATGAACAATCAAATTAGGAGGAATAGGTAGCGAGATGGGGGGCAAACTCTGGCCTATCGGGATCAATACAAGAGCAAACGAGGGCAGCAAACGCATGGCCACTTCCCCGCTTCTCACCCCTGCGGCAAGTCAAAGTTTTGACGACATACATACGCTCGTTTTTATTTTCTTTCATCTTAATAACCCATTCTGTTTTTAATTCCCCATTTCACGTAGAGTTGATATGATACTCCAGGTTCCTATGCGTTGATGGGTTAATGTTAAAATCTCTCGGCGACTAGCATTGATGTGATTCGTAGAGCAACTGTGTCGTGCGTAGAAAATTACTTGAAATTATCCTGGGCATCCTTTGCCTTTTCTTTTATGCATTTCATTTGGACTGCGCCGCATGTATCCAACAACTGGTTGACACTCGCTCACATGTATGTGCACAAAAAACACACACACACACATGCACATACAGTGGCGTAGCTATGGGGGGGAGGGGTGCACCCCCCCCCCCCCAATAATTTGGAAAAAAAACAATACAAAACATAAGGGGAATATTTGTGAAAAAACAAAGAAATACATAAGGGGTGCTGGTGTGCCCCCGCCCCAATCAGTCCGACCACGCTACACTACTGCGCACACACATTTAATTTATTTATTATCCCCTCTCGCCTACCTATCTAAGCAACTACAAAAATGTACATCACATGAAGTCAATGACTCGACGACACATTTCCAGGTTTTTCCCCTCCCCCTACATATTTCCCAGCAAGCAAGCTAGACTACATGGAACTACATGGTGGATGAAGTCAGAAGGGGGGGAGTGGCTCAAACGCTAAACGCAAGACCAGACCTACATGTACATTCACTGATCTATACAGTCGGCTTGCGGTTGCACCACTTGAGAAGGGAGAGGATTGGAGAGTCCTGAGAATTAGGACTGTTGGTATTCCTTCTTGGGTAGTTCTATAAAGGACTTTGGTAGTCCTGGAAAGGACTGTTGTTATTTTTCCTTGACCTTGAAGTTCTAATAAGAACTACAGGTATGGGTTATAGTAAGGAGAGATCATACTGGCGCTGTAGTTCTTTTTAGAACTACAAGCTCGAGAAAGAATAACAACAAAGTCCTTTCCAGGACTACTACAGTCCTTTTTTAGGACTACCCAAGAAAGAATACCATCAGTCCATCTCAGGACATGGTTGAATGGGTGAAGAGCATGTACTCTGGCCATATAATTCTGTCACCTAATAATCATTTTACGTGTTTGAGATCGGCGGCGAGGAAGAGCCGGTGATTCTAAACTGGCAAGGCGACTGGACTGGGTCGGTTTTGTGCCACTAGCCCCCCTGTGTGTGTGTGTGAGAGTAAATTGTAGCACCCTGTTCCAGAAAACCACATGGGTTACTAAAGCTAATCGAATTGTGGAGAGCTATTCGGGGCAAGTGAGTGGCACGTAGGGGGAATGACCACCAACTGCGTAATGACATTAATATATACCGCCCTCTCTTCGGTCTCTGTACATGTATACAGCACAGTCAAATGGAGACATTATATCAGTTCGCTATTAAAACAGCCGCTGAAAGTCGCACCAGGAAAAAAAGTTTGATATGTATTTGTATTGGGGGAGGGGGGGGGGGGGAGGGGGCTACTTTTCAAGCTTGCCCGCATGAAAATATCACTCTAAAAATAGTTTTGTGTTGAACCTTATAATGCAAATTTGTGGGGCTCTACTCGTTATTCTGTATATAATCTTCAAAGACTCATGGCTCTCTCATTTGGTTCTGCACACTGTAATTCAGCGCTGTACAACAGAACGACAATACTCTACACAGAGGACTGTACTGGAATAGGGAGAAGAAGGCTCTTTTTTAGCATTTTGGTGGACTGAATGCTCCCGAGCCCCCCTCCCCCCCCCCCCCCCCTCCCTCCCCCGTGTATTTCTTTCATGAGTCTTTGAGTCATACATACTACACTCAAGTAACCTATTGTAACATCGTAGGGTTATACTGTATGATGTACGAGTATGGTTTATGACACGGTTATTAATATTATCTTGGATGATTCGACCCTATCTTTCGACTATTCAAACAATTAGTTGGTTTCTTGAACCCTCTGTTTAACACTTGAGCTGAGATATCTGGTTATGAATCGAAGATAAGACTATGCATAATGACAATGTCAACAAAGAGTTACCAAACGCATCATTTATCCATATCGAGATCCCTAACCAACCCCCTTCAACATTTGTATATCCATTTGGATGCACAGAAAACAACTCGCTAAAAACCACCCTAAAAAGAAACTGCCTTGGACCGAGACTACTCCCCTATATATACCAGGCGCTGGGCCATAATTGTCCTCTTTCATTTGCGACGCCTTAGAGACAGTCACGCTGAAAATCGCGCTCTTACATTTGATTCTAAGAATTTTCGTAGCAGTCTACAATCTAAAGTAAGACCGTTCCTTTTCTATCTATCAGTGTAGCGCAATAACCCTATTTGATTTGTAAGTCCTTGGACCTTGTCAGAAGCGATTTTGAGACCATTTTCGAAGCTTTCTGTTAGGTTTTTCTGGCGCTCCGTTGGTGGTTAAGAAAATGACGCATGCGTGAATTTTCGGACGGCTCGCTGTGGGAGTGTTCCCCCGGAGTTACGGGCGAGATTCGGTCCGAGTTTTCACTCTCAGTTAAATTTTTTCTCGGGGTCTTATACCTCGGGTCATGTATAAGATTGATTTTTATTTGGGCTTGCTCGGCCCCCTCGTTCGGGGGGTCTTGCGTCTTGGCTCGTGTATAATGTTGCTTCCTCTCTTTCCATGGCCGTCAATCATTTCGGAGACGTTGTGCTCGATTCATGAATGATGTTGAAAGTTTTTTATTTTTTTTTTAAATTTTTGATGTCATGTTCGTATTCTTGCATGCCCGCCATTTTGTTTTTATAACCTTGTTGTGGTGTGTGTTGGCTCGACCTCGGGGTCGTGGCTTGTCCTTTATTGGCCTTTGTTTTGAGGGGGGGTGGTGCCTCGTCGGGGTCACCATGGGTTGAAACATGTGTTGGGGAGAGGTGGTGTCGGGGTTCTTGGCCCCTCCACCCCCTCCCCCCCCCCTCCCACCCCCCCCCCCCTCCCCCACACTTTAAAAAAAAAAAAAAAAAAGTGCGGGGGTGCCCTCGAAGGGACAAAAAAAAAAAAAAATAAAATAAATAAAATAAATAAAAAAAATAAAAAAAATAAAAAAAAAAAAAAAAAAATTTGAAAAAAAAAAAAAAAGAAATTATTTTTTGTTAAAAAAAAAAAAAAAAATAATTGAATGCTTATGGGGGGATGCTAACCTCCCTTTTTTTCCTTTGGTTTTTTTCTTACCTTGTTCCTTTGTGCATCTAGGTATGACATCGGATGATGGTTGGGTGGACGTCTTGTCGGCCTCGTCCGGCGAGGGTCACGAGACGGGGAGTTTGAGGCCGGGTTCCCTTCCCCCGGGGCGTTCAATGTCGGTCCCGGGGGAACCAAATTTAGAATCCCGTGCTACTAATTCGCGCCTCACGGATGGGCGAAGCAGTAGCTGTGGCACCCAGGGGTATCCTATGGCTAGAGGTTAGTAGGGTCCCCTGAAGACGGTCCCCCTATCATCGTAGGGCCCGGGGATCGTGGCGTCAGCCGGGGTGACGTCCCCGGTTGTAATTCGCCTATGATGTCCGGCTTTGGCCACGGTGAGCAGTTCAAGACTCGGGCCATTTCTCACCGCACACGTAAGACCTCTCGCAAGCCGGGTAAGTCCGCTCTTTCCATAGCTTTTGACGGGCGCGGGACACCGCGCCCGGTGCACTCGAAACGTCGCACCCAGCATGGACGAGTGACTTCTTCTCCCGGGATTCCTGACCGAGGGAGGCCAGTCCCCTCTGGACCAGGGGTAAGTCCCATGACGTGATTCCTTCGATTAGAGTAAACCGCTTATCAGGCTGACAAGCGGTATGATATTTCAGGTCTCAAACCTGCATCGTCTAGATTTGTATTATTGTTGTCACTTCCTTATTACTAGCCCCTCTCTCGGTGGTAGCACTGGGCCTCGGGGTCAGTTTACACAATTGGGATTGTTGTCAGTAGTTGATAGAATTGTTAGAAACCGATAGGAATGTGACCGAGTTGAGTACCACGGTGGTGGAAATCTAATCAGCGCTTCGGCCGTTTTTTCGTGTTATTTATAGCGCGGCCCCCTCGGAGGGGGCCTTTGCAGCAGCGCTCCGCACCCCCCCCCCCCCGAGATGGGGGGGGTGACAATGTATGTAACACCCAGGTGAGTTTGTTGTGTGTGGTATCTAAGCTAGGTCTTGTGCTGCCCTCTCGTTGGCCTCGGGTAGCGAGGATCGCGAGTCAGGGCGATTGAGGCCGGGTTTCTTCCCCCGGTTCGAGTTGAGTTGGGACCAGGGGGAATGGATTTTCACTCCCGTTTTACCTTTCGCGCCTCACGGTTGGGCGAGGCAATGTTGTGGCTCCCAGGTGATCCCTTGGCTTAAGGTTTGTAGGGTGATCCTGAAGACGGTCCCCCTATCACTGCAGGGCCCGGGACCGTTGCGCCAGCCTAGGTGCTATCCTCGGTTGTAAGTCGCAGGCGGTACGGTAAGGCCGACTAACCCCAGCTTTAGATAATTAAGCTATATTAAAGCTAGCTGGGGTTCGCCACGGTAAAAGATGTTATTCCCCGGGCCACTTCTCACCTTTACCAATAAGTCCTCTCACAAGCAGGAGTAGCCAGCTCGTTCCGAGGCCTGTGACGCACGTGGGTCAGCAGTGCATCCAGGAGCCTACTGGGCGTCGTCCAGCTTACGACCATACCACGCTGGTTATATCTACCCAGGATGGACGGGCTACTGCTTATTCCCGGATACCTGGTCTCGGTAGGCCAGTTCCCACCAGGCCGTGGGTAAGTACTCTTAGTCTTGCGGCTGTTTTCGTCCGTTCTGTCGGCGCTCCCCCTGGTGCTGTGGTACAGGGGGATGTGATGTACATTTCGGGGTGCCGTGGCGCAGCGGTAACGCCTCTGACTCCAGGTCAGAAGACTGCGTGTTCGCATCACGTTGGGGTCACCATTATGTGATATGGTTCTTTGGTGTGTATATATTTAGAGTTAAATTTGAAGTTTGTCCCATACTCGTTGCTCATGACAGTGCGACAATGTATGAGGGAATAGATTTTATGATGTGGCTTCCAGGAGATCCCGTTACTTTAGGTAGTTGGGATCGATCCATGCGCTAGCCAGGGTGTCGCCCCGGGCTATTAGACGCTAGCGTAATTTTTGATAATTGCCACGGTAAATTAATTAAGAAAGGAGCCATGTTATGGCTTGTATTTAAATTTTGGTTACGCATATGGATAAGTTCCTGTCGCTCTCAGTGAATGCTATTTGATTCTTGAGGAGCGGCCGGGAGTATGGTTTGAGCCCCGTCTAGACGTAGGTCATGCTGTGAGCTGTATTAAAATTCTCTCGATATAGTCGTCTTGACCGCATGTCCTTTGACGCACGGGTTGATGCGCGTCACTTGCCACGGGGTGTTTAGTCACCTGCGCGGGGTAGGTTCTTTTGGTTCCTTGGTCCCTTGATTCCCCCGGGATCTCTGCCCGCGGTAGACCTATCGGGGTGCCCGCGCGACCTCTAGCGGGTCCCCTTTTTCCGCTGCCCTTTGCTGCGCGGGCGGGTTCCTTTGGTTCCGTTGGTTCCTTTGGCTCCCCCGGGATCCCTGTCCGCGGTAGACCTATCGGGGTGCCCGCGCGACCCCTGGCGGGTCCCTTATCGCTGTCCTTGCTCCTGTTCCGTGGGGTGGGGGGGGGAGCCGGTGCCCCCCCCCCCCCCCCACCGACTTCCCTTTGGTTTTTACCTTCGGGCGTCTAGGTGGGGCGCCGGACAGTTATATTTTTTGTGGAGGTTTTTTTTTTCGCTTCCCTCGTCGAGTGAGGGTCGCGAGGCTGCAGGATGAGGCATCTGTTTGCGGACCAGGCGGGTCCAGATTCGTGTTCGGACGAGATCGCCAGGGCTTTAGGTTGCGTCCTGGCAGGGTCGCCACGACTCTTGTCTTATGGCTTGTTTGTTGTCTACTACTATCTCCCCTAGGCCTGTGTGGACCCGGCCCGGTTTGAGCCCGATCTCAGGGCATAACGTTGCCTGTGGGTCTGGGTTATGCGCCGGGATCCGTTGCGATGGCCAGTGGGCCATTGTTGGTTTTAAGCCACGCGATCGGCGTTGTTTATGTTGTGGACAAGGAGTTGTATCATAGGGTCAGCCTCGTTAAGGCGGTTACTCATCAGTTCGATTCCCCTTTCTCAGTCGAATGCTCGTGTGCACGGATGGCGGGTTGGCCATTGCATTTAAGACAGTTTGGCTTTGATAGGGTGGTTAGCCAACTTGGTATCCCAACGTTCTATACCTCGTTTTCCGGGGGAGGACTGAATTTTCCGTGGACACAGTCGGGGTTTTCTTCTTCCTCAGCCCCGTTGCTGTGTAACTAAACCTGTTCCGGTGTCGTTGGTTCCCTTGCGTACGAGGCTCCCCGGCTGATATTGTATCTCGGTTTTTTGCCGTTCTAGATGTCCCTTGTTTCAGCATGGAGTCTTCCATTCATCCCCACGCCGCCGTTCGCCTAGGCTGTTGGCAGTCTCTTGGTTCCCAGGTTGGGTTGCGGTCAGTTCAGTGCCGAGGCCTTCTCATTTGGCCTGAAGTCCTTCTCCAGGGACCCCTTTCGGCAGGTGTCGGTGGTGCCAGGCCCCCACGATCTCGAGGAGTCCGGATATTCTCTTTTCAGAGGTCGTACTTCGTCTGCTCCTTGCAGAGATACTCAGTTGGGTCAGGTCGCTAGGTCCCTCATCATCGAGCTGAAGTCACGAGTGATCCCTTCGGGTGGTTCAGATGCCTTCCGTCGCCTACGCATGAGGCTGTTGGCTCCGGCGGAGTCTTGGCAGGTTCCCGGCCTCCTCATCAGCTTGGTGGTCCTAGTGCCGGTTGTCGTTTCTCCATCCGGTCCCTACAAATGTTCCAGATGCAGGATATTTGGGGGGGGTTTTTCCTCCGCCCCTCCAGGGACGGTCGGTCGGGGTTGGGTTCCCGACAGTCCCATGGTCGTTGCAGATATAAGCTGGCGGGGGGGGACGCGAGGCCGTCTCCTCCCGTCTCAATGGCTCTTTCTCCCCACGGTCTTCAGGATGTTTTGCGGGGGGTCAATTAAGTCTTAATGGACAATAGATTCCTTGAGAGTCATTTATCTGGCTTATGTGGGGTAGCTCACATGAAATAGTGATACACATGATTGAGATGACCTAATATGTATGTAGGTTTCCTATTACTGATGGCACTAATATTAGCAGTGTATCTGCGGTATTCGTCATGGCGCTCTATTTATATGAGAATGGGTTTATAGTGACAATATTTGGCTAGTATTGTAGTGGTGGAGTTTGCAATTTGAGGGCCAGAACATGGCTCATTTGTTGTTTTGCCTATGGTAAAGGAAATGCAAGTATTTGGTAAATGCTTGCCAATTGCAAACTTAATAATTTTATTTGAATTATACTGCATCGAGAGCCTAGTTCCCGAATCATGCAGGCGTTTTGTTTACGACGCCCATCTTCCAGGTCTCTGGTACCGTCCTGGGTCTCGACCGGTATTCTCAGGCCTTGGTCCGTGCTCCAGGTTGAGCCTATGTTGAGGGCCTCCCTTGGCTGGAGCCGGCCCTCCCGGTCTTCCTGCTGGCGTTGGCCCTGACCCGAGGCGGAGTACCTGGCGCACCTTGTTAGCATTAGGTCAGGGCTGGTAAGAGATGGGTGGTGGTCGGCCCTTCCGTCCAAGGGGGCTTTTTATTACTGGGAACCCAGTTTTTTGCCCAGCCGCCGGCCCGGGGTCACAAGACCCGGGCAATGGCCGCGTCTGGGCTTCCCTTCGTTAATGGTGCTGGCGATTCTCACAGCAGGACATGATACGCCTGTTTTAGTCACTTGTCCATGCCCACGAGTTCCGGGCGATGGCCGACTCGTGGGCTCTCGTTAACGGAGCCCCTGTTGGGCGAGGTTCTACGGGCTCCTTGCTGGGCGTCGCCAAATGCGTTCGTCTCATGTTATCGGCGAGACGTGGTGGCCGGAGGCCCGGTCCTTGCTGAGGCGGTTCTGGCGGCTGGCCCTATGTAGATGTAGTCTGCGTTGTCCGACCCCTCCTCCAGTCAGTAAGTATACTTCCCGTATGCTATTTGTGTGGGTCAGGGATTATACAAATGTTGAAGGGGGTTGGTTAGGGATCTCGATATGGATTAAATGAATCTTAGTGATTTCATTATCCATTAGAGATACTAACCAACCCCCTTCATAAATTCCCTCCCGTCCTCCCCGCGTCGGTAGTCGTGCGCAATTGAAAGAGGACAATTATGGCCCAGCGCCTGGTATATATAGGGGAGTAGTCTCGGTCCAAGGCAGTTTCTTTTTAGGGTGGTTTTTAGCGAGTTGTTTTCTGTGCATCCAAATGGATATACAAATGTTGAAGGGGGTTGGTTAGTATCTCTAATGGATAATGAAATCACTAAGATTCATTTAATTGAAATGACTTGAATGTATTTATTGAGTGGTTGTACTTGTAGTATGATGACTTTCTTTGGTGAAATATAAATTGTTCACATCAATCTTATCAATACATCAATAATCTAGACAATGAGAACACAAAGGGAAGAACAAATGACATTCAATGTAAAAGACCTTTTCTTGCTCTTCTTCATGTATATATATTTATATTTTGTTTCCTTAATATTTGTATGTCCAGGTGAATGCAGCGACTTTTCACCACCAGCAAGAGTAATCTTCATGCTTGCTTTGACGATATAAGCCATGATATTTGTTCTTTTCATGCTGTAAAACATTATTTTAAAAAAATACTATACAGGGTGTCTCAGAAAGAATGCAATCATTGATTTTGGGTAAGGCGTTTGGATCCTAGGGCCATTTTTCTGAGGCAATGTCGTTTCCTAAATTTGCTACTTTTTCGTGAGGCCGTGGGGCGAGAATGTCTCAGTGTTCAGAGGATCGCTGGAGACGAAAAAGTAGCACATTTAGGAAACGACATTGCCTCAGAAAAATGGCCCTAGGATCCAGACGCCTTACCCAAAATCAATGCTCATGGTATCATTTTGTTGGAAAAAGAATGTTCTACCCAATCAAACAAAAAACAATGACATTTGGTCGATAGTGTTGATAAAATTAACGATCGTAGGTGTTGCATTCTTTTTGAGACACCCTGTATTGAAAAATACTGTGAAGACTTTATCTATATTTGATACATATTTATTTTGTTTTTCTTAATCTTGAATTGTCCAGGTGAATGCAGCTACTTCTCACCACCAGCGACAGTTATCTTCATGCTTGCTCAGAAGCCATGCTATTTGTTCTCTTTGCACTGTAAAACATCTTGAAAAGATACTATCTTGAAAAAATACTGTAAAAAGTCCTATATATGATACACAAATGTATATATTTTGTATTTTAATCCCGAATTGTCCAGGTCAATGCAGCTACTTCTCACCACCAGCCACAGTGATCTTCATGCTTGCTCTGACGGTAGAAGCCATGCTATTCGTTCTCTTCACTGCCATCATGTTCGGCACACAGATACACGCCATATGCACAGATGAAACGGTTAGTATCAAGAGTTCATATGAAAAAAACAAGAAAACTGTTTTGGTTATTTTCGAGATACTGCTTTTATCATACTGTATAAGCTGTTTATTTCGCGAGGGTTTTATTTTCGCGAATTTCGCGAGTCAGTACAGAGACGCGAAAATAACAACACACCAAAATATTGCCAGTCATTTTACGATATTGTCAGCGGCCACTCGCATGCGCTCGGTCGGCCAGTCCCCCGGCAGACATCAAGACAGTAGTGGTCTGGTAGCTACCGCAAAAAGGAGAGCAGCGGCGAAGCTCAAATTACTTAGATCTAACCTAAACTAGAACTTCACCTTAATCTATTTCCTCAACTTACGTGACTGCAATGAATTTGAGAACTTTAAAGCGAAAATGCACGCAAAAACAAGGAAAAATGAGCGCCAGGTCCGATTCGCATCGCACTGGTTGTGGGGTTGTTGCATGCATTGCACTCTGTAATACACGTACTGTATGCGTGTTTTCGCTGCTGCGCTTGTACATGAAGTTGAACTACGTAATACGAATAGAAAATAGAATTGTATTGGAGTCATCGCTTGATTGCTCGTGCACAATGATAATCGGCGTGTTGTAAATGAATGCCGCGCCGCTAGTGGGCAGAAAATAGCGGCACTTTGACTATCGAATTCGCCATAGTGATGAAGAAACGATCGGCACTGACGCCGTTTTTGTCCTATTTTCATCCGAAATTTCGTAATCGAGGTAAATCTGAACAGTATGTTATATTTCCGTAGAAATCATGTCAGTAATGCAAAAACTGTAATTGATTTAAGAATCTGCTGTATTTTAGGAGATGATTTTTTGTCATAAATGCGCTGCATTTGAGCTGTTTTCCTACCGGCGTGAGATGCCGATCGCGAAATCAACAACGCGCGAAAATGTCTGTTACCCTCTCATTCGCGAAAATATCTGTACGCGAAAATATTGGCGTATACAGTATGTGACCGGCTTAGCAAAACCTGGCACTTGTCGGTAATTCATGTTTTGAAGAAATGGGCATTTTAAGTGCACACAATGTGTGTAAAATACCTATAATTGTAAAATTAAAAAAATCATATCTTCGCCAATTATTGACCAATTAGTTAGAACAAAGCATCAAATGAAAGCTTGTGACAAGGCCTTTGTAATGGTATGGAAATCTACATTTTGATTTTTACCGACAAGTGCAGGGTTTTGCTATAACCGGTCACATATAATACCAAATATTATGTTTTAAATGAAACCTCACTGATTTTGTGCATCGAGACCTAGTTTTGGAAGATATGATTAAAACTATCACATATTTTCTTATTATTTTCGTTGTTTTTCTGCAGGTTCAATTACACATATCTTGATTTGGTAAAATTGGTTGTTATGTTTTTTTTGCATATTAACTCTTCATATCAATAAGTAAAATGCCTATTTATTATGTTTCCTCACAAACGAATAGTTGAGTTGGCTGTAATAGTTTGCAATTTAAAATTCTGTTATCATATTTTCCTCATTTGGCATCCTAATTTGTATATAGTCGTATGAGACGCCATTAATTAATTTTTGAAGAAAGAAAAAAGTATAAATCATGTTATTGAGGGACAGCAATCATTGCAGCATTATAAATATTTCTTAAATGAATATCTCAAAGTTCTCAAGAGATCCACACAATTTACTCTGATTTCTTACATTCTATTTCTATGAATTCTATGAAATTTATACACACAATTAACTCGTGATTTTCTTACATTCTGTTTCTATTATTCTCAGGGCATCGAGCAGCTGAAAAGGCAGAAACCGACGTGGGCCAAGAAGACGCGATGCATTTCGTTTGAGATGGTCTGCGGCGGCCGGATGACGCTCGGCTGGCTCAACCCGTTCGTGACGCCAAACCACCACGCGGGCAAATCGCTCACGTATCTCTACGACGTATAGTTCATTTTTCAACGCACCAGTACACACGCTCAGGAATCGATACTACCAATACTTGTATTTGCTCGCTGGATGTGTCGTCCCCAAAAAGAGCTTTCAATTGTGCGTTATGATTATGTATCCATCAATGTTGAACTATGTCCCTGTAAAATGATGACCGACAAATCTTCTTCGAAATGTGGGGCTTTTATTAGCCACCACGCCGGTGCATCTTTTGATTACTGGTATATCTGATATCGTTTGTTGAGAAAGAGAAGGGTGCTAAGTCACTTTTTGTCGCTCGAAGATAATCATTTTGAAAGTTTGAAAGCTTTGTAGAAACCAACCGTAGCTCTCTTTTATATTTGATGAATCTTTCAAAAATTAGACATAGTTATTATCTGAAAATTGTGCATTACATTGAAGAGGCTGCATTCTACAAGATGGTATGCGTAACTCAATTTATACAAAAATCAACCTAATGCCCTTCTCACTCTCACCCGAGGATATAAAGTATATGCCATATGACCTCTGAACCTTGACCTTTGTACTATTACCATAGTATTTCAGTGATTACTAAAAGAAGTCATTACAATTCTGTCCTATTAAAACAGTTGGTTTAAACATTTTGTAAAAACTTTTCTAATGAAGAAATGATGTTTGTGATGGTGCTGTGTCTAGTGATAATGAATTTATTAATCGGAAGTAATGTTCTTCATATTTAATTGCAATTAGGTGTACATCAGAAATGAACAAGGCGATTATGCTGTTATTATGGATGTTAATTCATTGTCTGTATGTAATTCTGACACAATTTCCCTAAAATTGAAGTGAACAAAATGGTTAGATAAACCTAAAATGTTAAGAAGTCATTGGGTGGAATTCACAAAGGAGGTTTGTAGGAGGTTTGTACAAACCATGGTTTTACCATGGTCTACTATGGAATGCTGCTCATATACAAGTAAATTGTAAATCAACATTGTTAACAAGGAGTTAACAAGGAGTTTACATTCTTTCTACATCAAATACAAATGGCATTCCATAGATGTAAACCATGGTCAAACCATGGTTTGTACAAACCTCCTACAAACCTCCTTTGTGAATTCCACCCTATTTGACTGAACATTGTTGTAATGGTTAACTTTTTCACTAGAGTACTACCTTGTACCTCCATGGTCAGGAATTAAAACCACATGAATGTTGAACAAATTTTTAAACAAACGCCAAATGAACAAATAAGATATCTATACGAAAAAGTATAATTGTACATGACATCCTGGTGTTGATGGAGGATGTGTCTTATACAATAATCATCTCGTCCTTGAAAGGTTTATCAAAAATATATAAATTAGGTAGAAGAAAATAAGAATTATCAGTTTATAGTAGATGCTGTAGCTATTGTTTCTTATATCGGGTAAATTGGTTATTTGGAAATAATTTTGATATTCCTTTAAAATACTGTTATATTTATTTTATAGTTATATTAATATTGGGAAACGGAGGGAAGGTGTTGTTTAGTTAAAACATGGTGGATTTGGAGTAATTTGTAATTAGAAAACTGCCATTATTTTTGAAAAAAATAAACAGTCAATTTAAAACAGTCATGATGTGAATATTTAGAGCTTTACGTTATAAGAATAGTTCAGTGACAGAGGCTCTCTGTCTTAAACTCTTTAGAGTTTAATACAATGATTCATTAATAGATGTACATAATTCTAAAACTAAAATAGATTTATTTGTAAATCCTTGAGCCTTGCATTAATTTCATGTGTTATATTGTCTTAAATTTATTGACGGATGGTATTCAATATCGCAAATAATATTTATTTGTGAAATAAGTAGCATTTTTGTCGTTGAACTCATGTACAATGTGCAGTTTTTGTTTTTTAATAGAAAGAAAAAGGAATCATTGTACATTAAAGGGGTAGTACAGTTTTGGTAAGGATGAGCTTTAGTAACCAAAACCTGCACAATAACATTACAAACTAATAGTTATAACTCCACCATGCTCGAAAGGACTATAGAAAATTACAAATGACTAAGTAAAAAGCCTGTTATCATTCAAAAAGAGCTATTACAACACAAGAGGGCGCTCTCTAAAAAAGCATTGGTTTCAACCATTTTTCATACGAAATTATACATGTGATGTTTTGTTGAAATAATGATTAAATAGAGAGATCATCAACAACTTTTTAAAAATATCAAAATTTATAAATCAAATTCTGGACTGAACTTACTTTTGTAAGTGCAACGTTTTGATATCTACTTCGACTGGATGAATGAGAATATACATCAATTTAACTTTTTTTAAACGTCTTGACATTTTTTGAAAAAGTGTAAGCATTTTTTTAATAAAAAAAAATTATCGAATAAATCTGGGCCTTCCTAACAGATATATTTTTTTATATTTCAGGTGTTTCTGAACCGATTTTCATCAAATAAAGTTTATTCTGCCATTAAAATTGTATGCTCTTTCAAATTTTACACTCAGTTTTTCATTATCTCACAATTTTTTTTTTGTGCAGCGCCCTGAATACCAAAACTGAACTACCCCTTTAATGTCCAAAACTTTATAATTAGCTTGTAAATGTAAATGTTAAAATGTAGAAAAGGAAAATGTTTTCGTTTGTAGAGCTACCAGTTGTCTTTCATGCTATTAAAAAGGATGTAAGGAAAACCCTGGCTCACCATACATAATGGCAGAAACGACCAATGAATGGCCTTACATTATAAATCTTTACTATAATTATATACTTGTATATAGTAAAAACATGACAATATGAACAACAAATCAGGTGATTAAAAACAATTATCATGCAAGTTTTTTATAGGATATTTGTGGTTATATATAAATATATTGTATAAATATATTAACAATTTTGCATGTCTGCGTCTCGTTAAAGATATATGGATGTATAGTAGTTTTGTTGGGAACTTTATATTGTCTGTGATTCAAATATATACAAGTAGTGAAATAGTATTAGAGTAAACTCTTTCATAGACATATTCGCACAATGCTTGCACAGATATGGATATATGGGGCAGTGTCAAATTGCAAATGTGAATATGGAAATCATAAATATATGACAAATTTCATGATATTTTAAAGCATGCTATTAGCTGTGTCCATACAAAAAAGAGAAAAATTCACTGATGAGATGTGAGGAAACCAAATACAACACTCCATAATTACCTTTGAAAAGAGATAAATTATGCAGTTTTTCAATCTGGGGGAAATATACATAAATGTTACCATGGTAACGGTATATAAATATGACATGATGGATGCAGCAAATATTAAAGGGATCTAGTAACTTTGTTGACATGTGCAAAAAGTGATGAATGGTTGATGCAATTTTATTGTTATCTCATATGTCCATAGGGTATTGTGTGAACATTTCAAGTCAAATGGACATTGCATGGCCAAGTAATGAGCGAAAATGCAAAGTGATATTCAATAACTCACTGCACTCACTTTGTACACAGAAGAAAAACTCGCCCGGAGTTTTTCTTATCTGAATACTTCGATCGTACATATCTTTGTAACGAAAGGGAAATTTGAAAAACCAAAACCTGTCCCATGATTTTATTGTTAATACGAATACAACAAGGTATGAGGGAACCGCTAGCATTACAAATTTATTTTGAGGATTTGGACAATGTTACTAAGTCCCTTTAATGGATTTTCCCCGATGCTTTTTGCTTCTTATTTCCATGATCGAAAGTGGTGTTGATACTGCATATGTGACCTTACACCACAAAATGACCGTTATGTCTCTGAGATAGTTTCTCTGTTATTAGCATTATAGTCAAATTTGGTTTAAAATTTGAGATTCAGGATGTTTGTATTTCTTGAATAAGCATATTTGAATCTAGCTTCTGTAACATTTTGAGTGACGGAAATCATGTTTAAATATTATTTTTTCATCTAATAAATGTGATCTTATTACAGAGCTTTAATGGAAATTTATCTTTTAAATGGCCTGTTTCTCCCTTATTTAAAAAATGCTTCAGCCATATTCCAAATCTTTGGTGTTCATTTTGAGAGGGTTTGCTTAGTCCAAATATGACGAATGATATACCATTTTAAAGGTAATGACTTCTATTTTAATGTTTTATGAAAAGCAGCACAATCAGTTTTCCCGACCGTTTTGTGGTGCAAGGTCACATATGCACACAGGCATTCGGGTAGATTTTTGCAAAGGGGGCTGAGGTCTGCTGTGGGAGTGTTGTGGTTTATTGGTTCTGGCCTTCATCTTTAAATACAAAGGTTATGGGTTCCATTCCCAGCTGTGGCACGTGTGTCCTTCAACAAGACAATTAATCCACATTTGCTGCTTTTAACCCACTGGTGTAGTAAATGGGCACTTGGCAGGAATTTATTCCTTGAAATGCTTGAGGGCATGAATAAGGCTGCTCGGCTAAAGCCAAGGTAATAATGCTCCGAGCGCTTCGAGGCTTAAATTTATAAAAATTTATAAAAATTGAAAATTATTATTATCATTATTATCATCCTTCCTGTTTTTCACCCGACTAGCTAAACCAAAAAAAGTGTCTTGCTCACCACCTACCCCCCAATTACTACAATTTCTATGAGTTTTGTCCCCAAATGGCATGTCTTTTGCTTGAATCTGACCTTAATTTGTCAGAATATGATGTGATTTTGCCTGAAAATGTCATGGTTTTACCCGAATATGAGATATTTTTTACCCAAATATCACTCCCTAGCCCCCTGCCTCATATGCCTACGCAGAATCTTTGAAATGTTCTACACTTGACATTTATGAGATAAATCTAGATGATAATTGTGGATGAATAATACGGAGGGGATAATTTGATTAATTTTAAATGATTGATTATAGATGTATTTTGATATTTTTGAATAAAAAGTAATTATGGATTAATCGAGGGATATGTAGTATTCTAAAGGTCAATGAATTGTTAATGTAGTATGTTTTTAAAGCTTCCATATTATAGTTTGCCGTTATTTGTATCGCCCACCAAATAAGCACTTACACAGATTGGGTTCATGAAAATGTTTTGTAACATTGGATTTCTTACTCAACTATATAATGTAATAAATAAAAAGATATCTTTCTCATTGTAGTCCATGACCCTTTACTTTTGTACACGTACATACAATAGTTTTCTAGCACTTTCACTTCTTTTCTGTGTGTTTGTTTATAAAGAATACATGCGATTTAATATATAGTTTGTATATATTTGCCATACATTTGCATGTTCACAGTCATTCACAAAATCATTGACCATGTAATAAAATAAAATGAATTTTCTAAAGTAAAATGTCTTGATTAGAATGCCTGTGTATATTTGTGTGAGTTTTGTTGTATGATAGAGATAATATTGATGTTGCAAAAATATTTTGGATGGTTGTATTTTATGACTGGAATCAGGGCTGTAGTCCCGTCCGCAAGTTCTGAGTCCGAGTCCCAGTCCCCAACAAAATAGCATGTTCCCATTTGTGACTCCATTAAGAGTCCGAGTCACGAGACCATCAAAAGCAATCTCGAGTCCGGACTCAACTAAAGCATTGGCTGGAATTCAAAGAGATAGTTTAATGAAACCATGGTTTTAAGTGTGTCATATGATATCATTTTTTTAAAACCACTTTTTATGGATCTTTAGATCTCGACGGAATAACCAGTATTTTATGACATAATGAATGAACAAAGATATTATGAATTATAATTAATTCAATATTCTTAATTTCATGATAACATATTGATGATTGTTCAGTTGTAGTTTTAATGGCCAAATTCTATTCCTTATTTTGGAAATCAGAGATGAACATGTGGCACTCCATAAAACAGTTGGCATTTTAAACTACCTTTGTGAATTCCAACCTTCCTGTTTACAGTATTCTTCTGCCTTTCTTATAAATGTACAGTCAAACCTGTCTATAGCAGCCAACCTGCGTACATGTACAGTGGCCATCAAAAGTAATCCATTGCAGAGAAAACCAGTGTTATGGAACCGGTCTATAGTGGTCACCCGTCTACAATGGCCACTTTTAATTTTCCCTTCGGTGGTCACTTTACACAGGTTTGACTGTACATGTATATAGAGTGGGGTTTGCGGGTAGGGGAGGGAACATTTAGTACTCCATATACTCCTGGGAAGTTGGCTGTACAAACACACACTGACTTCATTAAAAAACAAGAAACTTGTAGATAGAAATGAAAACCACATTGTTTTGCCCTATAGAGGGCAGTATTTCAGTTTACTAATACATGTGATAAGAGTTTGTCCATGTGGTTCACACACTCGGCTTCATTTAAAAAGAAATTGTAAACGGAAAGAAAATCTCATTGTTTTGCTCAGAAGAGGGCACTATTTCAGTTTCCTATTTGAATTATTTCTGTTTTATTCATGAACTCTTTTTAGGGCACAGCTTTCTGTTGGTAGTATAAATATAATTTTAAAAACAAAGATTAGACAGGCCATTGCATTTTTTCATTATCAATCAATATTTTAATAACAATATTATTATTAATCGCACACGAATCAATCAGCAGTTCAGCACATTATTTTTTCATTAAATTTGGTAACAATTTAATATCATTGTCATAATAATGGAACACTATGATATAACTTTGATTTAATCACATAGATAATATAATCTATTATTTTATATTTACATATAATGTATGTACAGGTTTAATAACTTATATGAAAGACTTGAACATAAATAAATTGTAACAAAATTGTAATAAGTCCCCTTTTAAATATGAAGTTCACACACATGCATAACATTACTATTCAGTCAAACTTGTCTTGCCACCTGTCTATAGCAGCCAACCTGCCTATAGTGGCCACCAAGAGCAATCCCTTGCAGATTAAAATTGATGTTACAGAACCTGTTTATATGAGATGTCAACTATCTACAATGGTCACTTCTGTTGTTTCCATTAGATGGTCACTATACACAAGTTTGACTCTTATTTGGTTTTACCTAGTAGGCCAAACGCCCATCACACTGCCACACCGATGCCAGACAGAATATCTGTATCGGAGCAGGGCTACAGGCATAATGTTTAAGCTAGTGGCCAAGTCGGGCCAGTCACAGATTTCTCTTTCAATTATCTAAACAAAGGCTTTTAAAACAAAAATTCATAGGTCTCAAAATCATTTTTTTAAATTATATATTTTTTTCTCAATTTTCTCACAATTTCACTCCCTTTATTGATTCAAATTAATTGATCATCTGATTGATTTGTGCATGCTATAGATATATAATCATTATTAATGTATTATCATACATAAGAACGTCCTATCTCTAGAACTACCTGACTAAAAACAATTTGGCAAAAATGGATAGGTTAATATTTAAAATACTATTGCACTAACTAATACAGTAGTGTTTAAAATGAGATTTAGCTCATCAAATTCTCTGAACCTACCAAATACTACCAAATCAACAAAATGAAAGTGTCTGTATATTCTGCTTTAGGGGAAGGATTTTAAGCCTTTCAGCAACTATCATTAAAGACCCTCAAAGTTCTCTATCTTCAACAACCAAGTCTGTTGTTTCCACATCGTCCTTATTTAGTCCCTGACAGGCTCATACAGTAACATGGCAACGACCATCTTTTGGAATCACTATAACAATGTTCTTCTTTGGCATGAATAATGTTAATGGTAAATATATTACTCATTGCGGATATAGTATCGGAAATAATATCGCTAGTGATATTCGTTTGTCTCGCAATGTATGGTCAACATTGAATCTGAAAGATCACGACGTTTCGTATGCTACTGCAATACTTTGTCAAGTGATATAAAGTAACGTAAAACACTCCTATTTATGCTCTCATGCGGCTCCAAAATCGCATGAGCGAGTTGTTCCTAATTGGTCCATAACGGGCAAATTCTATTGGCCGGTATACACGGGTGCTAAACCAATCAGCGAGGCGCTGGCTCGGCTTGCTTGCTAGGCGGGAACAATAGCGAGCTCGACCAATCAACGGACCGCTGGCTCGCTACTGGCTGGAATCGACCGTTGCGGGCCGGCTGGTCGGGAGCTGTCATGGCGGCGTATTGTACGCATCCAAAATTCGGGTATATCCATCCCGTTGTCTCTATTGAAATTACTGGGATTGAGACGGATCTGTATAGCTTCTTTTACCCTACATGTGTACCAATGCCGTTCTTGGGAAAGGCAGCGAACCCCGTCCCAATCTGGCTGATGCTGGTTGTCCCAAGCATGTTCGGCTACGGCTGAGTTGTCAGTTCGGCGTAGCCTGACGTCGTGATCTTTCAGATTCAATGTTGACCATACATTGCGAGACAAACGAATATCACTAGCGATATTATTTCCGATGAATAATGTTCTTTCTCAGACTCAAGAGTGGTGATCTACTCACACAAAAGAGGGATTCCTGAGTTGGTAGGCCTCTAGTATTCTGCTTTTGCTAGGAAAGATACTCTAGTCCAAAATATCAAATATCAATTTGTTTTTTTTTCTTTCACTTTTTGGAAGCACCCTAAAAAACTATATCATCACTGTTGCTAGTATTCTTACCCTCCTTAGAGTACTTTACCATCATTGTCACTTGACTAGCACCTTCTAAAGTTACAAAAAAGACATTGCTTATATGCACATCATAGATCATATTGAATTTGGGTCACTATTTAGTCAGAGTCTCCTTAACATCTTTCACTATTATTTCTCCTCCTTATCATCAATATCACGTTAGCACCTTCTAAAGCTCCTAGGAGGGAGTGGAAGTTCTCCGTTTCTTTAAATTGCTGAAAAACAGCGAAGTTGTCCCTTCTCACAAACGATGTAATGCCTAACTTTTACTGCAGTTATCATGATGAAATTATCACCAGATCTCTTTGCATCCCGGTCACTATTAAGAATTATCTTCAACATCTTCGTTATCATTTATTATCCTCCTTACCAACAATGTGACTAGCTCTTTGGCATCCTTATAATCTGTTGAAATGCATCATAAATTGTCCTTTCTCACACACAGAGTGGGATTCCTGCATGACTTGTACGCCGTGGGTATGCTAGAATACCTGATATAACTAGTATTATAGACATCGCTTATAAGCAAATTAAAGATCATATTGCATCTTTGCCAGCAATGCCACTAACACCTTCTCAGATTACCAGTCCGAGTGGAAGCTCTTTGGCATCCTCAACCTGTTGAAAAGCATCATAAATTGTCCTTTCTCACACAGATGGATTCCTGCCTGACTTGTAGGCCGTGGGTTTGCTAGTATACCTGATATAACTAGTATTATAGACATCGCTAATAAGCAAATAATCTGTAATTATTACAGATCATATTGCATCCTTGCCAACAATGCCACTGACATCTTCTCAAGTTTCTAGCAGTGGAAGATCTTGGGCATCCTTCAGCAGCTGAAAAGCGTCATCATTGTCCCTTCTAACACACAGAGTAATACCCGACTGGTAGGCCGCGGGTATCCTGACATGGCTTGTAAAGAGAGTCTGCTTTAAGAGATCGAAGGCAGCCGTCTTGGGCAGCGGGACAGCTATTTCTTCATCAATCATGTGGTGTAGTTGCTCTAGAAAAATCAATCACAACAAAAAGAATATATATGATAATAATGATAACAATAATAACATACAATGAAAACAATAACCAGAATAACAATAGGAAAATAGACATTGCCGTAAAAGATCGAAGGCATGCAGCCGTCTTTGGTAGGGGCACAGCTATCTCTTCATCAATCATGTGACCAGTGTAGTTGCTCTAGAGACAACAATATGATAGTGAAAGAGATTGGTAATAAACCTCAGTAACAGCAATAAGAATGACAACAATAATAACAACGATGAAAGTTGTATGATAATGACAATAATAAATTGTAAAGAGACTCTGCTTTAGGAGATCAAGGGCAGCCGTCTTTGGTAGGGGCACAGCTATTTCTTCAGCAATCATGTGGTGTAGTTGCTCTAGAAACAACAATATGATAATAATAGAGATTGGTTATAAACAGCTATAATAACGATAATAATAGATACGACAACAATAATAACAACAACAATGAAAGTTTTATTAATTACAATAACAATGGTAAGAGAAACTCTTAGGATATAGCAAGTTGGACTATTCTTAGCCAAATTTATTTCTCACCAGAAACTTTCATCTCCTTCCACCTGACATCTGGATGATGCTCAACTTTCCTCAGGTCTTCATGCTGGTCGTACCTCTGCATGATGTCTGCTCTCCGAATCTGCATTGAAATTTGAAACAAACTGTGAGTTATATGGTATACAGTGAAAAAGATACACAGGGGCTCAGTGCAGGGTAGGAAATACACGGGGCTGAGGGCGATTTTGCCCCCTAATTTTCAAAATAGCACACTAAAATCAATAGGTAGCCCCTAAAAATACCAAAGGGTAATATGTGATATATTTTGTGATATCCATCAGATTGAAAAAGTAGCTCCCTAAAATTGAAAATTAATTCTTTCCATGGCTCAGGGAGATTTAGCCCCCAAAATGCCCCCAAAACCCACCCAAAATCATAAAAGAACTGTGGTAAATTTGTATAGAGTTCAATGCAAACATATTTTTAAAGTGTTATTTTCATGCAGACAAACTTTCAAAGTAGCCCCCCAAAAATAAATTAAAATTTGTTCCCTTTTTTCAAATAACATGTTGTCTGACATCTATGAACTGTTGGAAAAATGACAAAGACACATTTGATAAAAGAATAGAATTGTGTGAACTTAGCGATCAGTTTTGTCAAGAGACTATATCTGTGCCTAGCGCAGTATTGATGTACGTAGATGTACGGTGGCTCTAAAATCCTCCACTAACTTCAATTTTATACAATGTGTACATGCATCTTCTTGTATTCGCTTGCGCTCTGAGTCTTGGTGGTGAGCATTCAACGTTGCTGACACTGCGTGCAAACATGTTGCGATTGACACAGTGAACAGTTGTCCCATTTGGAGAGCAATATGATCGCTCAAAAGTTTAGAGAGATATATATATACCGGTAGTCATATTCATTAAGGGAAACCCATAAATTTAAGGTCGGTCATTTCTGACTATTCAAGAGGAAGCTTTGATGTTGGTTGCATACCAGAAGTTCTGATGGGCTGCACAGCTGCTCCATGATGCTCGACACCGGTTCCGCCGCGAGAGGATTGCACATGTGGACCCTGTCACCTCCAACACCGTGGATCATCTGATGGTGCCATGCATCCGGTATCTGGTACCCTTTTTGCACCGCCCGTTGTAGATTCAAGGTTGCTATGGGTACAGCTCCTGAATAAGAAAAGAAAAACCATTTGTAAAATATAGTAATCTCCTTGATTGCCCCAAGAGGATTACACATGTGGACCCTGTCACCTCCAACATCGTGGATCATCTGATGGTGCCATGCATCCGGTATCTGGTACCCTTCTGGCACGGCCCGTTTAAGGTTCAAGGTTGCTATGGGTACAGCTCCTAAATAAGAAAGGGATTAAAGCATCAGTAAAAGATTAATCTCTTTGATTTCACCAAGATGAGTGCACATGCAGTCTATTATCTCTTATCAAGAAGATTTAATATTCTTGATGTTAAATTCATTAAAAGTCTTAAATATGTGAATGTTTCCCCTTTAATAGTTTTCAGTTCCAAGGCTACAAATGGCTTTTCATAACTTTAAGTCCAACCAAAATTTAAGTTGTGGGTGAGGTGTGGCAAGATTGGTAGAGTGCGTGCCTTCTTATTCGTGATGACCCGAGTTCAAACCCCGAGTAGGCCCATCTGGTTTTTCCTTCAGCAAGAAAATTTATCCACATTTGCTGCTCTCCCACCCAGGTGTATAAATGGGTACCCGGAAGAATGGGAATGTGGTTCCTTAGCAATGTGTGTGCCTATAACAGGTGACTAGTGTTGTTGATTTCGGGAGTATTTACTACCCGTGACTCGCGATAATTTTTCGGGCAAGTCCCGGGTACCCGAAATTTACCCATTTGTTGATTACACGATCGGCATGTCACGCCAGCTGGGAAAACATTAACTCAAGTGAACGCTAGCGCGGAGCGCTAGCGTTCAAGGTCGGGCTGATAGTGCCCCCGAATTTATGATCTAATGTGCACAATAAGTGTGCTTAAAATTATACATATGATACGGTACTTACCACCGATTAGATGATACATATGTGATGCAACTATGGGGTGGATCAGAATGATGATTTTCGCTCCATTCCGCATCAAAATGAGTGATTTATGCACCTCCTCGACTTCTATCTGTGTTGTATCGCGACTTCTGAACGATCGATGATAGCGCGAACGATCTCCATTCAAGTACCGCGCCCGCCAAATAGACGGCAGATCTGACTCGCGCGTTTAGTGGTCGTACGGTAATCGATCGTTCAGAAGTCGCGATACAACACAGATAGAAGTCGATGATGTGCATAAATCACTCATTTTGATGCGGAATGGAGCGAAAAATCATCACTCTGATCCACCCCATAGTTGCATCACATATGTATCATCTAATCGGTGGTAAGTACCGTATCATATGTATAATTTTAAGCACACTTATTGTGCACATTAGATCATAAATTCGGGGGCACTATCAGCCCGACCTTGAACGCTAGCGCTGAGCGCTAGCGTTCACTTGAGTTAGGAAAACATGTTCATTCAAGTGACAAAAATTGAGCGCATTTATGTCACTTGAATGAACATGATAACTCTTGCGCCCGGGACTCGACATTTTTCGGCGGGACCCGGGTACCCGGGACTCATCAACAGCACTATGCTGGAATTCTCCCTAGGGAGCAGAAATTGTGCACTACTATGTGCAGGAATGATTGCAGTGTGTATCTGTTGACCGGGGTACTAATAATAGTGTAAATAACGCTATGATCCTCACAGGAATATATAGCACTATAAAAATAACCATTATTTGTATTATTAGTTTACCGTAGAATCTTTGTGAAACTTTGACCATATGTTACTCACCTTTCCTCATCCATCCCCTGAGCCACTGACAGAGATCCACGTCCCGTCGAGGGTAGAACAAGAAGAAGCGGGAATAGACCTGGGACTTGGTACTGCTCTCCAGTCCCGCGATCAGGTCCTCGTGAGTTGTTCCCGCCACGCTGCGCGAGTGGAGGTACTTGGTTACCGGTGCCTCCTCTGCTCGCAGCCGAGTGTTCAAGTGACCAGCGACCTCCTCCACCGCTGATGGCATATCAAGCGCTCTCTTTAAACAATAATATGATAAAAACAATAATGATGATGATACGACAGCACAGCTAGTAATTAAGCGGCCCTGAAAACAACAGATTTATGGTCTAATGAAGTATCCTCTGCAATGTAACAATATTGAATGATTGATGATGATGATGATATGCAATATTTTATTGATAATATTGTTCACTTAGGTAGCTTAATATACCCTATGCGTGATAAAACATTTCATGTTTAAATTCCTTCGAATATAATTTCAGTTCACAATTTACTACACAGCTTTCTTTAATTTGTTTACAGTTTAGTAGTGTTTGTTTGTAACGGTTCATGTTGAATGCCTTTAGTTTTATTTCAAACTTTAAAACTGTTTCATTTCTTTCACAGAATTTAACTCACTCAAAATGTCAAAATAATGACACTATACTTATTGCTGCCCTGAATAAAATCGTTGTTTTGTTTCAACAAAAACATACCAAAACATTAATCACTCCAGTCGCACCACAAGCAGACGTCCCAATCTGCAACACTTGCTTCTCTGCAGCTTCCTCGGGACTCCAAAAATAGAACTTCTCCTCTTTATTATCTTCTTTTTGCTCTGCTAATCCATCAACATTCTCAGACGGCAGATTAGAGCTTGTGTTTTGTTGAACCGACATGGTGAACTTTGTTGTGTTTTCATGCAAATGCAAACGAATGAAGAACCCGGAAGAGATTACGTCTTCGGCTTAGGGACTCTCCCCTTTTTCGGCTTTTCTAAGTGGATTCTACCATTATTAAATAGGGATGTGTGTGAGACTTTCTGTTATGATTTCGAAATTAGTATTTATTTCCCACATCGAAATTCCATCATTACTTTAAAAATTGTATTTCATTAGTATCTTATTCCGAGACAAGATCCTTGATAAAATAAAATGTAATTATGATCTGGCCTAACTTTTGGTATTTGACTAAAAATAATGGAGCATCCCATTATATTTTTAGCGGCGAATATAAAATTCAGTGGTTAACGACGGTGATGTTGTTTGTTATTTTCCAGCTAATTTCCTCCTCAAAATCGTCTTTAAAATAATGTGATTACAGGAGGATGGTTTCTTCAGATGTCAAGGGTATTTTGAGGAGAGTTTTGGATCGTATAAAGCGTGAAGAAATAGGAGAAATCGTCCAGGAATGGGGAGTTTTGAACCAGGGGCAACTGCGAGAAGTTCAGCGGCTTCTTGACAGCAGCTCCCGGGCAGTTCCCCGGAAAACGGTCGTCCAGAAGGTCATAGACGGATGCGTGGTAAGCAGTCAACAATATAATTTATAGACTAATATTAATAATAATATAGTGTGCACATCATCATAATGACATAAACAAATTCAAATTCCAACAAGGTAGCAACGTGAAATTGATGAAACTTGCAATTATTATTCATGGGATGCAATCAATATTAGTAAATATGAAAGAAAATAAATGACTTTGACTTTGTCATGTTTGTGGAGGTTGTTGTAATGTAAGCCATTCTGTGAAATGAAGTTGTTCACCGTTTGTTTTTCCAGTTGTTTTATTCCATACTTACTTGGACTGAAAGAACCAATGCTCTATATACAATATAGCATAATACATCTTAGATCATCAGTTCTTTTTGTCATGCATGCCAAGTCGTGGGCATGTTTCGGTAGAGAATGCCAAAGTGTGCCACTACCATCAAAGACAAAGAAATCAACAGTGACACTGACAGTGAGTGTGCAATTGTGCATGCAGCCACACAGTCATACATGTAGCTACATTACAATAGTGTTGTGCGGAGATCAACCTCTTCCGCCTGCTGCACTATACAAGTATCCAACACAAAAACATTTTTTGTCGGTCAATTCCAGAATTCCTCCCTCCATTTACGGATTTACCAGCAAATGCAAAAGAACTTTTGTTTATGTGATCCACAATTCATATAATTTGATAATAATTACCGACTCTGTTGTTTTGAAGACCGCAAAAAGTTAAAAAAATGATTATTTCCCGTCAGTTTTCCGTACCGATGCATCCTAAAACGAGTTCAACTGTTGAACGCAACAGTGTACGAATGGCCGGTACAGTATGCGTATTAGCTCGTAATTGCGTGTAAATGGTCCAGCTGACTGGACCATGTACTTTAGTAGATGTGCCTGCAGCCACATCTACTTTGCCTCACACATTATCAGTGCAATGCAGGCCGTACATGTATGTACAGTATTGTAATGTGTGTATGTGTGCATGCAGCATGCAGTTAACCCCTTGACTTGCAGGGGTGCAAAGTGTGCATATGACTTGGCATGCATGACTTAAAGAACTGATGCTCTTTGCAATTTGTAGTACTTGCTGTTTATGCTCGCTGTTAATAAAGGATAGTAACAAAATATTGATAATATTATGAAATATGTTTCCATTTCAGAAACAAAAGATCAGCAAGAAGCAGATTTCCCAATTGGATCTAATATGTAAGTTCCCTACTCCGGTACTCCCTAATTAAAATTACATGTAAAATGTATTTCATATTGTAGGTTATTTATGAATATATAGTTTGTTCGTTTATTTACTTTAAAAATTAATTTGAGAAATATGGAAATAATTCAAATAAAAAATAAAAAAATTATGGGAATTTTCATTCTTCCAAAAAAATTCTCTTACAAGCTTGAACATTTCATTGTGAGATTATGTTTTAGGTTTTAAAAAAAATGGTATAACAATATATGAACGAATAAGATTACCTGTACATTAACAATCCTGGAACTGGAATTTTGTGACAAAGCTAACATATACTTCTATTGGTCAAGGAAAATAGTGGTATATATTATACCTTTTAATTGCATGACTATTTCTCAATTTCCTACATTCATATATCTTTTTTCTGGAAGATTTTAATTTTCCTTTTTTTAACTGAATATCAGTCAACAAAATTACTTAATTCTTTTCTTTAGAAATGAACTTCAGACAGTTTGCATTGCATTTTTATGATTTTCTCTTTAAATCTGAGGTCACATCTCGCATCCTGAAAAGAAAAAATGGGCTGTTTATGAGCTGAAAAGGGCAGATGCTGGTGAGTTTAATACTCAACTTTCTTTTTTCTTTAATTAATAATTCTCACAACCTGCCAAACACTAATTGGCAAGGCACAGTATAGTTTGTTTATTATTGGATGCCAAAATTGCAGACTTCATTATGATTTGGGCTACATAAATATCAAGTTGTTGATAGTTTGTTGTTGTCTTGTTTTCATGTTCATTAATTATTTTATGATTAAATGTGTACATGTATACTGTAGTTAATGTAGTTTCCTATTTTTATTTTGACATCATATTCATTTCAACCACAAAAAATACAAATAATTATCTGTAAAATAGGAGATTTTAGAAGAAGTATATATAATATACTATTTAAAAAAATGTCTATTTAATCTAAATCTCAGAAATATGAGGAATGCTGTAAAAGTGTTATACGATTATTATGTCTTCATTTTTGTTGTTGTTTTTGTTCAGATGCTGAGAAGAAAGCTTTTGATCCCCATGAGTACTTCAATGACATGACACGGCACCTCTCTTCATACTTTAAACATGTAAGTAGTCTACATGTCACACAAAAGAGGGTAAAGGAGCAGTTTAGCAAGTTTCACTATGAGTTGTGTGAGATTTTATATTATGATAAGTTTAAAGTTTTGAGTACAGACAATATTAGTTTTAAGGGTGCTTTTAATAGCTGTATGGAACATGCTTTAATATTGTTTCCTTATTACTCACCTAATTGTTATATAAAGTTAAAAGAATGCTGTTTTTTTTGTTGAGCACAAGTTCTTGAATTTTTGTTCAATGCATTTTTAAAACTTACCACCCTATTTTGGGGGATGTCACTTTGGATCTGTGCTTAGACTAGCAGCAATAGGAAGTGATAGAGTCGCATCTTCCACCTTCCTTAGAAACAATTCAGTACCATTGCAATATACTGATAATAGCATATTATCTCAATAAATAATGATGAATTATAGTATAAACCTAATTCATTGCAGGATCTACTATGCGTGCATGACAAAGCAATCTGGCTTCAGATCGGGGATGTATGAGGGAGTCAAAGTCACGCTTTCCACCATATTCCTATTAATTTATCTTAAAATGCTAGGAAGAATACTCTAACATGATTTGACATAGTAATGTGCCATTGTGCCCATAAAATTATTACAGGATCTATGCATGGATCGGCGGGATGAGACGATCTGGCTTCGGATCTGGATTTACGAGGGCAGTCAAGTCTTATCATCCACCTTCCTCAACAACACAGTCCCTATCTTGATATCTTGATGCTAGGAAGAATAATCCATTACATGATGTATCAAAATACACTAAATTCATTGCAGGATCTATGCATAGATCAGTGGGAGGAAGCAATCTGGCTTCTGATCGGGATCTACGAGCAGAGTCACACCAGCCACCTTCCTCCACAATGCAGTCTTCATCTTGAGAACTGATCGCAATGTATCAATACAAAGGAGAATAATCACATGATTAATCATAATACACTTAATTTATTGCAGGATCTATGCATGGATCAGCGGGATGAAGCGATCTGGCTTCGGATCGGTATCTACGAGGGCAGTAGAGTCACACCTGCCACCTTCCTCAACAACGCAGTCTTCATCATCTATCATCCGCACTCCACCCACCTCATCATGTCTCGCATCCGCAAGGGACTGGTCGACTTTGTCATGCAGGTAGGATCAACCATCTTGTTATATATTTGTAACTCATGTGTGTGAATACTGTAATGTTTTCTCATTGATTCTGGCTTGTTAGAGAAATTGTATTTTATAACCATAATTGCTCATGAATTATTAAAAATGCCCTCTGAATCAAAACGTTTGATATTACCTACATACAGGTGTATATTTCTTTATCGTTTGTATAATTATTTGTATAATGTCTATTCATAATTACTGACCATTTTGTCTTCTTTTCTTTTACTTTCAGGCTCTAATCCAATCTCTTGGTTACTCTAGCTGCAAGGAAACAAAGCTAACTGGACATCATCTGGAGTCACTCGATTGTTTGACCCTCAACCCAGCATATTGTCTTTAGTCTGGAGAAAATGTATCCAAAATGATTGACCAATTTGTGTTTATCCCCTTTTTTTTAACTTTCAGGCTCTAATCCAATCTCTTGGCTACTCTAGCTGCAAGGAAACAAAGCTAACTGGACATCATCTGGAGTCACTCGATTGTTTGACCCTCAACCCAGCATATTGTCTTTAATCTGGAGAAAATGTAGATCCAAAATGATTGACCATTTTGTCTTTTCTCCCTTTTTTCTTCTTTCAGGCTCTTATCCAGTCTCTTGGCTACTCTAGCTGCAAGGAAACAAAGCTCACCGGTCACCATCTGGACTCACTGGCCGATTTGACCCTCAACCCCGCCTGCCAAGGATGGTTCTCCAAGTTCAGACTCAACCAGGTGGATGAGAATCCACTGGTCAAGACACAGACAAGGAAAAGAAGAAGTAAGATTTCTAGAATTTAAAAATTGTTTATTCCTTCCTGAGGGAGAGTTAAATTTGTCCAGCTAATATGAAAACAGGTAGTTTAACCCCCCCCCCCCCCCCCCTTTTCAAGTATGTTTGATTTTGATGCTAAAACAAGAATCCTCCATTGTGGACCTAATGGCCTAGACCCACTGCGCCGTTTCTCTTTCTGTTTACTCTCCGACCAAAATGTGGCAAAATGGTCAGTATCTAGCAAATTTTGAAGTTTCATGTGTAACAGAGCCGAAATAAATGTATCATACTAGTCTATTCCGAACTTGGTCCATATTATCGGAAAAGATATCGCTAGTGATATTCGTTTGTCTCGCAATGTGGTCAACAAGGAATCTAAAAGATCACGACGTTTCGTGCGCCGCTGCAACACTTCGTCAGGTGTGATAATATGGTCCATATTATTTTGTTTCCTGCTTCTACTTCCGAATGTCAAATGGATAGGACACGGAAGGAGAAATGGTGCAGTGAGACTAGGCCATTAGCATGAGTGCATGAGTCGTTCATAACATGTTGCTGATAAAAATTGTCCTAATATATGTACTTGTAGTATGATATTTTTGTAATAAGATATATGTTAACTATGAAAAGAAATATACTTGTTCAACTTCTTCAGGTGATTCGTTGATCTTGGAAGACCGATCGATTATCTCAGAAAATGCGGAGGATGTTGAGCAGGGCGAGAGGGATCTGGATAGCTCCTTCGGACCAAACAAACAACCCAAGCTGGAGAAACTCTACTATGAGGTAATTAAGCAATACAAACAGCAACCATGTTATCTATTCATTATTATCAGATAAGATTTAAATATATCCGGGGGACTTATTAGTTATCTTAGCCTCCAAGGAATGTAAAATCTCGTCCTATTCCCATTTTCTCTGCTAATTTTCATGTACCAGTAATGTATTTTGTGTATTTTATGTATTTGGGTACATAAATTGTATAATTTTTCTGTTTTTTGTTTAGATGGAGACCAAGTTTTGTGGCAGTCGTGCTACACCTGTGATGGCATCAAGTTTAAGTCTCACTCAATCCAAATTTTCTCTGCCAACTTCTCTTGGCTTTGTGTATTTCATGTCTTTGTGTGCATAAATCTTGTAAATTTGTTTCGTTTTTCAATGGAGACCAAGTTTTGTGGATGCTGGGCCGCACCTGGAATGGCCTCTTGAGAAGAGCCTTTCCCCTGCAACCTCATGATCGAGTCTCACGCAATTACAATTTTCTCTGCTCATTGTCATGTATGTAAGGTTCTGTGGTATGCTAATCAATAATGGTCGAGTACAAAGTCATTTCAGGTGTGAATCTTTATTCATGATAGACACGACAATGCTGCTCACACAGTCAGCCAGATGTAGAACACGTAATCTGCTTATACAGTGCACTCTGGTTAATCCGAGTGCAAGTACACGGACATCGTAGACATCCACGATGTCCGATACATACTAGTCTATAATATCAGACCCTAGTACTATCAGCACACCTCCCTTTCTTTAAAGAAGATTTCCTTTCTTTTTACACAATTATAATTCATGCATTTCACTTAACATTTTGTTTTTTTATCGCCTTTCAACTTTTACCAATTAAAGCATATTAAACAATCCAGCATCTTTATAATTGTGTGAGTTTCTTTATATTTCAATTTACTTATATTTTAAAAAACTATTCATTCAATGCATGTTTTTAAACATTTACAAATACTTCATCATGATGACATATATTTGACTCTTGTGAACTCTATAATCAGTCCATCTGATGGTCTTCATCCAGACATCTGTGGAGAGAACAAAACAACATTGTTAAACATAACAATTACAAATATGACATTTGAACTGAATGCTTTTTGTCATAATAAAATATAACTTTCACTTTCAATATTTAACAGTCTTTTCAATATTTAATTTCAAGAGTCTTATTTCAATAGTCCTTTTAAACTCTTGCCCATGTTTCTCTTTAAAGTCCAAACATGGAACATGCATCTTTTTTGTAATGTCTATGTTGTTTAAGTTCTGTATATCCTAAATCTTAAAGATCCAAGCGCTCCGGTGGCTTGGAGAGTCGTCCACTCCTGGTGGTCCTGTATGATGACGCTGGTGGTCCTGGCGACGCTGGTCGATCACCTCGTCGTGCGTGGTTGTCGTCATCGTTGACTGCGACGTCCTCGGATTCGCTGTCCGTCTGCGCTGCGATGATTCCCTCATCTCTGCGTTGTGGCGCCGGTCGAATATGACGTCGATTTCGTCGTCGAATCTCGCCGTTGTCGAGCTGTACCAAATATGAACGATTTGGCAGCCTGGTCCTGATGACCCCGTGTTGTGACCAACGATTGTTCTGCATGTCTTGAAGTCTGACATGATCTCCTACGCTGAACTCTGGTAGGTCTCGAGCGTGTTGGTCATAGTGTCTCTTTTGTTTTGCTTTCTGCCCTTCCTTCCTTTCCCTCACCGTTTGAAGATCGACGTGCTGGGGATCAAGGAGATTGTCCATCATGGGCAAGTTCGATCTCAATCGTCTGCTGTACAGGAGTTCCGCCGGCGACTTGCCGCACTCAAGTGGTGTGCTCCTGTAGATCTGTAGCGCTCTGTAGACATCCTGTCCACTTTGTTGGCTCTTGCGAATGAGATTTTTCACAATCTTCACTGCATTCTCTGCAAGTCCATTTGATTGGGGGTAGTATGGACTTGACGTGGTGTGACGGAAGTCCCACTCTGTTGCAAAGCTCTGAAATTCGCGGCTTGCAAACTGCGGACCATTGTCTGTCACTAGCTCACATGGAGTGCCTTGTCTTGAAAAGACTTCTTTCATCTGCAAAATCACTGCATTGCTGCTAGTCGATTTCAGTTGACGGACTTCTACAAACTGTGAATAGTAATCCACTATCACGAGGTAGTCCTTCCTGTTCAGCATGAACAGATCAGCCGCGATTTTCTCCCACGGTCTGTTCGGCACTGCATGAGGCTGCAGACTCTCCGTCTGCTGTTTTGGCTTGTACATCAGGCACGAATGGCAATTTTGTACCATTTCCGCAACGTCTTGATTGATTCTGGGCCAATACAAGACAACTCTTGCACGCCTCTTGCACTTTTCAATGCCCTGGTGACCCTCATGGATCTGACTCAGCATCTGACGCCTCATTGATGCTGGTACAACAATCTTGTTGCCTTTGAGTATCAAGTCTTGAGCTTCAGATAGCTCACTTCTGATGTGCCAGTACTCTCGGATAGCTACTGGACACTGCTGTTTTGATTCAGGCCAGCCATCTTTGATGACTCCTAACAGCTGCTGTAGTGTCTTGTCTTTCTTTGTTTCGTCAACAAACTGTTCTCGTCTGTTGGATGACACTTTCAGGTTCATCATGACTGCATCGACATATATCTTGATGTCTTCTTCGCGCTCCACATTCATGTCAGCCCCTGGATCCACAGCTCTTGACAATGCATCTGCTGTGTACATGTATTTGCCGGGTGTGTAGGATACTGTCAGATCATATCTCTGCACCCTGATGAGCAGGCGTTGAATGCGAAGTGGGCAATCAGTCAATGGTTTCGTGAACAACGGTATGAGTGGTTTGTGATCAGTCTCTACTTCTACCTGTCGTCCATGGATGTACTGGTGAAATCGTTCACATCCATACGTCATCGCTAGCATTTCTTTTTCTATCTGTGCGTAGCGGGTTTCTGCATCAGTCATTGATCTCGATGCGTAGGCTATGGGACACCAATCCTCGCCATGTTGCTGCAGTAGTACTGCTCCTAGTCCATTCTTCGACGCATCTGCTGACAGTTTGGTTGGTCTAGCGCAGTCGTAGAACTTCAGCACCGGTTCCTTCGTCAGAGCTTCCTTGAGTTGACGCCATGCGTTCTCCTGCGCTTCTTGCCACATCCACTCATTTTTCTTGTCTAGCAGACTTCTCAGTGGCGCTGACTTAGTCGAGAGATCTGGTATGAACTTTCCTTGATAGTTGACCATACCCAGAAATCTTTGAACATCTTGTTTGGACTGTGGTCTTTCCATGTTCATGATTGCTGTGACTTTTCTCGGATCAGGTTGAACACCTTGTTCACTGATCAAGTCACCGATGAAGGTCAGTTGGTTCACATTGAACTCACATTTGTCCCTGTTCAGTTTCAAGTTTGCCTTTCTAGCAATGTCAAGGACCTCTTTGAGTCTTGTGTCGTGTTCCTCCTGGGTGCTACCCCAGACGACAATGTCATCCATCATTGTGTTGACACCTTGGATATGTGCAAACATGTTGTGCACAATCTTGTGGAACACTTCAGGGGCACTGCAAATTCCGAAAGGTAATCTGAGAAACCGATACCTTCCAAATGGTGTTATGAAAGTACACAGCTGTGAACTTTCATCATCTAATTCAATCTGCCAGAATCCACTTGAAGCATCTAGCTTGCTGAAGTGTTTTGCACCTGCAAACTGTGCAGTGATTTCCTCTCTAGATGGCAGTTGATAGTGCTCCCTTTTGACGGCTCTGTTTAGATCTCTAGGATCTAGGCACACTCTGAGCTTGCCGTTTTTCTTTTTGACTACCACCAGTGATGACACCCAATCGGTGGGCTCATCCACGGGCGTGATTACCTTCATCCGTTCCATTTTATCTAGCTCACCCTTGAGCTGATCTCGAACTGGAAACGGAACTTTCCTACATGCGTGTTGAACGGGTCTGACATCATTGTTTAGTGTGATGTGATGCTTGCCTGGCACACATCCTAGCCCTTCAAACACGTCTTTGTAATCGTCGACCACATGTCTCGATTCAGTCTTGACATTCAATACTCTTTTTACAAGCTGTAACGCATCACATGCTTGTAGTCCTAGCAACGGTTGTCTTTCTCCTGGAGTAACTAGAAATTCCATGGTGTGAGTTGAACCTTTGTACTGAACCTGTACAAAACAACGTCCCTTGACCGGGATGGTTACGCCGCTGTAACCTGTCAACCTCACACGCGCCGGATGCAACTTTGGTATTGGTTTCAAACTCTGATACACTGATTCCGGAACTAGATTTGTCTGAGCGCCAGTATCCAACTTGAATTCTACTGATCTATCATTGACAATCAAGTTGACCTTCCAGTCATCACTTGATTTCACTGACTCTACGACATCAACGTTGAAATCATCATCGACCTCCAGATTCTGCAACTCATTAATAACTCTGTCTACCGGTGTTTTACAACACTTTGCGAAGTGATTTTTCCTACCACATTTCCTGCAAACTTGACCTTGAGCCGGACATCCATTTGGACCATGGAAATTTCCACATCTACCACACGTACTCTTTGAGTTCTGTTTCGGCCTTGAATTCTGACCCTGACGTGGCCTAAGAACTTCACCTTGCCTGAAACTCTGCTGAGACCTGGAAGAGAACCTTTTCTTACTTCCTAGAGCATCGACGGAGACCTTATCCTTGGAACTCAACTCATTGGCTTGAGCTCGAGTCGTTTCAGCAGCACGACATAGCTGCAATGTCTTATCGAGTGTTAACGCATCTTGCCTCAATAGACGTTCACGGACCCCATTATCCAGCATTCCGCAGATAATTCTATCCTGAATCAAACTGTTTGTCAAATCTCCGAACTCACACGACTGTGTGCGATGTCTCAACTCTGTAGCATACTGATCAATCGTTTCACTTTCACACTGTGACCTCGTGAAGAATCTATGTCTTTCATACGTCACATTGCGTTTTGGCATGCAATATTTCTCAAACTGCTCTATGACTTTCTCAAGTTTCATCTCATCACCCTCTTCGGCGAACACAAACGTATTGTAGATGTCTAGGGCGCCATCCCCAACGAAATGAAGAAACATAGAAGTCTGGCATTTATCATCCTTTTGCGACATTCCACTAGCAACATTGAACAACTCAAACCTCTGCTTGAAACGCTTCCAATTCTCTGCTAGATTTCCACTCAAATCCAATGAATCTGGTTGGCTAAGACTAGTCGCCATAATCAATTTCACTCTTTCACCCTCTCAGAACAATGCTTTAATAACTTATTTTACTGTTGCGGTACTTTAAAACCCAGTCAAAATAACAATACAAGCAATTTCATTGAACTTAGTATGTCCTATGCACAATAACATTCCACACTCTCAGTCCGAGACATGTTATGTATGTGTTGTCATAGACACCGTGTATAAGTGGTTTAGTGTATTGATTGTATGTAGCGGTTCCGTACCCTACGTGTTACGAGTATTGCATGCAAAACAAACTAAAACGTCTTCACCTTATTTTCGGGTTCAAACTTCACTTTCTCCTCCTCAGATCGCTCATTGTCCAAGGCAGGCCCACTTCTTAACACCATGTAAGGTTCTGTGGTATGCTAATCAATAATGGTCGAGTACAAAGTCATTTCAGGTGTGAATCTTTATTCATGATAGACACGACAATGCTGCTCACACAGTCAGCCAGATGTAGAACACGTAATCTGCTTATACAGTGCACTCTGGTTAATCCGAGTGCAAGTACACGGACATCGTAGACATCCACGATGTCCGATACATACTAGTCTATAATATCAGACCCTAGTACTATCAGCACAATGTATATTGGTGTATATTATGTATTTGTGTGTATAAATGTTTATATTGTTATTTATTTGTTTAGCTGGAGACGATGCTTTGTGGCAGTCGTGCTGTACCGTCAAGTTTAAGTCTCACCCTATCCCAATATTCTCTGCCACGTTTTCTTGGCTTTTCATGTACTTCATGTCTTTGTGTTTATTATGTTTATATTGCTTTATTTGTTTAGATGGAGACCAAGTTTCGTGGCCGTTGTGCCACGTCTAGGATGGCATCCCGTGATGAGATGTTCCACTGCACCGTCAAGTTTGAGTCTCGCCCAATCTCAAATGTCTCTGCTCATTCATGTATTTGTGTGTATAAATGTTAATATCATTTACATTGCTTTCTATTTGTTTAGATGGAGACCAAGTTTCGTGGCAGCCGGGCCGCGCCTGGGATGGCATCCCGTGCTTAGACGCAAGTTTGAGTCTCACCCAATCTCAAATTTCTCTGCTCATTCTTGTATTTGTGTGTATAAATGTTAATATTGTTTATATTACTTTATTTGTTTAGATGGAGACCAAGTTTCGTGGCAGTCGGGCCGCACCTGGGATGGCATCTCGTGATGAGCCGTTCCGCTGCACCGTCAAGTTTGAGGGCACCAACATCCTGGAGGGACTGAAGCAGTTGAGACCGTCAGGGATCGCATCCCAAACGCTCCCCCACCTATTCGAGCAGGTGTTGACGACGGGGAAGAACCATTTCCGGATCTATGATAAAACCGCAACCAGGGAAAGGAAAGGCTCATGATGTGACTCTACAGTAGGACAATCTTGTGTAAATAATATGTAATAATAAAGTCAAAGAGTTATTATTAAGTTGAGAAAAGAAAGGCTCATACTATTAGGGGCTTTCTGGAATAGCATGGCAAATGCCCTTACATCTATGATAAGACTGCAGCCAGGGAAAGGAAAGGCTCCTGATATGACTCTTTTAATAGGGCAATCTGGTGTGAATTATAATATTAAGGAAAACAAGAGTTATTAAGTTGAGAGAAGAAAGGCTCATACTATTGAGACCGTCTGGAATTGTATGGCAAACACTCCCGCACCTATTTTGAACAAGTCTTGACGACCGGGAAGAATCATTTCCCAATCTATGATAAGACTACAGCAAGGGAAAGAAAGGATCACAATTGAACTCTTCGAGCAACGAACCAAGCAAGGCTCTTCACTTTGCTGCAAGTGTAACTGGATGGATATACATAATTATCCATAAAAGGACAAGTCTATTTTAAGATACAAACTTGCATAGATATATATTTATTCATCTTGGAATGCACATTGAACCATTATTGATATCAATATGCAGCAATGCTATACATTTCCTGGTGGCCTGGCTGGGCATGTAGCATAAAGATTTGTCAAATTTTGATTGGCCAAAACGGCCAAAACGAGGACTGTGTTTCCCCCAAAAGAAAAAGAGTATAATTAGTTTATTTATCCTGGTTTCCCAAAGGAAATAGGCGAGGAAAATATTAAATTTTGTCAGGTGAGAGTGACAAGGACCTTTGGCTGAATTTAGCTCTGTATACCATCTTGTACATGTACAGGTCGGAGCATTTCCTAGGTGATTCAAAATTTTCAGTTGATTCATTTCTAATATTTGGAATATTTATCAAAAAATAAAAGACAGCTATATTTGGATTCTACAGTGCTCCCAAAATATAAACATGATTATTTCTGAAGCACAAAAAGTGACTTAGTGCCCTAGTCTTTCTGAACCATCTATTTTTAAATAGAATTTTAGAGGAAAGAAACTAGTTTTGGGGGCGACACCGGTTTCTTTTTCAATTTTTTTCAATTTCTTTGAATTGTCTGGTAGAAACTTATTGAAGTGTTTAGATTAGATATGTATGTGCTTCCAAACAATTTTTTTTGTATCTAACATACTGTAAGACCATGGATATGCGTGAAAGTGTTTTCAAGGTTATTAAACTTGTGTATAGTAACAACCTAAGGGAAAGAAAACAGTGGCCACTGTAGACTAGTGACCTCTAAAGAAAAGTTCCAAAACTTGTTTTTCTCTGCAGGGGATCATATGAGGTGGGCACTACAGGCAGGTTGGCTGCTTTGGGTTGGTGGCCACTTAGACAGGTTTGACTGTATTTGATTTTTATGACACATGATAAAATAATCACAGTCTTCATCATCATCGTCGTCGTCGTCGTCGTCGTCTTCGTCGTCGTCGTCATCATCATCACCACCACCACCACCATCATCATCACTTCAAATATGTTTGGATTTAAAATAATATCACATTAATTCATTATTTTTGTAATCATTGAATGTGTATTATTGGAAGTACTTCTGTATACACGCATACTTGCCCATTTTGATAAATTTGTATTTATCAATGCAATGGTATTTGGCATGCCCTTTTTTTTTAATGGAAAGCTTAATTTGTTGCATCACTTTTCTTTTAAATATTGCAATGGGAAATTTTAAATAGCTGTATTTTATATCTCATCAACAAGGGCTATTTACAAGTAAAATATATGTTTCTTTTATTTGAAATGTTACTTGTGAATGTACGTAGCTGTGTACTTATTACTAGTATCCGTATTTTATCTTTTATTTATATTAACTGAAGTATCGTTGATTTGTAATGTGTTATATTAAACTGTGAGAAATGTAAATAAAATCCTATATGAATATGTATAGAAAAAAAAAAGGAATACTTTATTACAAGATACGAGTTCTGCTTCCTATTTAACTGTATACCGTAAGTTGTGATGGCTGAAATGAATACATGATGTATTGCTCAATATTGCTATAGTATAGACTATAGTATTTTTTTAATTTTAAGAAATGGTAGCCTGTAAAATTAGAATCGCAGTGGATGTAAGATGTATAATATTCATTATTGTTAACCCTTTTTTTACTACAGTCTTATTGCAAACATTGAACAATACTACCATATCCTCTTTCCTAAGCCCACCATGCACTACACGATCCGTTTACAATCCAACACACATATGTGTATCTGAACTAAAGCAAGACATGGGCATATGAAGCATGTATACCTCGCACAAAAAGTTCTGCAATCGAAGTTTGCACATTAATAACTTTTTTATTACGCTATTACCATTCATAAATTTGGTATCATTGGAAAGCGTGAATCCTCCTCTTTACATTGATATAACATTTGCTATGAATATTTTATCATGGAATGTGCATTGCATCTAAATGTAGGGCAAAGTCAAAAGTGAAATGTTGCAAAATGCACCGATTTTGTCAACAGAGTGCCTTCCTTGGCTTGAATGGGGTTGAGGTGGTCATGCATTCAAGCCAAGTTTTAATCTTCAAACAAAAGGAAGGCACACTGTTGACAAAATCAGTGCATTTTGCAACATTTCATTTTTTACTTTGCCCTACATTCGGATGTAATGCACATTCCATGATAAAATATCCATAGCAAATGTTATATCAATGTAAAGAAGAGGATTCACGCTTTCCAATGATACCAAATTCATGAATGGTTAATAACGTAAAATAGGCATTCAAGCCACATTTTAATCTTCAAACAAAAGGAAGGCCCTTTGTTGACAGAATCAGTGCATTTTGCAACATTTCACTTTTGACTTTTGACCTACATTTGGATGCAATGCACATTCCATGATGAAATACTCATAGCAAATGTCATATCAATGTTAAGGGGAGAATTCACGCTTTCCAATGATACCAAATTTACCAATGGTAATAACCTAATAGAAAAGTTATTAATGCGCAAACCTCGATTGCGGAACTTTTTGTGCGACGTATAGTATAGTTCAGATCCTTAATCGTTTGTTGGATCAGATCATCTAATAACTGTATCTGAACTAAAGCAATTAGACATGGGCATATGAACAATGTAGTATAGTTCAGATCCTTAATCGTTTGTTGGATCAGATCATCTAACAACTGTATCTGAACTAAAGCAATACATGGGCATATGAACAATGTAGTATAGTTCAGATCCTTAATAGTTTGTTGGATCGGATAGGAGCGTGTAGTGTATGATGGGCTTTAGTTTACACTCGCATGTCCTCGCACAACCTTCTAAAATCTAAAATCAAGAAAAACATTCTGGGAAAAGTAGATTTAGAAGCTCCTCTGTAATGTCCTGCATTCATGAACCATTTGGTATACAATATTACAAGGTAAACATATGATATACATGTACACACATTTGTATAATAAAGTGCATTCAAGGGCTAATGGGCTTGAAACCAGCCCATTCCACTCACCAGATAATACAAATAATTGGCACAAATTCTCATCAGTGGCACAACTTTAGTCCAGGTTTATCTTTAAATGGCCTAAATTACCAGTAACTGTTTTCACAGAACCATCTCGCAGAAGTGTGGAATCTGACTAGGTTTGCCTTTCACTCCTCTCATTATCAATGCAAATTTCTCTGACTAGTGATATACAGATTACAGACAAACTAGGGTCTCTTGATATTCCAGTGTAATAGTGTAATTGATCACCTGTATTATCATGTCCTTTTTTATTCTGGTTTAGTGAACTTTAGTCAAGGTTGAAAAGGACAATTTACTGTTTCACTGGAATTTCAAAAGCTTTGTCTAGATGACACAAAAAGAAGAGTAACAATCATACCTACAATCCACCTACCAGTAATTAAAGTATTTCAAACCTGAACTAAAGTTGTTGTAAATCAACAATGTCAATATACTACATGTAGAATAACATATCTCAAAAGAGCACATATGTACAGTATACCTTCCTTTATTCTTTCAAATGAATTAAGGTTTATCCAATCGTATCTAGAGATCAGTGGAACTAGGCCTGGTCCTGAATCATGGTTGAGCTCTTAACCCAAAATTTCTTGAAATTTCCCTTGCTCTTGAAATAAATATATAATCAAGTAAAACATTGAATTTGTTGATCTGTATAATATGTAATTTTGAAAAATTGAACTTGTGTCATAAGGCAGGCCTCATGTTTTTGTTCAATTGGTCAAAATTAAACACTCACTGTACTTTAAAATGTCCTTTACTAATGTGCATAAAAAGAATTTAACACGTACATTTAATTTCAAAGCAATATCATAAAAAGAAGTCTGTATACCACAACTACATAGACAGTAAGGAAACATATTGCACTTGACTTAACTTCTAACATGCCATTATCTGAAGAGCTTTTGCCATGGTGTCTCGACAGAAGAGCAAATCTCCCACAACTTAAAAAAATATGAATACGGACAAAAGTTACATAAGATGCAAATATTATTGGAACCATATATCAATATTATAGTATTATAGAGTATTATATAAACAAGCCAACATAAATTAATGTCATCATCTTTAGCCTACATTTATGTAAACTTTTGCTTGCTAAACAAATTTGACAACAAAATCTTTCAACTGGATGTCAAAATAACTTTTGTTTAATACCCAAGGACCTCCCAAAATAATGGCATAAATGTATGAGAAAAGCTTGTATCATAAACAATTTGTGCACACCAGCATGATAAGTGTTCCACACAAATTATACTTAGCCTGAATTTATCCATTGTAAAATTATCACATCCTTGGCCAGTGTACCCTTTAAAAAATTAAAAAACATATTCTGCTCACCAAAAATTAAAAACAGCATTATAACAACGAAATAAAAAAGCACATTCACATTCACCAAATTTAACCCCACTATTCCAGAAAAGGTAAATTATGCTGAATCAATAATACACCTTATGTAACCTAACCAGGGGACGGCGCCTGGCATTCTGAGCTGTGTATACCGTGATGGTAACACTTTATAGGCTTTAACGGCAAACACACGTCTACAAAACCATACAATATCATACTTTAAATAACATATCTCGGTTCATACTTACGAATTATGTTATGCATGGACATCAATGATCCAACTGGTAAAACGTCTGATGCTCCATTCGTTTGATTTATCCTGAAATTTACTATAAAACTGGCAAGATTACAGAAGTGATGAAAATGGTATCCGAATTTGTTCGCTGCATGCAATATCAGGTGATCGAAAACTTGTCGGCAATGCGCGAGGTCGCAGGTCAAACTTTGGCGTACGAGCCTGGATGTGCGCGCGTTCTGTACAGGGATTGATCTATTTCTGCGTGCGCGATACACCCCTGTACACGGTACCACATGACAGTCCCTGGCTTATTGAATTAGTCAACCGATCGCCACTTACGCGCGGAATACCTCCTATATCCCGCGCATGCGCTATGCATTGCCGACGAGTTTTCGGTCACCTGACATTGCATGCAGCGAACAAAGACGAAGGAAATAACAGTCATCATCATCATCATCATCAATTTGAGGTAAGTTATCATTCTTTTGCAACAAATTAAATATCAAGCAAGGTAGGTTGAATGTTTAATTCATGTCTAGAACTAAAAAAAATAAATAATAATAGATGGAAAGTTCTTGAAACCCCCGTCGCAAAATTTCCTCAAAATTTTTTAACGTCTCATCTTCACAGCGCCGTCCTACGGACGGCGCTGATCACAGTTACACCTTATGATGCAATGCATACTGAAGATGGTGATAATTGATACTAAAGTGTTATCTCATGTAATATATACCTACCATAAGCAAGTATATAAGTTCTTAAAATGATCCATCAACTTTGTCAAATTCAACAAAAATCACTTGAAACTTTGTGTACGTTGTAATGGAAGAATGAAATTGGTTTTGAATTTCAAATGTTTCTCTAATTGTGGAGATATTTTTGATTGAATGAAAAACATTCTGGAATGCTTTTTTTAATGTGGTCAAAATCTATTTTCAGTTTATTTTATAGATAAACTCCTTTTTTTTCTATCACATATCATTCAGAAGAATCTTACAATGACACTGGCGTATTATTGAAGTCTCGAGTACCACTTTTGGAAAAATCTCCAGGAGTCAATGGATCACTTTACTCAATACAATAAGTATCCTCTTTTGTGGCTTGAGCAATAGCAGCTCGATTTGAGTGCTTCCTCGAATTCAGCATTGACCTTTGACCTCCAGTCATCATTAACCTGGCATTGGTTGAAGAACCTCAGGTTGGGAGCTCCCGTCTTCAGGATGCTGTGGAGACAAGGCACTTTGATGGCATCCCTTGATAGCATTGGACCAGTCCAGCGATTTCTGAGAAAAAAATGGAAAAAAAATGAAAATACAACAAAATAAATATCAACTCAAGATAAAGGAATGAATACACAAATACAAACAGGTTTCTAAAAAAAGGAACTTTGACAGCGTTTTCCCAGTCCAGGGATTACTGGGAAATCATAAAACAAACCATTATGACAAAGTGAGAGAGAAATATAATATATATGGTTGTTTGTTTACATTAGTGAACAAGAAATTATAATAATTTGATAAACATTCTAAATTGTACGTATGCACACTAGTACTGCTAGTTTTTCACTTGTCATGCACAAATACATTTCTTTGGTTACAAGTGATTACCTGTTTAATGTGTGGTGACTATTTTTTGTCACCATTTATCAAAGACCATATATGTATAAACAAAAATAAAATGTTTAAGTTCACCACATTTTGCATTACCCTTTAAAACAAAATAATGAATTATGTGACTTGGCTTTGTGTTCAGTGAGAAGGAGGTTACCTGTTTAATAGACAAGATAGTGCTTTAAGAGATGAATCTTTCAAAGCATCTACATGTTAAAAATAAAAGTAAAAGTACCTGGCTGCGGCAAACGATGTGAGAGACGGCAGCTTGACACTCCTGAGGAAGAAACAGGTACAGTTGGAGATGTCCAGCACCTCCAGCGAGTCCGAGCTCATGATGTACTGAGGGAAGGAAATTGTTCCCAGCAGAGGGACACAGACGCTTAGCTTGAACCGTTTCAGGCGAGGCAAGTTGTCCAGCAACTGGTTCAGGTACTCCTCCCTGAAAACGGCAAACACCCAGTACCTGTCCAGCTCCAGCGTGTGGAGCTGCTTGAACTTTGTCAGGAGGCAGACGGACGACATCGACCAATCAAACGGGGTGTAGAGCTCTTGGAGCGCGGGGCTCGTGTCTGAGAGGGTGATGAGCAGGTTCTGGAAGGACTTGACGCGGTCCGCCTTCCAGTTCTGCTTCTCCGCTCTGAAAGGCATGAAGTCCGGCGAATCCGTCCACTTGGCGTGTATGACCTTCAGCTCATGCGAGTTGGTCATCTTGAGGCAGTAGATGAGAAACTTGAGCCAGACTTCTTCCCCCTCCATAATGTCAAGCTCAAATCTCAGTCGCCTGAGCAGGGCTCTGCGAGACACCAAATGATAAACAAAGTGTTTCGCTCTGTCTTTAATACAGCGATACGCTTCAATCTTATCCTGAGGTAGATGCCCCACTCCGAGCGACAATGCACGGCTGAAGTTGGCCTCTTGCCAGAGCCGAGGTGTCCGCATCACCGTTGCCCACTCTGAACACACATTTGCAGCGTTGCATTTGTCTCTGTCGTCTAAATATGAAAACACTTTGATTTTGCATTCAACTGGAAGACTTTCAAAGCTTAGACTTAGAGATGGACCTTCCAAAGAGGATCTGCAGTCATGGTTATTCTGAGTGCTCACGGACTGTATGGCTACAGCCTGTTTGATCTGCTGCTTTCCGATACCTTTTCTGGTCCGCTTTGAATGCAGTGTCCCTCGACCACAGTTCAACTTCCTTAATTTTTTCCTCGTCTTATGACTCAGGTTAGACATCTTTGACACTCACACACATATATATCTCACTGCTTTCTTCTAATTGTGTACAAATTTTATGAAAACATCATGGCAATATTGCTGGGTGACACAACTGCAAAATGATGAGTACCTCGAGGAATCAATGGATTATTGAATCGCATCCACTATCCAGATAAACAATTGCCCTTCAAGCTTTATTCCACATGCAATCTTAAGTTTCTCGAGCCGAGTCCAGACGACATGAATGGCAAGGTGTTTTTGTTGGTCTCTGATTCTGAACAGACATGAGCGCAGAATCTAAAAGGGAATACGAAATAAAAGGTGAGAAATGAAGTAAAAGAGACACTAGAAAATTACATAGCAAACCCCTTATCTTACGTGAATTGCGTGTAAATGGTCCAGCTGACTGGACCATTTACTTTAGTGAATGTGAATGCGGCTGCCGCACGGCAGCTCGCAAATTTTGCATCACGGCATTCAAGTCTCATGATCGGCGTCAACAAAATTATATGCATACATGATTCTTACCCCTGGCCCTGGAGGCTAGACTATATGGGGCTAAGTCCACTTTTAAAACTGAGTGTCATAACTTTTTCTATTGTGCTACCATTTTTGTTCCACTCATTTAACTTCTTTCATAGCAAATATCTGATTTCTAGATGCCCAAACAAAATTCATAAGTTTAACTTACATGAAAAACAACGTATGGGACTGTATTGAAACTCAGTAATGTCTATTTTCCCCATTTCTCGGAAATTTCTACGCAAACGAACAAAATAGTAAGCAGTACATGTTGAATAAATATTGCATTATCATAACGTACTATCCATAATAAGCAAAATATAACAAAATCAAGGAAAACGTCAACTTACTATATTGCTTTCTTGCCTGTGATAATATTCATGATATTTCCGCCAACATCTTTGTGTTGCTTAACTTGGCTATTCTAACGCACAAACTCATGCGTAAAGTAGCAATTATCGTTTTTGCTATCAAACGTGTTCAGAAATAATTACCTAATTTTCCATTGATATTGAACTTAGCCGTGAGATTAATTACTTCTAAATTATAAATCCTGGTATACGTAGTAATATGTGAAAAGTTTCCTTCATATAAGATTTAAAAATGACTCAAAACAGTAATATCAGACAAAAGTGGCGTGTTTTTATTCAAAATTTGGCGTAATGTACATTGAAGTCGCGGCCATTTAATGAAAACATAAACAATCAAGAGCAGCTGAGTTGCATGTAATGTGTGCATCCGCTGTTTGCATGTTAAATCGTATTGTCCTGTCTTTGTTATGATTCTGCGCTGCATTCAATGTCAAAGTCTCAAAGTCAAGAGGAACTGAATGTGAAATTAACGTATTTTGTGCACTTTTCAAAGTGTTTTGCGCCTGACAAACCATCTAGTGATTCAGACGCAGACTCTGCAGAATAATGGCATCAACTTCAAGCTCAGACGAAGCATACCGGTGTTCCATTTGCCTGGAATTTTTCCTGAAGCCAACTCGAATTCCATGTGATCATGTGTAAATATGATTTTTTTCATTCATTCATTCATTCATATTTCATTTATTATTAAGAAAATAATGTCTTTGAATCATGCAAATTAAATAATTTGTTTCCGATATGTAAATCAAATGCATTTTTGTTTATTTATATACATGTAAATTATATAACCTGCAAAGAATGAAAGATCAAATTGAAAGTGCAGACTGCAGACTGCATGTGGCAGTGTGTCTGTTTAATTCTGTTATTTTTTGTAGATTATTGTTTTTTGAAAATAATGATTTAATCAAGAAACATTTGTAAGGTTCAAGCAAGTGTATATCTGTATATGTATTGTATTAAATCATGCTACTTCATGCTAATTTAGTAATTGGTCAGAATTATGTAGTTCAGAATAAGGATTCATAAATAAGATGCGCGTATACGCACATATATCGCACAGTATCTATTTTTAGTGCGATATGGCCAAGTAGTTTGGGCCTTGGGGTGTACTCTAGCTGTCTGAATCAAAATTACAACATGGCAAAGAATATTACCAACATCAAAGAAGAGCAAGCAATACTTGCCCTCCTTCACAAGTTTTGCATTTTCCAAGTTCTTCTTTGTTTTTCTTTTATTATCAATAACTGTGTTCTTGTACATGAATTAAGAATACTTCTCATTAATTGATGTGTTTTTTTGGCATCCTCTACCAAAATGTGATCATGACTTGGCATGCATTACTAAAAGAATCGATCGATGCTCCAAACAAATTGTATGCTCATCAGTTCTTTTTGTTGTGCATGCATGCCAAGTCGTGGGCACGCTTTGGTAGAGAATGCCATGTTTTTGATGTGATATTGATATTGTGTTGAAAGAAGGATAAAAAAACTTGAAACTTAATTAAAAGGGTTTACATCTGTTTGCAATATCAACGTGTGTAACATGTACTTCTTTTCCTTTGAACCTACTCGGCTATATCGTGTATTAGGCCCCACCACTGCTAGTATACAGTATACACTTACGGGGGGGGGGGGGGGGGGGGGTGTGGGGGGGCATAACCTTCTTCTTCTTCTTCTTCTATACTGCCCAACGCCCCAGGGTAGGGGCCAACCGGGCCAACCTAACCCTATAACCCTAACCCTAACCCTACGCAGTAAGCCCATTGACTTGCAGGGGTGACCCTAACCCTAATTTGGTGGCTATAGGTCAGATTTAGTGGCTATAGGTCAGATTTAGTGGCTATAGGTCAGATTTAGTGGCTATAGGTCAGATTTAGTGGCTATAGGTCAGATTTAGTGGCTATAAGTTAGATTTATTGGCTACATTATAAGTGTGTATAGCAGTGGTGGGGCCTAATACACGATATTGCCCGTACTCCCATGTCCATGATTTAGGTTCTGTGAAGAGTGCCTTGCCCCTTTCATCGCCGTGGTGTCCCCCAACTGCCCTTTGTGCCGAGTGACCTTTGACCCCAAGAAACGAAGTAGAGCCAAAGACACAGAGAAACAGATGTCTTCACAAAAGGGTGTATGTTCAGGATGTAAAAAGAAGGTGAGTAAGAAATGGCAGATTTATATGTACAGCATGGCTCGTCATTCGCACTGGCCCACTGGCCCGGGGCCAATGAATTTTCACTTCGGGCCAGCCAAAATGTATAAAAGTTATATTTTGGTGGCCCGATCAGGCAAGCAGATTTTCAACTGACATTGACAAAATTTGAAAAATCTTGTTTTCTTCCAGTTCCATGTCATGCCAATTGTCTATAATCACAGGTTTGATCAGGAAAGAGTGATATTCTCTATATAGTAAAAAGTTTACTCATGCATAAATACAATTTTTTGGGGGCCAGTCAATTTTTCTTTTGGGCCACCATAAAAGGGAAAGAAATTATTTTACAGGTCCGACCTGTAATGCCACCAACAAAAAAAGTAAATGGAGCCCTGTGTACAAGTTATCTTAATAACAGAAACTTATTTGTATTTTGTGTGTGTGTGTCATTCAAATAATTCATTTTTTTGTTTAGGATGGGGGACAGAATATGAACAAAAGAAAAGAATTGTTATAAACCTTCCCCCCAAAAGCAAAATTTACTGAATTTATTTTTACTGTGGCAGCTAGTGCCTTTATTCCATTTTGTGAACTGTCACTTAACTTTATTATTTATACTCAATTACTGTTTGATCTTTGGTAATGCTTTTTTTTCTTCAGTGAAGCTGCTAAATAGTTTCACTTTTATTTTGTAGGGGAGCATTTCATTTTGTTACTTGATGCAACTATTTCTTTACTGTTTTAGATGTCATTTTCCAAGTTGAGGCAGCACTCCATGAGTTGTATACAGGACTCGGGACAGGCCAAGATACCTCAGTTCAAGCCAGTAGGTCCAACAACACAAAAACCACCCAGGTAAGAGCTTGTGTAGTCAAGGTCAAACCGGTGTATAGTGACCATCCAAGAAAAACAAGAAAAATGGCCACTGTATACAGGTGGCTACTATATACAAGTTCCATACTTTTGTTTTTCTTTGCAGGGAATCGCTTTTGTGTTTGTCTATAGGCAGGATGGCTGCTATAGACAGGTAGCCACTAAGACAAATTTGACTGTAATTGAATGTTTAAATAAAAAGTGAAAGTCTTTCTCAAATCTAAATCATCTTGACTTTGCAGATAATACGGCGCATATCTCTGATTTTGTAGCCCTGGGTCACATGTCTAGTATAAGTAGTGAAAGCTACAGGAGGGGGCTAGTCCTCTGGCAACCGCATGTGTTTAACTTTCCTTTCTCCATTCTATAAAATAATGTTCTACGTCATTTATGCATGTCGAGCGCCTGGCTTGAAGGCAGAATTAATAATAATAATAATAATAAATAGCATTTATTGTGCGCCATCGATCTAGCGAACTATTCAGAGGCGCAGATGGTTAGAGTTATCAACATTTACAACAAAAAATTTAACGGCTAATCAAACGCCAATCTAAACAAGTATGTTTTAAGACTGGATTTAAAAGCTTCTAGTGACTTTATATTACGTACATTCAAAGGCAAATCATTCCACAGCAATGGTGCACAAAAATAGAAAGCCTTTTCACCTGCCGCTGCGAAGGGTCAGCATGCCACCACCCGAAGACCTTAGTTGCCTTTGAGGAACATACTCTGATATACAATCCTGAAGGTATTGGGGGGCAAAGACATTAAAGGGGAATTAACCCTTATCCTTTTGACTTACTGGATGTGATGAGAGCATAACTACTATCATTGCTAGTCACTTATTTCCTCATGAATATTCCCGATTACAAAAATAATCAATAATTTATACAAGTTCCATACTATTGTTTTTCTTTGCAGGGAATCGCTTTTGTGTTTGTCTATAGAGTACAGAAGCCATGATGTCATAAAAACACTTTTTTCAAATTTTCAAATTTGGACTTCATTTTCAGAAAGAGCATAACAAATAATGTCCAAATACCGAATATCAAAGGTATAGGTTACGTATTGGCTGAGATATGCCTATCCGAGTGAATTTTACTTCAATGGGCAATCAGTGTTATAGTGCACTGGTTCATAAATTTATGAACCAGTGCACTATAACACTGATGCCTATTGACAAAAAAAATCATTCGGATGGACATATCTCAGCAAATACGTAACCTATTCCTTTGATTTTCAGTTTTTGGACATTATTTGTTATGCCCTTTCTGAAAATGAAGTCCAAATTAAACAATTCTAAAAAAAATATTTATGACATCATTTATGACATCACACTTCACCACTCTATAGGCAGGATGGCTGCTATAGACAGGTAGCCACTAAGACAAATTTGACTGTAATTGAATGTTTAAATAAAAAGTGAAAGTCTTTCTCAAATCTAAATCATCTTGACTTTGCAGATAATACGGCGCATATCTCTGATTTTGTAGCCCTGGGTCACATGTCTAGTATAAGTAGTGAAAGCTACAGGAGGGGGCTAGTCCTCTGGCAACCGCATGTGTTTAACTTTCCTTTCTCCATTCTATAAAATAATGTTCTACGTCATTTATGCATGTCGAGCGCCTGGCTTGAAGGCAGAATTAATAATAATAATAATGATAATAAATAGCATTTATTGTGCGCCATCGATCTAGTGAACTATTCAGAGGCGCAGATGGTTAGAGTTATCAACATTTACAACAAAAAATCAAACGCCAATCTAAACAAGTATGTTTTAAGACTGGATTTAAAAGCTTCTAGTGACTTTATATTACGTACATTCAAAGGCAAATCATTCCACAGCAATGGTGCACAAAAATAGAAAGCCTTTTCACCTGCCGCTGCGAAGGGTCAGCATGCCACTACCCGAAGACCTTAGTTGCCTTTGAGGAACATACTCTGATACAATCCTGAAGGTATTGGGGGCAAAGCCATTAATAACCTTCCACGTCAATAACAGAATCTTATGCTTGACCCTCTCACGAACAGGCAGCCAATGCAGCTGTCGAAGGATAGGTGTGATGTGAGTGAATTTAGAAGTCCTACTAAGAACATGGGCAGCGGCATTCTGAACCCTTTGTAATTTGGTCAACTGACCAGTAGCTACACCGTACAGGAGGGCATTGCCATAATCCAGCCGAGATACCACAAACGAATGAATGACCGAGGCCGCAACCCTGTCAGACAGAGATTTTCTTATACTACTGATATTACGAATGTGAAAATATGCGGCTCGACAAGTGGCATTTATGTTGGAAGACATTGTCATTTCGGAATCAAATGATACACTAAGATTTCTGACACTAGACTTAGCAATTACATCAACATTTCCAATACGCATAGTTTGACAATTAATTTTACAGGCTTGTCGTTTTGGAACAATAATCATAAATTCACTTTTGTTGTCATTTAGCTTTAACTTGTTATGATCGAGTCATCCACAGTTTCATATCACCAATGCAGGCCTCCATCCTGGCTCTGGCAGAGACTTCACTGTTTGAATCAGAAGGATTGAATGAAGTGTACAGTTGTGTGTCGTCTGCGTAGAGATGCACTTCAATATTGTGTGATCGGGCAATGTCTGCGAGTGGACCAGCATATATATACACTGAAGAAGGACGAGCCCAAGACTGAGCCCTGAGGCACGCCATATTTCAGCTCACTCTCAGATGACATGGCGTTGTTTATTCTGACCGATTGCGTCCTGTTCCTTAAATACGATGTGATCCATGATATGGCAGATCCTTCGATACCCAGCGATTGGAAGCATTGGATAAGCAGATTTCGATCTATAGTGTCAAAAGCTGCCAATAGGTCGAGAAGCAGGAAGACTGCCTGTTTTGAATCTAATGCAAGAAGAATGTCATTGTGAACTTTTACAAGGGCAAACTCGGTACTGTGTTTCTTTTTGTATGCTGATTGCAGCGGCTCCGATAAATTAGGTACAATTTTTTGAAGTATTTGGTATGACCTGGTCATTTCTTAATATAAACAAGCAACCACAGGGGGAATGACTAGTTTCAAATTATAGTAAAACATTAATTTTTAGTTTTGTATTCCATTTACATCCTGCAGGGCGCGGAACCTCAACGACCTGCATCTGCACTGCAACAAGGAGCACCTAACAAACAAGGCACCTTTCATCTGTCCGATATGTGCCTCCATGCCGTGGGTTGACCCCAACTGAACTATTGTTCCTTAATGTAGATTGCTTTATCAGGCCTTGAATTTGAAAACAAGCAAACACAAAAAGAAATGATATGATTCAAATTTAACCAATAAACTCAATTTTTGACACTTATGGTTTAATTTTGTGTTTTGTTTCCCATTTCTATCCTGCAGTGTTCCCAACAGATCCACATTCCAGTGTCCCATCTGCGGGGCGCGGAACCTGGACTGCGATGACCTGCGGAGGCACTGCAACAAGGAGCACCTGACCAACATGGCGCCCGTGGTCTGTCCGATATGTGCCTCCATGCCGTGGGGGGATCCCAACTACAAGAGCAGCAACTTCGTCAGCCATCTCAACCTCAGACACAAATTTGAATATGACACGTTTGTTGTAAGTAGAGTTTGGTTAAAAATATGTTTATTATTATTAACCCGTTCACTTTGAGATTCTGAAATCCCCATAGACTTTGTACATAGCCCACCCGGTTCCCGTAAGCAACGGGTTAAAGGGATCTAGTCACACTGTTAAAAATGACAAAACTTACTTAGAACTATAACGGCTCTCACATACCTCGTGGTATTTGTATTACCATATGGGTTTTCCAAATTTCTCCTTCATTTATAAAGATATTTATGATTGAAATGTATAAATTTGAAATTCTCCATGGGGTATCCCAACTACAAGAGCAGTTTAATACTTTGTCAGCCACCCTTACCTTAGACACAATTTGAATATGACACATTTGTTGTAAGTAAACATGGTTATTGGTTTATTAAAGGGATTTCGTAACGTTGTCAAAAACTACAAAACTTGCTTAGAGCTATAACAGCGCTCACATACAAATGTACATGTACCTCATGGTATTTGTATTACCAATTGAAGCATGGAACAGGTTTTGGATTTCCGAATTCCTCCTTCGTTTGTTAAGATATTTATGATTGAAATGTATACACACACAAAATCTTTTATTATCCAGTATTGACATTATATGTTTTGAAGTTAAAATTGTAATCTGTTTTCCATTTTATACTGTGTAATTTTGTTGTATTTGTATTTTATAAATATTCTTTTTATGAATGAAAAATGAGCCAAGAAAATAGGGTTTCTCTAAGATTCGAACCCGAGACCTCCGGATTGCTAGACCGGTGCTCTTTCTAGCTGAGCTATAGCTATTTTTGTATTTTTTAAATAACCAAACAAACAATTGTGATTTCTTTGTTTCCATGGTTACAGGACTACCACCAGGAAGAGGATGAGGTTCTGAAGCGAGTGATGGAGGCATCCATGATGGAGAAATGATGCAGGCCATTCAGCTTCCAGATGAATTAGAGAAGGTACTACAGTCAACCCTGTGTATAGTGACCACCTATAGGGAAATGAGAAAAGGTGACCTTTATAGACAGTTACGTTAACATTGCTTTTGTCTTCAGGGATCCCTTTTGCTGGCCACTATAGGCCGGTTGGCTGCTATCTCATAGATAGGTGACCATAGAGGGGAAGGAGGAAAGTGGCCATTGTATACAGGTGACCTCTATAGATAGACAGTTTACATAACATTGCTTTTGTCTTCGGGGATCCCTTTTGGCGGCCACTATAGGCAGGTTGGCTGCTATCTCAAAGACAGGTGACCGACAAGGGGAAAGGAGAGAAGTGGCCATTGTAGACAGGTGACCTCTATAGATAGACAGTTTCCATAACATTGCTTTTGTCTGCAGGGGATTGCTTTTGCTGGCCACTATAGGCAGGTTGGCTGCTATCTCAAAGATAGGTGACCGACAAGGGGAAAGGAGAGAAGTGGCCATTGTAGACAGGTGACCTCTATAGATAGACAGTTTCCATAACATTGCTTTTGTCTGCAGGGGATTGCTTTTGCTGGCCACTATAGGCAGGTTGGCTGCTATCTCATAGATACATGTAGGTGACCGAAAAGGGGAAAGAAGAAAAGTGGCCCTTGTATACAGGTGACCTCCATAGACAGTTTCCAATTTCTCTGCAGGGGATTGCTTTTACTGGCCACTGTAGGCAGGTTGGCTGCTATCTTATAGATAGGTGGCCACTAAGACAGGTTTGCCTGTATCTTGGTCTTGGTTTCTCACCTTCCACAATGCTCCAACGGGGAGGTGAAGTAAAAACATGGCAGGAATATAATTGCATCTATAGTCTATACAGACATTATACTGAATATCTATCACATTTGTATCATTGGCTCTGTTAGGAGTTGATATGAATTAATTGAGTTCAATTAATAACACGCCAGGGATATTGTAACTCTACACGACATAGACTGAATATTTAGCACATATATTTGTACCAGCTGCTTTTTTAGAGGTGAACTTGGTTCTTGGTTTCTTGCCCCTCGAAAATGCTCCAGGGGGAGTTCAATTAATAACATGCCAGAATTATTGCATCTCTATAGACATTGGCCCGTATTCACAAAGGAGGTTTGTACAGTCCATGGTCTAAACCCCGGTTTACATCTATAGAATGCCAATTGTAAACTGATGGAGAGAGAATGTGTACCATCAACATTGTTAACAAGTAAGGAATTTACATTCTCTCTCCATCAGTTTACAATGGCATTCCATAGATGTAAACCGGGATTTAGACCATGGACTGTACAAACCTCCTTTGTGAATACGGGCCATAGACTTTGTATAGTTTGCACAAATTTGTACCGTCGGCCAAGTTAGAGTTAAACTTCCGGTTCAATTTCAGCTGCTGGGGTGGATAAGAGATTGAAGGTACGACTATCTCGGTTCTCTGTCTCTCGCCTTTTAATAAACTCAAAGGGGAGCTTGATAAATAATATGCCAGAAATATCACCTCTCTATCAATAGAGTACCGAAAAAGTGATGTCACATTCCTTTGTTATAACATTGAAATGGTTCTAAACAGCTTGTCTTTTGTTTTTGAGCTTTTGGTAGTGGGTTGGAGCTGGATGACTACCTTCTTAGCAACCGCCAGGTCAGACATTTGTGGCTTGCCTGAAATTGTCTAGAACCATTCCAATAGCAATGAATAGCTGTGACGTCACACTTCGGTACTCTATATAGATTTTTGAGCAAATTTGTAACATCCACTCTGTAAGAATTTAACAATAGGAGTCTGGGAATGGACTGGTTCAGGTGATTATTTACTCAATTTCATTGAATGTTTTCATGAGCATAACATTATTATTACAGTATAGTCCTTTTATACATCATCTCCATCATTATAACTTCATTGTCGTCATCTTCGACATGATAGCATGATCTGCTATTAAAATTACCACTATCATATCATATCATAATCTTTGCCGTCCTTGTCATCAACATTTTCATCATCGTCATCGTTGTCATCATTATTATCATCATCATCATTGTCATCATTAACATTTTCATCATCATCCATCATCATCACCACCATCATCATCATTATCATCATCATCGTCATCGTCATCGTCATCATCATCATCATCATCGTCGTCGCTGTGGTAGTCGTCATCATCATCATCAACATCATCATCATCATCATCATCAACAACAATAACACCATTAACATTTTCTCCACCATCATCATTATTATCATCATTATCATCATCATCATCATCAAGACAATATCACAGTCTATTGAAACATACATTCTTCAAGAAATCTTGTAACAACATGAATCATAGCAAAGCATGTTATTTAGTCCAATGATGTTCAGAGTCGTTAGATGAGGATAGTGGCAGGGGAATTCGGCCAGGTGGGAGAACTCAACCTCCTACATGCAAATATTCGCAGCGAACAAGCTTTGTGATCGGAACAGCAAAATCATTACGTTTCCGCGCGATTGTACGATAGTAATTGCGTGATAATGGCAATGCATAAACAAGTGCGGTACGCGTTAAGTACTAGCTATACCTTAGAATATGGGTGGCTTAGTTCACAAGCGTGGCTGCAGTTCCCCACCTTTCCATTATAATTTTCTGCATATTATTGGTAAAAATTCTATTACAATGAGTTTTGGCATGTCCATTGTAAAAAAAAGATAGCTTCTCATGCAAACCATGAATATCAAAAGCTATCATTACACAAAACCTGGTAAATATATATTTGTATGCACTTAAAAATTATACTTAGTGATATTTTTATGTTGCTGTATACATAATTTACTATTGAAATTGTTTTCATAGTAGGAATTCTTATGGAAAAAAGGTTCATTCAGTATGATCATAAATGTTTATTTATTTATTTAGTCACATCTTGTCATAATTTTCCAGTTGTCTTGGTTAGTGTAAGAAAGAAAAAGTCAACTGTATATTGCTAATAATAGTATTGTTGTTTTCTTTATCTTCGTAGTTGTCTCTCTAAAAACCATATAAAGGAACATTTTATATAACTTATTGTTATTTCTTATGATAAATTCCCCAGGTTTTGCCAGTGTTTAAAGAAAGAAAAGATTGTACTGTGCATGCTAATGTGTTTTGTAAAACGAAAATTCAAATAATCATCATTATTCTTGGTTCTATTGGTGTTTTTATGTAATGCATGTTATGTTATCCATCCATCCATTTCTTACGCAACCAAATATTTTAAAGGGACTTAGTAACTTTGTCCAAATCCTCAAAATTTGATTGGAATTCTAGTGGTTCCCTCATACCTTGTCATATATATTCGTATTAACAATAGAAGCGTGGGACAGGTTTCGGTTTTTCAAATTTCCCTTTCTTTCAAAAGATATTTACGATTGAAGTGTTCAGATGTTAAACTATCCACTGCCAGACTGGATAGTCGTAACCGTATGTGATGGTGAATATCACTTTGCATTTTTGCTCATTAATCGGCCATATAACGTCCATTTATTTTGAAAATTTCACACAATACCCAGTGGACATATATAAGATAACAACAATATACATTGTATCAACCATTCATCACTTTTTGCACATGTCAACAAAGTTACTAGACCCCTTTAACTGGAATAGTATTATTGCAATGTAGTATTGCCCTATAGTTTTATATCTATAGTCTTGCCTGTATAAGTTTGTTGTAGAACAATTCATTGAAAATGTGTTAACTTTCATATTTATTTATACATCGCACACATTATCACTACATTCCATTCACACGTATGTTAGAGTGTACAACAAGCCTCCACACAATTTGTTTTCCGTGCTTGCCCAATTCGGGCAAGTAAAATCATACATTTTTCAATTTTACTTGCCCCAATATAACATTCACTTGCCCTCTTTCTTCAAGAGAGGATTTAAACATATGAAATTACATTGTTCTTTGTAGTTGAACAAATATTTAGTTGCCCGATCACGATCAGTCAAGCAAACTAGACAATTTATTAAATTTTACTTGCCCAACATCAATTTTTACTTGCCTCGGGCAAGCGGGCAAGTGCTAGTGTCTAGCCCTGGGGGATGTTTCACAAAGGTCCTAAGTTGAACTTAACTCAAAGTTGGACATAAATATTATGGAAAGCCATCTGTTTCATTGAACATTTTTTGTAAAAATTCCTTTAAAAGGCACATTCATATTTTCTATTATCAAGGAGGTTTCATGTTCTTGATGTAAACTTTAGGAAAGGTCTAAAGTATACTTGCATTTTTTGCTTTTGAATATATTTTATTCCAAGGATACAAGTAGCTTACCATCATATTTAAGTCCAACTTAGAGTTAAGTTCAACTTAGGATCTTTGTGAAGCACCCACCTGGTGTACAATCTTGCAGTGAATTTGTACCCTTCTGCTCAGTTTCTTGCGGAAAGTAAAAGCCCGTTGCCGGCAACGTTGTGAATGTCATGTTTGTTTAGAATCATTATTCAATAGAGAGATCATCAAAAACAATGTTGAAACTATTTTGGTATACAATGTATTTTTACAAATGTGTAGGATTAAAAAATATTTTCTAAAATTATTGAATAAAAGTTGGTCCCCAGGGTGCCGGGGTGACTTTTGCAACTTTTTTAGATAAATGAATTTTCATCAAGCCTCATTTTTTAGAACAAATTTCTCATTGTTTCAAATATATTCTAATAGGGTAATAAATAGAATCAGGAATAAGTTCTAAAGAGTGAGACTTGATGAAAATACATCCTTCTCAAAAAGAGGCCAAAGTCACCCTGGTTTATGGTATGTCTTTAAAATCATGTGCTCTTTCAAATTTACACTTAGTTTTTCATGAACTCGCAACAAATTATTTCTCAAAGCGCCTTCTAAACCAAAACTGAACAATCCCTTTAATAGAAAAATAAATAACTGTTACACAGAACAAATTATATATCTGGCCATGTTGCAAACTGAAACAATATTTACTTATATTATATGACTTAGTAAAATATGAGTCATTTATTGGCTCAACACAGTCACGTGATTGCCATAATATTTTGTTATATTATTACATGGCAGGTGTTATATTACATGGCGTGCGCTGCAAGAGAGATTGTATTATGGACATCACAATGATAGAGAGAGAGGGGAATTCTATTATGACGTACACTATGACTTGTCAACATATCACTTCGAAAAGCCACATTTTGTAATCACGCTCAGAGATCGAGGCTGAAAGTGTAAAGATGTGTTACTTTTGTCATTATAATATAACAGATGTCGGGGAAAATCATGGAATGTTCCCTTAGTGAAGACAATAAGTCCCCCGACTACATCTCGGGACTTATAATCTTCCCTCAATAGCATTTCAAATCCCTAGGAGAGGAACATTCTGTGATAATACCTGCACCACCAGTTAACATCTGTATGATATTGCATGAAAACTCTTATTATTAGTTCTCAACATATTTGTAACATGATGCAGAGCGAATGATATTTATTTATGAGGTTGATGAAACATAAACATTATGTTTTATATTCAGTAATGTGCTAAAGGAATCATGTAGTCTATTATTATATTATTCAACATTTTGTAGATGTACGAATAAATGATAACAAATGTATCAATGTACACTATTTGCCTAAAGTATAGTAGATATTTGTGAGCATTGGTGTGGTCTTGGGTGTTTTTCTTCAATAAGTACAGGATATAATAGTACATATCAGTGATATCACGTAGGTCAAACATTTCTAACTCTATGGTATTTTGATTTTTTTTTTATTTTTTAGATATATGTGTTCCTTCCTCTTAGTGGAATTGGTCAGTGGAGCCAGACTCAGTCTCGGTGGATCAACCATCGGAACAGAGACCAATGTTCTAGTCTTATCCTCACGCAAGGTTCTAGACCAACATATAAGTCTCTGTATAGATCAATGTTTTGCTGAGACTACATCTGGCTACATGCACTGATGGGGTTGTAGGAAAAATTGGATTAAAGAATACCTCATTAACAATATTAGAGGCTATTATTTCTGACTAGCAAGAGGAACACAGGATATGAAATATGACATGAAGAAGAAGAAAATGATGATGGTGATGATGATGATGATGATGATGGTGGTGATGGTGATGATGATGATGATGATGATGATGATGATGATGATGATGATGATGATGATGATGATGATGATGATGATGGTTAGGATGAATAGGAGGATGGTGATGAGGATGAGAATGATTATCATGATGATGATGATGATGAGGGGGATAACGACGCTGACGACTATGACAACAGTATAACAGTACAATTGTTGCCCCTGACAACAGATGCACACAGCAATCATTCTTCCTACCCTATACTAGGGACTTGAAACCAATTTCCCATTTTGCGTAGACAGTGATCCATCCTTGAACCAAGAACTCAATGATTGGATGTCAATAAAATCCATGCCACAACACCTCTATAAATTTAATCCCCATTCTCAACTATCTATCAACTATTTTACGTATTTACATAATTATTAACAACATCTTTAGTTCTGGATATCGAAAATCGTAAAGCTTCCGGGGTCTTCGCCCCCTGGAACCCAATGCCCCCTGGGCCCAGACAGGGACTAAATAGCGGGCCCCCACTCCCCACACTTTTCTAAGGGTTAAGTGCTCACCAAGTTTGCTACGTGCACCCAATGCCCGTTGACTATATGTAGGTGTTATTTGGTTTAAATAAATGCTATTTTCGTCCCCTATCCCACACCCCTTCCCTGCATGGGCACGCTACTATAGGTTGGTCGCTTCACTCCCTCGCCTATGATGGTCGAAATGATGTATCATACCCCCAATGGCCAGAAGAAGACGACTCCTATGGTGGACATAACTAAGTGAGAGGCAACATAAATTGTAAGGTTGATTTATAATCTTTATGAGCCTTACCATGGACGTAACAACGTGAGGGGCAAAATAAATTATAATGTTGATTTTGAATTTGTATCAGCCTTACCATGGACGTAACTATAAATTGAGGGGAAATAGATATTGTAAGGACGATTTGGAATCTTTATCAACCTTACCATGGACGAAACTAAATAAGGGGCAATACAAATTGTAAGGTTGATTTAGAATCTTTATCAGCCTTATTACAGACGCAAATAATGAGAGGCAAAATATATTGTACTGCTTATTTATAATCTTTATTATGTATAGCCTTATCATGGACGTAACTAACTAAGGGGAAGCTAAATTGTAAGATTGATTTATAATCTTTATCAGCCTTATCATGGACGTAACTAAGTGAGGGGCAATACAAATTGTAATGTTGATTTATAATCTTTATCAGCCTTACCATGGGCGTAACTAAGTGAGGGGCAAAATAAATTGTATAGAATCTTTATCAGCCTTACCACGGACGTAACTTAGTGAGGGGCAATAGAAATTGCAATGTTGATTTAGAATCTTTATCAGCCTTGTCTGATGTTGCACTGATAAGCTAATGTGGAAAAATGTTCAGTCTCTAGTGAAATTAAATATGCATAACCCTACAACTTTATCTTATCGACGAACAAACAATTCTATTTTTTTCCTTCAAATTTAATATCGCCAACATCAAGAGAGGTGAAGATTTTTTGTTTAATCGGGGGAGGGGGGGGGGGGGGGGTGCGTCCCCTCTCCGTCAGTGTGCATAATTATTCCAAAATTATTATTTCAATAAAATACCAACACAAAGAACAACAATCGTGACACAGTTTTGTGCTTTCAAGTATCGAATAATTTTATTGTACCGAAATCAGCGTATTTTATTTGAAACATGATTTTAATGGAGTAAACAAGATTAGCATCATCATCATGACAAGTATACATTATTTTACACAAAATGTCTTACACAACAACAAAATTAACCTTTGAAAATTTAATAAAATGTCATAACAAGTACGTAGTATAAAGTCAACTGTGGAATGTGTAAACAAAAACCAATGGAAATCAAGAACAAGGGAATGGTAAATTTAAGAAAGAAACAAATAATGGTGATTCCTAAATATCACATACAAATTAAGATTGCATCCGAATAACGACCAAATTACTTTTAATTTAGAATTCATCACATTTATTGGGTGTTTTTACTCCGCCTATATATGTAGGACTAATTGATACATTACAACGGAGGTTAGAAATAGAATAGTTTAGAATTCATCAAAAGAAAACAACGGCATGTGCTATTTTCACACACAGAATCCTTTCAAAAAGAAGAAAAAAGAAAGAAATGTCAGCTCGACATGAGCTATAATAGCACCGTTTTCAGCAAGCAAGTACATGCATATTGTGGCGTAGCTAAGATTAAATCGAACGGGGAATAGTGGCGTAGGTATAAGGGGCGGACTTTGCGCCCCCCCCCCCTCATACACCTACAATGTGGCTCCAGCCAGTGACGTAGCTACGAGGGGGAGGGGGGGGGGGGGGGGCGGCGGCCCCCCCAATTAGATGATGAACGGATACAAAACATGAGGGGAAATCCTTTCAAAAATACAGAAATGCCTAGATTGTGCCCCCAATAATTCGCTTGCCCCACTATCTTCTAGTTTTGTAGTCACGAATTTGTTAATTTAATTACTAAATATTCCTAACTATATTTGAAGGGGCCACAATTGTACAAGCACTGCTTTTTAGTGGACCCCTCTGTTTCCAATGTGTATTCATTTTTGTAAATGATTATAATTGATTTGTAATGTTTTGTTGGAAACTTGAATAACGTTGAATAAAACTATATCAAGGAGATTTCATATTCTTGATGGCCCCTACTTATTGAGGCCCCTACTACAAGAAATCTACTTCCAGGGGTAACCTTACCAAATTATGTTATTTATGATGTATACTCATTTGTATGTACATGTATATTAATTTTATGGTTAAATAAACGTATTGAAATTAAAAACCGTTATAAGTCTAAAATATGTTAATTTTTGCTCCAGACCAAGGCTATAAATTGCTTTCTTAAAATCTTTGTAAAACACCACCAGATATTTCATTTATGTATGCTTACTTATTTCCCCCAAATTTGCAGGCATTCTGTGTGTATTTTTATAAAGGCAAAGATGGAATAAAAAGAAAACAAACGAGAAAACAATTGACGAAAATGCCATAAAAAATATCCTACAAAATGCTATTATTATAAACAACCTAATGAAATGGAATGCGACATACTTAAAAGAGGAATATTCTCTTTTTTGGAAATGTTATTTTGTTTACATGTAAAAGACAACGAACGCACAATTATAAACGTAATATCTAAAGCAAGTGAATTCATTATTATATTATATTTTAGTATAAAATCATTCAGCAAATGGAAATCGCGTAGAAAATGACACATTATCTATTTATATACAAATAATTTCTAATCTAATTGATGACACTTTGAATGCACATATTATGAATTAACTTAAAGTTAACAAAGTGTCAACAAAGTGTTAAGTGTTAAGTGTTGAGTGTTAAGTGTTAAGTGTTGAATCGCTGTAATACATCATACGATTGAAAAGTGAAGAATGAAGTGAGTGGTGTTAAGTGTTGAGTGTTAAGTGTTAAGTGTTGAGTGTTAATTGTTAAGTGTTAAGTGTTAAGTGTTAAGTGTTGAATCGCTGTAATACATCATACGATTGAAAAGTGAAGAATGAAGTGAGTGGTGTTAAGTGTTAAGTGTTGAGTGTTAAGTGTTGAGTGTTAAGTGTTAAGTGTTAAGTGTTGAATCGCTGTAATACATCATACGATTGAAAAGTGAAGACAAAAAAACACTTTGCCTACAATATCAATAATCTTTGAATACTAAATAAGTTAAAGGGACTTAGTAACATTGTCCAAATCCTCAAAATAAAATTTTAATTCTAGCGGTTCCCTCATAGCTTGTTGTATTCGTATTAACAATAAAATCATGGGACAGGTTTCGCTTTTTCAAATTTCCCTTTCGTTAAAAATATATGTACATATGTACGATCGAAGAATTCAGATAAGAAAAACTCCCATGGAGTTTTGAAACCGTGTACAAAGTGAGTGCAGTGAGTTAGTGAATATCACTTTGCATTTTCACTCATTACTTGGCCATGCAATGTCCATTTGACTTGAAATTTTCACACAATACCCTGTGGACATATGAGATAACAACAATATACATTGCATCAACCATTCATCACTTTTTGCACATGTCAACAAAGTTACTAGATCCCTTTAAATCTGTGTGACAGTTATATAGATTAGTAGCTCACTTCTGCTAGATCAGTGTTTATTTAGGAATTCAGTATTGAAATTTTAACAATGCCTCAATTTTTTTACTGTTAACTGTTTCCTCAAGATAAAATTGTGCAATTATGATGAAGACCTGATATCATTTATCAATAGAGTACATTTTATTTTAAAGGAGTACATTATTCTTTTACTGTATAGACAAAACATTTTATGAATAACTGTATGCATTCATACAAAATGTGATAAATGCTTTTGAAATAATCATGCAATGCTCATGTTTTAATTCCATACATTAAAAGTATCAAACTTTCGGTGGAATATAGTGGTATAGTATACAATATCATATACACTTTATAAAACTATCTACATTTCGTTTGATATATTTCTTATGATGCACCATTTACATAATTAGTACAATGTAATATTATTTTGTTGCCTTGTTATTTTTTCCAATCGGATAACTATCCATATATAAATGAGAATGATTATTATTAAGTTGCCACACTTAGAGCACCCATTAATTATGTCAATGAGTATGAACGAAATAAAAAAAAAAGAATTATGGTTATAGCTCCAACAACCACATCAATGTCTCCCACTCATATGTTACGACAGCCCAAGGTGCACATTTTCCACTCCCTGGGGAGTATTCCAGCCTGTCACATTTTAGGCGCACACAGTGCTAAGGAACCACTTTCACATCCTTCCAGGTCCCCAATTATCGCTGGCGTAGATCCTTCCGTAATACATATTGTTGAGCGAGGGATGAATGAATAGATCATACCTTCTGAACAATAGGTATCAATTAACAGATCTACGCCAGTGACATTTATACACCTGGGTATAGAGAGCAGCAATAGTGGATAAATAATTGTCTTGCAGACTGAGGACAAAGTAACGCAGTGGACAATAAATATGCTACGTTCGAAATCGGGATCCCACTCATTGCATGGAGAACGCCCACTCTACCATTCTTGCCATACTGTATAGGTACTGTCATGCTACCTAGTGACGAATATAACCAACGCATGCATGCGGCGTCGATCTGTAATTGATACCCATTCATCAGGGGGGATGATCTATTCATTCATCCCCCCCTGGTGAATAGGTTGTTACGTAAGTATCGACGCCCATGAACCAACGCCTTTCTCACTGAGAGAGAGGGGGGGGGGGGGGGGGGGGTGATCGAGTCCATTGAATATACCTCCTCATAGCAGATTATCTTGTTGTAACAGGGCTTAAAACAATAAAATACATAGAACCTGGACAATTGAAATTACCTTGCTTTATCGGGTACCCCGTTATTAGAACAGAGCTCGTAATAAAGAGGTGTCACTGTACCACATCATTTCTGCATATTAAAGGAGGTAATGAAAAACTGAGTGTAAAATTTGAAAGAGCATACAATTTTAATGGCAGAATAAACTTTATTTGATCAAAATCAGTTCAGAAACGGCTGAAATATCAATAAATATATCCGATCGGAATAAATCTGGGGCCCAGATTTATTTGATGATTTAATTTTTTTTTTTTTAAAGCCTACACTTTTTCAAAAATGTTCCAAATAGGTTTTTAAATAGTTGTTGATGATCTCTCTATCTAATAATTATTTCAACAAAACATCACATGCATAATTTTGTATGAAAAATGGTTGAAACCATTGCTTTTTAGAGAGCGCCCTCTTGTGTTTCAATGGCTCTTTAAAAAAAATGATATTAGGCTTTTTAACTAGTCGTTTGTAATTTTCTATACCTTTCGAGCATGGTGGAGTTATAACTATTAGTTTGTAGTGTTATTGTGCAGGTTTTTGTTACTAAACCTCAGCCTTACCAAAACTGTATTACCCCTTTAATGGGAGCCTATTCATGTATTGCATAAAATCATGAATTACATAAATTATAACGTAATGAAACACAATGATTAATGATCATTAAACATCCTATAAGATAGTATTCAACAAAAATGAGAATGCTGTGTTTTGCATACTATGAAATGTAGCATCGTTGTCAAGAATCTATCTACAAGTTAACATGATCATATAAGTTCCTTTTATAAACCACCATCGTCATACGGTCGTCTCATACTGCAGCTTACACCATTTCGCCCCGGGCCTGTCGGGGCGGTCGTGGTCGAGCTGATGGGTGAGTTGGTTGCCCGAGGGCTATAATATTCAACAAAAATGATAATGCGGTGTTGCATACTATAAAATGTAGCATCGTCGTTATTAATCTATCTACAAGTAAAAATAATTATTATCATAGAAGTTCCTTTTATAAACCACCATCGTCATACGGTCGTCTCATACTGCAGCTTACACCATTTCGCCCCGGGCCTGTCGGGGCGGTCGTGGTCGAGCTGATGGGTGAGTTGGTTGCCCGAGGGCCATAATATTCAACAAAAATGATAATGCGGTGTTGCATAATATAAAATGTAGCATCGTCGTTATTAATCTATCTACAAGTAAACATAATTATTATCATAAAAGTTCCTTTTATAAACCACCACCATCGTCATACGGTTGTCTCATACTGCAGCTTACACCGTTTCGCCCCGGGCCTGTCGGGGCGGTCGTGGTCGGGCTGGTGGATGAGTTGGTTGCCCGAGGGCCAGCCAGGGGTACAGGCGGGACCCAGGGAGGTGGAGAGGGTCATACTGATGGGGATGTGATCCGTGAGCGCCGCCAGCTGCGTTATGAAGGCATAGTCCTCGCACTCCTGTATGGCGGGAAAATTGGTAAATAAATAAGAGATCCATCGTTATTATTGGTATTATAACTTACTAATGTATAATTCAACAGGACTTCTACAAACATAAATATTGCATCGGTTTCATGTTTCAGTACAGTACTTGTCAGTTATATACCTTAACTTACATTATATATAACATTTTGATAAACCTTTGCAAAAAATAGACCCATTTATATACAGTTTGTATACACTATATCCGGGGGAGTCTGTCCTCATAGAAAGGGGGGTATTATGCGTGACCAAGGACTTGCCAAAAGCACCCTAAACGAGTATTTGCGTGGTGCAAAAAATACACCCTAAGTAAGTATGATTATCGGTAATTTGATACCCTAAGCAAGTAATCAATTTTTTGTAAACCCCTAAGCAAGTATTTTTGATACTCTAAGCAAGTAATCAATTTTGTGTAAACCCCTAAGCAAGTCATAACTATATTTGATACCCTAAGCAAGTAATCTTTTTTTTTGTAAACCCCTATTAAAAGCAAGTGATAACTATTTTTGATACCCTAAGCAAGTAAGCTGAGTTTTTGAGACCCTAAACGAGTAATTCATCTTTTTGAGACCCTAAACGAGTAATGCTACAAACCCCAAATCGTTTGTGTCACTGATTAAAGTTCCTTGAGTTTGCTGAACGTGGCTAGGATGTGACGTTCTACGCAAAATGATCATTGAAAAGGATGGGAAGAAAACTTGTCGACCAAAATATATGATAAGAAATAAGCAAAACTTGTTTTTAAATTATCCGTGTTGTATCCCTGTAGTTGCGCCACTATCGGTATAAAGGGACTCTAACAGTAGCTCCAACAGCGCCACCAGGGGGTGATTCACAAAGATTCTAAGTTGGACCTAATAATTATGTAGAGCCGTACATTTTTTTTTATTGTTGAAACAGTACTGTCGAAAAAATCAGTTATGAAGGAGCTTTAAAATAATTGATATATTGTTTTGTTCGAAGTCTCAAATTATTTGTATGTGTTTGCTTGTGAATATGTTTGATTCCAAGGGTACAAATGGCTTTCTATAATTGTTAGGTCCAACTGAGAGTTAAGTTCAACTTAGAATCTTTGTGAAACACCCCCTGAAGTTGATGATAATGATGAGAATGATAATAATACGAACCTGCACCATGTGCGTGTTGTAATTACTGAAGAGCACGTAATCCACCCTCCGCTTCCCGTTGCCCTGGTAATTCCTCAGGTCAAAGGTACTCCATGGAAGCTGGCCCTCAGAACCTTCCCACACCTCGACGTCTTCAACGTAGGTCGATCGCTTCTGACTGTTCTCAAGAACTCTGTACCGAATAAAAATAAACATAATCGTATACAATAATTATTAGGTGACCAACTGCTGCAAAAAGTTCCGCGTTTGTACCATCCAAACCATAAAGATCATGTACGTTTATTAATCGCTCTATGGAAGCTGGCCTTCAGTACCTTCCCATACCTCAACGTCTTCAACGTAGCTCGATCGCTTCTGACTGTTCTCAAGAACTCTGTATAACAAGAGAAAATGAAAATAGATGTATTAGACGAAAGGTTTGGGCACAAAAGAGTAAAATGTAAACAAGATGTACAAGGTCAAATCCTCGCTTTCCGCTATCTTGTTAATTTCTGAGGTCAAACGTACTCTGGACCTTCCCATACCTCGACGTCTTCAACGTACGTCGATCGCTTCTGACTGTTCTCAAGAACTCTGCATGTATTCAACGAAAAAGGACAAAAGATGTACATGTATTAGAATAAAGATTTGGAAACAAGAGAGTCACATATGAACAAGATTTACGATTGCCCATCTTGAATCTGCGTTGCCTTGGTAATTCATCAGATCGAAGTTACTCGATGGAAGCTGGCCTTCAGTACCCGCCCACACCTCGACGTCTTCAACGTAGGTCGATCACTTCTGACTGTTCTCAAGAACTCTGTATAAAAAGAGACAATGAAATAGATGTATTAGAAGAAAGGCATACCAATATCAAGATAGTGTATATACGCAAGATTTACGATGGCCCGTCAACAATTTCGCGTTGTCTTGGTCATTCTTCAGGACAAACGTGTTCCATGGTAAATGGCCCTCCGTACCCTCCCATACCTCGACGTCTTCAACGTAGGTCGTCCGCTTCTGACCGTTCGCAAGAACTCTGTACAAAAAAGAAAACAGGACAACAGATGGATTAGAAAACAAGTTGTTGTAGATGTAGTGGATGTAGTGTGGCAAGATCGGTAGAGCGCGCGCTTTCTGATCATGAGATCATGAGTTCGAACCCTGCCCACTGCCTTTGTCCTTCAGCAAGACAATTTATCCACAGTTGCTGCTCTCTACCCAGGTGTATAAATGGGTACCATGGTCGGGTGTTAATTAGCCTTTGCGCCATCACCAGTGGCAGCACGGCTAGTATGCTCCCCGGGGAGTTGAGAAAGTATGCAATATCATTGTGTGGGTTTGAAATGTACCTGATGACCATGGGTATTAATATTAATATGCGCGGTAGAATATATATACATAGTTTCCGCGCTCTATAAATGATTTATTATTATTATTATTATTATTGTTTAATAACAAGATTTACGATGGTCCATCACCCCATCTCCATCTTCAACTTCGTGCTCCATGGAAGCTGGCCTTCAGAACGTTCCCATACCTCAACGTCTTCAACGTAGGTCGACCGCTTCTGACTGTTCTCAAGAACTCTGCATGTATTAAACGAAAAAAGGACAAAATATGTACATGTATTAGAAGAACGGTTTGGAAACAAGAGAGTCAAATATGAACAAGATATATACGATTGCCCATCTCGACTCCACGCTGCCTTGGTAATTCCTCAGATCAAACGTACTCTATGGTAGCAGACCCTCCGTACCCTGCCTAGCTTCGACGTCTTCAACGTAGGTCGATCGCTTCTGACTATTCTCAAGAACTCTGCACCGAATACACATTAACATATAACATATACAATATTTAGAAGAAATGTAATTAACTTGTAAAGTGTCAAACTGCTACAAAAAGTTCCGCGTTTGTACCCTCCAAACCCTAAAGACCATTATTAAACGTTTGTTAATCACATATAAGCGTTCTCAGGAACACTGTAAAAATGCATTTCATTATGAACAAGATTTATACGATTGCCCATCTCGACTCCGTGTTTCCATGGTAGTTCCTCAGGACAAACGTGTTCCGTGACACTCAGTATTCATTCCCATAGCTCGATGTCTTCGACGTATACGTCGATGGCTTCTGACCGTTCTCAAGAACTCTATACAAAATATTGTATACCAATATTATGTATTAGAAGGAAGGTTTGGAAACAAGAGAGTAATATTAACAGGATTTACTCCCATCTCGACTCCGCTTTGAAATTAAAAATTGAAGATAAGAAATTGTTAAAATCCTGACGCCATGTTATTCTATATTACAGGGGCGTCGATCACGGGGGCGATGGGGGGATATATCCCCCCCCCCAATATTTCAGGTGGGGGGGGGGGGGGGGGATGGCCTGTATTATCATCCCCCCTAATATTTGGGGTTCAAAAATATATAATAACATCAAAATTAAGAAGCATTGCCCCCTCTCATGAATGGATGTTGTTACTATAGTCTTCTTTAAACCACTTTTTGATAATGCTAAACTGCCTAAATCCAAAATCTTCCGGGGCTGCGCCCCTGGAACCCCCATTAAGGTTATTTGACCCAGTACCAGCCATGTACTCATTAAATAGTTTTATTCAGGACTTCTCTCTTGGCAAACTGTCAGGCGATCCTGGCCCACTGTGCGTTTGCGCTTCGCTCACTACAATTGGGCTAACTATTCAATAGTTAATTGTATTTCTGGATATTACAAATCCCAAAGCTTCCGGGGGCTCCGCCCCCTGGACCCCCAATAAGCTTTCCAATGTGGGTATCCCATGACTGATGCTATTCAGGGTTCCAGCAGAATGCTTGCAATATATGTATCTATCAGGCTAAAGTTCATATTGGACAAAGCCCAGCTCATAACATGATGCTTGCAATGTACACTTAATAATCTTCCAATTTCTAAACAGCTGAATTCAAAAGCTTTGCCCCCCCCCCCCCCCCCCCCCCCCCCCCCTCAGCCATAAAGACCCGGCACGCTGCTGGGTTGTCGCTTCGCTCCCTTGCCAGAGATCGTCAAAATGACGAATCATCCCCCCAATGGCGAGAAGAAATCGACGCCCTTGCTATATTATCATTATCATGACACATTTGCTCATTTCCTTTCATTAACTTTCCATAACACCTGATTAATGCGCGTGACCATGTTCCCAGAATAAGAGTCGAGACGATTATGATGGCAGAATACAAAATTATATCCATTGTCATTATAATTGAAGGCGAGATTGTTCGCGAACTAAAATCTATACAATACCACACTGCATGTGTGTGAATGGATTTAGAATCGGACATCATTATTACATACCCCCAGGGGGCTATAATATCGTAGGTGGGAATCGGAGAGGTGTAGCCAAGGCAAACTGAAAGGGGTTGGGGTGGGTGTCCAACGATTGGGGGTAGGGAGGTGAAAGCATATTCCAAAAAATGAAAACGTTGCGGTTTGTATTTTCTATCTTCTTCCCAATCGCAGTAGTGCGAGTTGGTAAGGGCATTGAGGGGGGGGGGGGGGGGGTGGTATTGCCCCTCGTATAATACCCCGTGAGCTACGCCAATGCAGTGGGAATCATTTTTATGGAAAATAATACACGTTTGTTGGCAGGGTATTGGGGCGTTTCACCATGAGTGGTTATGCCCTCATTTTCAGAGCGAGTTCATAAATTCATGTCACGCTGGGGGAAAAAAAGTACAAATCTCCAGAGGCATAGCTATAGGGGGTAAGTAGGCAATAAAATTTCACTTGCGAGAAATATTTTCCATCTTTGTTACCCCCCCCCCCCCCCCCCCCCCCCCCCCCCCACCCCCTCCGGAAAATAGATACAGAAATACATCACGCCATCTCTATTTTTGGAATTTATGATTTTCCTTAAGCGTTTGTTTCCATTCACTTAGAATGAGTTCGTACATTTCACCATGAAAATAGTACAACTCTCCAACGGCATTGTAACCGGGGAGGGGGCATAACGGAAATTTATCCGTGCAAAATGTCCTCACCCATCCAGACAAGTAAAATCAGGTATAAGATAATCACCAAGTTGAGAAAATATATATATATTTTTTAATAGCGAAAATTGCTATTTCATTAGTTCTACCTTTCCGTGTCAGCCTAATTTGCATTATTTGCCACTTTGTTTTTAGAATTTGCTAATTAATGTCTCACCCGAACGGATGAAATGTTTGAGGTAAGTGTGAGACTTCGTATACTCGAGCTATAAAAGCTGACAAACTCTGTTGAAATGGGTAAGTATAGAATCGGTAGTACTATAGTGAAAGAGAAATGGGTTGACTATTATTTTATCTTATTTTGTTTGACAAGAGTTGCGCAGAACTTCCGGTAAACACTCAAGGCACCTCTACCCCCCCCCCCCCCCCCCTCCCCCCGTAATCAAGTTGATAGAATGCTATGTTGAACATTCGTGTCACCAAAGTCATTTCCTCATTGACTGAGTGCCATACCAAATGTATAGTATGTGCGTGCACAATGTACCATGATATAATCGGTCTGAGAGCTCTTGGTATAGATATAAAGTGCATTCAACCCATTCTACAGAAGGGTTCATCACGTTTATGGAACAATAAACAAGTGCCTTTTGCTCTAATTGAGTTTTCGCCATTATTAAGAATCTTTCGATGGAAAATTGTTTGAAGACTCGTAAAAAGCGAACGAGGTAGAAGCTTTAGCCATCCTTGATGTTTAAATAACGCAGGTCTATATTCAGCAAAAATAACCAAACATTCGTGCTAAATCCGTCTCTTTTCCAGGCTAAATCATCTTATTTGGAAGCAGGTTAGTGGTGAGATTTTTTGGAACTTGTACAATCCAGACGAAAATGGCTGCGATTTTTCAAACGCAAGCAATCCACACTTCCCCTTTCGGCGACCAAATATACCTTTCGATATTATCCTATAATGGGCCAATGGCGCAAAATGACATCATACAATACACATTATGACTTTATCAATATACAGTATATAAGTTTATAAACCATAGGCACATTGAAGAATATTATACCTGCCAATATTATTGTTTAAAGTGGCAATGGCGCGAAATGACATCATACAATACACAGCCTTTATCAATATACAGTAATACCAATACATATAGGGCAAGTGAAGAATATAATAATACCTGCCAATATTATCTCTTAAAGTGGCAATGGTGCAAGATGACGTCATACAATACACGTTATGCCTTTATTATATCTATACAGTATCAAAATACCTAGAGCAAGTATAAGCATATTAAAAGCGCATGCCTGATGCATGCCTGGGTGAATCTGAAAAGAAAACTGCCACGAGATATTTTGCTTGTCTCAACGCCTCTCTTCTCGATAATGTTTAATTTAGGTGAAATGCTTTATTGGGGAATTATGAAGAGGAAATTGACAGCTCATATCAGCCCATTTTCTAAATGTAATCAAAGCGTTTAACCCACCGAGTACCATAATCGAATATAGTCACAATTATATTCAGATCTACTGATTGTGTTCCTATCTATATCTCCCGTGAATCTCTGTGTCGTCTAAATCCATACTGCGCTCTCAATCCCGTTCATGGTAACACATTTTAATGAGTCACAATAACTATGTTTGTACGCACCGTGAGCGACGTTTATCTATGAGATAATACGAAAAGACTCAGAGCGCAAGCGGTCAAGTGTATAAATTATTACAGGATCCTATACGCGCACGCACGGCGTCGCGGAGTGGCGCTTTGCCACTATAGTTAAACATATACCTTTGTAAGTTTTCCGGTGTTGCCACCTCCTCATCATGAAGTCTCTGTGATCGGAGGAGTGTCCCCACGGTCCATGGTTTGTCCAGACCGGGCTTGAACCGGCAGGGGTCTTGGTAGATTAGAAACAATGGGTGACTCCAATCGCCCATGTCACCTACAAAGAATCAACACAAAATACAAAACAGAATTAAACAATAATAAGTTTTGAACAATATTGGGTATAGAAGAATGAAAAATTGAAGTGGGGGAATTATCAATTATTCTAAAAGCGGATAACATATTGCTTTGTCCAGACAAGGTTTGAACCGACATGGGTCTTGGTAGATTAGGAACAACGGGTGACTCCAATCGCCCATGTCGCCTGCAAAGAATTAAAACAAATACAAAAAATAATTAAACAAAATACAAAACAGAATTCAACTATAATCAGTTTTGAACAATGTTATAGGCAGGAGAAGTAACAATTGAAGTGGGGGATTTTTACTTGTTCTATAACAACGGATAATATAAATGCTTAGCCAAAACCGGGCTTGAACCGACAAGGGTCTTGGTAGATTAGGAACGATGGGTGACTCCAATCGCCCATGTCACCTTCAAAGAAACAAAGTAAAACATGTAGAGTAAAACTATTAGAATGAGTACTAAACAACAAGAACAAGGACACATATTTAACAAACGAAGGGATAACGAGTTTTAATAACAGACACCATTTCAATTGAACTGACAACGAATAAGGTTTCGTCTAATTTTAGTTTTAACCGACAATGCTCTTAGCAGAATAGAAACAATGTGTGGCCACAATCTCCAATGTCAGTTGACTTGCACATAATCAACCAAACTATCAGAACAGAACCGGAAATAATCAGTCATTAACAAGTAGGCAGGAAACTTCGGCAGGGCAGGGAAAACTCGCCTGCTTTTAACCTTCCTTATATTATAGCTTCGACATTGTACGACAGCTTGAAATAATTTGTCTGTATACATGAGAAAGAATTTATATGAATACAAAAAACATCCGTAAGAGGAAGATACCGTCCTCATTTTAAAATGATGATGGGATGAAATATCACGCTAATGGGATGGCCATTGTATAGGATTAGGTCACATGCATAACAAATAATTACAAAATATTGTAATCTCTGTTCGTACGCTTGGTATTCTTTTCCATGTACGAGGCCCATTAATATTGCAAAGGTGTCCGATATTTCCTTCAAGTTTTTAAGAAAACGAACGTGGGAGGAAGGCGCCATATTTTGACACGATGATGGAATGAAATATCACGCGCACAGGGACGCCATTTAAAGGGGTAGTATAGTTTTGGTAAGGCTGAACTTTAGTGACCAAAACCTGGATAGTAACACTATAAACTAATATTTATAACTCCACCATGCTCGAAAGGTATACAAAATTACAAACGACTAAGTAAAAAGCCCGTTATCATCCAAAAAGAGCCATTAAAACACAAGAGGGCGCTTTCTAAAAAGGCATCGGTTTCAACCATTTTTCATACAAAATCATGCATCTTATGTTTTATTGAAATAATGATTAAATAGAGAGATCATCAACAACTATTTAAAAAACGCTTTTGAAAATTTTTGAAAAAGTGCAAGCATTTTTTTTATTTTTTGAAAAATCCATATAATTATTTGGGCCCCAAATAATTATATGGTCAGATATATTTATTGATATTTCAGCCGTTTCTGGGTCGATTTTGACCAAATAAAGTTTATTCTGCCATTAAAATTGCATGTTCTCTCAAATTTGACACTCAGTTTTTCATTACCTCACAAAAAAATTGTGATGTGCAGCGCCCTCTCTACCAAAACTAAACTACCCCTTTAAGGATTACAATTCGGTCATCTGCATAAAAAGTAGCACTGTTATAGGTGTGATCTTACAGGGGACCACCACGCACAGAACAACACTGGATTATATTATGTTTTAGTCCCGTAATTTGGTATTAAATATAAACTGATGTTCAACACTTTGCAAAGGGGTGTGTAAATCATAAACAATACAGTCAATTACCCGAACGTACGGAACCTAAGCAGGCCTTATCCCATCTTATCTTTCATTAATTAGAAAAATATCTTCGGGTGTTCGATCCCTTTAAAATCATAACTACCGTGCTATTGTCGTCGTCACTTCGCGACAGTATGGTGAAGAAAATTTGATACCTCTCTTCCAAATGCCAAAGCAAAAATATATATTACTAACGCAATATACAAAGCTGAGTATACTTTTCAGGAACTTTTCCTGGATCGACGGTATCATATCTTGACGTGATGGAAAGGTGAAATATCATGCGCACAAAGAAAGCAAAAAGTGTTTGTTTTTTCTAGAAGGCCCAATAATTCCTTTAAACCCCGCCCATGGATGAGGAGACCGCATTTTGAAATGCCAATGCTGTGATATGATTCGTACGATCCGAGGGACGCCGTTCAGGTATTACAATATCCTGTCCACGAAACATCTACAATTGCTCTTTACTTTTCTTTACCATTCTTTGCTTCAGATTATCTACTAGGAAAATTGGTAATGAACATGCACCTTTAAGTCGAGAGAGTCATCGGCGATTCACCGAAAATGAAGATTATGAGCTAAGCCACAAGCACAAACCCCACTTTTTACAGTTGTATGGATATTAATCAGCCTGCAAGAAGTTGAATGTCCCTTTAAAGGGATCTCGTTACGGTTACTTTGCCCAAATCCACAAATCTTACTTAGAAATCAAGTGGTTTTCACTAACCTGGTTGTATTCGCTTTACCAATAAAAGCATTGAACAGGTTTCGGTTTTTTGAATTTCCCTTTCGTTAAAAAGATATTTACGATTGAAGTGTCTAGATTTGTAATTATCAATGCAATTAGTAAGTGATACTCACTTTGCATTTTCGCTCATTACTTGGCCATATAATGTCTATTTAACATCACATAGAGGACATATTATCAGACCACTCAAATATAAATTCTATCAAACATTCATCACTTTTTGCGCATGTCAACAGAGTTATTAGATCCCTTAAACATGTTGAAGGCCCATCTGTGGGAGTTCGAGACCACATTCATTTGACATTTGTCATTTTGATCGTGGGAAGGGACGCCTACAGATATATGATGTTATATATATCACATAACGTTCATTTCACATTTTAGCGGATCTTGCAATTTGAAATGTAAAATGCCCTGACAAACCATCACGCTTGAGGATGCTGCTTTGCGGGTCGCCATCTAAAACTAGACGTTTTCACGAACTGCATAACACTGAACCAACGTGTATTAAGCCCTCTGCAGACAGAGTCGACTCGACCCGATCCGACTGCTTTCAATCAGGCTATAGTTGGGCCCAGTCGATCGGAGCCGAATCATCGTGTTGAATCGGCCCCAACTGGCATCCGACTGTCTCTCGACTGGCAAAATATGTGTCGCGAGGCACTGAAAACTGAGCCGATCCGAATGAAAACCAGTCGAATCGGGTCGAGTCGGCTCTGTCTGCAGAGGGCTTTAGTGCGCAGGGCGTTCCCAAGCATAGTTCACAAGATGGCACCGCGCGTTCGATTTACGAATCCGAACTACCTTTAAGTTATTTTCAAAAGCCTGAACATATCTTTAAGACCAGTACGTGGGTGTGAAGACCACATTTTGACGTGATGATGGGCATGATATGATGCGCCTGAGAGTATATTTTAAAATTGTAAAATGTATGCCTTCTCAAAAACCTGAACATCTCTTTAAGACCAGTACGTGGGTAGGAAAGACCACATTTTGACGTGATGATGGGATGATAATTATATATATTATGATGCGCCTGAGAGTATATTTTAAAATTGTGAAATGCTTTCTCAAAAACCTGAACATCTCTTAAAAGGGATCTAATAACTTTGTTGGCATGTGCAAACAGGGATGGATGGTTGATACAATGTGTATTGTTGTGATCTGATGTATGTCCACTGAGTAATGTGTTAAAAGGCAAAGTGATATTCACTAACTTATTGCACGGACTGTGTACACGATTACGACTATCCAGTGGATAGTTTAAAGGGATAGTTGAGTTTTGGTATAGAGGGCGCTGCACAAAATATTTGTTGTAAGGTAATGAAAAACTAAGTGTCAAATTTGAAAGAGCATACACTTTTAATGACAGAATACACTTTATTTGATCACAACCGGTTCAGAGATGGCTGAAATATTCATAAATATAACCATTTGTAATTATTGTGGGGCCCCACAATAATTCAATCATTTTGAACCAGCCGTTTAAAAAAAATTCTTACACTTTTAGAAAATGTACAAAATATATATTTTTGTAATAGTTGTTGACAATCTCTCTATTTAATCACGAAACATCACATGCACACTTAAACAAAAAATAACAGGCTTTATACTTAATCGTTTGTAATTTTGTATACCTTTCGAGCATGGTAGAGTTATAACCATTAGTTTGTAATGTAATGGTGCAGGTTTTGGTAATACTAACATTCAGCTAACATACCAAAACTCAACTATCCTTTTAATATATGTACACTTCAATCATAAATATCTTTTTAACAAAAGGGAAATGTTTAAAAATAAAACCTGTCCCATGCTTATATTGTAAATACGAATACAACAAAGTATGGGAGAACCGCTAGAGTTCCAAGTATTTTTCGAGGATTTGGACAATGTTACTAGATCCCTTTAAGACCAGTGCGTGGGCGTGAAAGACCACACTTTGACGTGATGATGGGCATGATATATGATGCGCCTCAGAGTCGCCTAAAGGTGAAGGCTAGATAGACTATCAACCACGACACCAACTCTTTATATGCATGCATGGGTGAGAAAATTGAATATACATTTCAAGATGTCGCGATGGGAAATACATTATTTAACATTGTACTATGTACGATCTTGCGGTAAAAATTGTATCCATTTTGCAAAGATCCTGATGATTACAAACCCACAAAGAGCATAAAACACTACAAATAACAACAACTAAAGGAGCATTATTTGAGAAAATGTAAAATGCAAGATCTGATGGAAAATCGAACGCATACTATTTCAAGATCTCGCGAGAGAGTATTGAACATAACACTGTTTCATATAATTATTGTGATGCAAAATTCAGTTGTAATACATTCCTCACTAAACCGCGCACAAAAAAAACAAATATACTATACATAACAATAATAACTAGAACAATAGCATGCCACCCTCAACGAACAGGTGGTGTAGACCTCACCCCCCCCCCCCCCCCCCCCACACCCCTCATCCCCACCACCAAGAAACTTTGCCACTTCATTATTTTGGGCATTAAAGTGATGTTGACCCTTTTCCACAAACCTAACATAATTTAGCACGGTGTTTACACCCGGACAAATATCACTAAAACATTATCAAAATAATATAATTTTCATGGTTATTTAACATCATTATACAAAGTTTATAACTTTATTTCATGTAAAAATATAACCTGTTACCTACAACTTTATATCATGTAAAATGTAAACTGTTACCTACAATATTTTGCAATTTCCATAGAGTTCATTCGAGGACCACCAGGTTACCGTAGGTAAGGGGTTACACTAGTTATACGGAATACTATGTTCATATCTACTGTTGATAAGGCTACACCAGTGGATCGACATAGTACGAAGCTGGCACCTCAACAAATTGTTTATGTTAGACCATTGTTGATGATGGTGATCGTCACCGTCGTCATCATCGTCATCAACATCATCATCATCATAATCATTCTCATCATTATCGTCCTCATCTTCACTATCCTCCTTCTCCTCCTCCTCCTCCTCCTCCTCTTCCTCCTCCTTATCATCATCATCATCATCACCACCACCACCACCATTATCATCATCATTATCATTACCACCACCACCATTATCATCATCATTATCATTATCATCACCATCATCATCATCATCATCATCACCATCATGGATGAATCGTGAATGAACACGTATCGTATACCACGTACATCATGACACGTATGAACGCATGTTGGGTAAGCTCCACTTTGTTGTCGCTTTTATGCACGATGGACATTTGAATAGTTAATGTCATCATAATCTTGTCACAATTTCACCCCACGGAATATACATATAGCTTTTGTATAAGAATTAAGTCAATGCCTACAGGAACCGGGTGTGCCAGCCTACATCATGTATCAAGTCTACGGGAAGTGAATATCTATATGAAGAATGTGTTAATAGCGACATGTTAAGTGCGCTTTTGTTATTTATTATCTTTAATACAACCAGTCAGTATTTACTAGTCTGCCGAGAGTAATAAGCTTGTAAAGTTCAGTATATTGTTTTGTTTGCTAAAGAACAGAAAATAATCAGAAGGATAATGATTATGTATTCATGTTTCATGTTTTTCATGTTTATGACTGTGAAGTCGATTTTGGCTCTAGGAGTTCTGCATACCATCTTGTCGAAGCCTTCTCAATATACGGTGTCATGCTAATGATGTTGGGAATATTTGTGTTAAAGGGGTAGTTTAGTTTTGGTAGAGAGGGCGCTGCACATCACAATTTTTTTGTGAGGTAATGAAAAACTGAGTGTTGAATTTGAGAGAACATGCAATTTTAATGGCAGAATAAACTTTATTTGGTCAAAATCGACCCAGAAACGGCTGAAATATCAATAAATATATCGGATCTTATAATTATTTGGGGCCCAAATAATTAGAAGATTTTTTCAAAAAATTAAAAAAATGCTTGCACTTTTTCCAAAATTTTCAAAAACGTTTTTTAAATAGTTGTTGATGATCTCTCTATTTAATCATTATTTCAATAAAACATCACATGCATAATTGTGTATGAAAAATGGTTGAAACTAATTCCTCTTTAGAAAGCGCCCTCTTGTGTTTTAATGGCTCTTTTTGAATGATAACGGGCTTTTTACTGAGTCGTTTATAATTTTGTATACCTTTCGAGCATGGTGGAGTTATAACTATTAGTTTGTAATGTTATTGTGCACGTTTTGGTTACTAAAGTTCAGCCTTACCAAAACTAAACTATCCCTTTAACAATTACAGAGATCCATCTTGGGTTTCTACATTGCTAAACAAAATATGTTAAACATGATGATCTAAGAAGTACACAGATGTACTAAGTGCCCTTCTTCTTCCCATCCGACGAAATGTAACTTGTGCGCCGAATGCGTAGCGGCCTACATTTAATGTGATGACCACTAAAATATGACCCCTTCGGACATCCGCTTATCCCATTCATATGACGTCATGGTTAGACTCATTAGGATGTATTATTCATTGTCACGAATTTGCATGAGTGCAATGCACTTAAACCAAGCGTAGAGTAATGCGAAATAGGGGAGTAGACATCAGAACAAGACGGTGGGGGAAGGGGTAGAGGGGGGGGGGGGCAAAAAGGGGACATGGCTTCCTAGTATAGGGGTGGGTAACCTACGAAATGTACGAACTTGTGTCATAATCATTTCCCCTATGAGGGGTGTGGGAGAGGGAGAAGGGTGCAGAGGAAAGGGATGACTTTTTCCACGGCGGAGGGGGGGAGGGGGGGGGGGGTGTTGGGATTGCCAAACCCCTTTCCCCTTCCCTGTTAGCTACGCCAATCATACAAAGAAGTTTCGCTTGGACTAAACTCGTTTTTATTTACCTCTTCTCGAGTCTCTGTTTCCTATATTACAGACGTCGGCCACTTTCCATCACAAACACTCTATCTCTCTCCCTTTCTCTAATATTTATTTGACCGTTCGTGGCCACGAGATTTATCTAAGCTCGGTAAACAGATTACCCCATAAATGAAGATGGAGGATATAAAGGGCAGCTTTAATCTCCGGGGACGGAGGCCTGAAATATTAATTGGATGTTACATTATCGGATGTATAAGCCTAAGAGATGATAATTGGGCTTGCTATACCGTATACAAGTTCGGACGCATGGACGTACTATATAGCCACCCTAGAGGCTTGCCGACAAATCAATAAAAAGAAACCCGATCTACGCAGTGAAACCGATCACATAGCCGAGACGAGGATGCTATTGAATGTCTGCCACCTATGCAATTAGTCCAACCACTTTCCTCTTTTTTATGATGAATGGTAATCTTTAAAGGTCCATTCATGTTTTTTCAAAATCATATTATGATTAACCCTTGAAACAAACTGAGAGGCGTGGTTATGATTATGGTTATAAGGCCATTTAAATGAAATTTATTCAAAGTACATTAACTTTTACCTGGATATATACAACCACTCTTATTTGAATATATACTACAATATTGTTATGCGTTGTCGGTTTATCTTTGAATTCAAAGTACATGCACCTTAAAAATGATAATTCCTATAAAGATGTCCATTTGAAACTTTTTACAAAAAAAACGTAATAATAATTTTTAGGAGATTTGGCAAAATGTGTGGAAGACAAACCACTTACGTAATTACCCCGTCGGTTTGTTTTCTCTTCTTTTAAGTCAGTTTTTATTTCCCTAAAGTCCCTCAATATCTCCATCATACTTTTCCCCAAAGTCTCTCATATTCCGCCTTCTATTCTTTCCTTCTTTCTTTTCGGCATTTCGCCTTGCAGCTTTTACTTCCGACAAAACATGACACATAATGTACATGATAAAACAAAGTAATGTTTTAAGCACAATTTAAACAAAAATGCGAGATATAATTGGAAGTAGCTAAGTGCTTTTACATGTTCCTTCCTATTATAACATTACACGAGAATAATGCTTCTTCATGTTTTGCTTTTAACGAGTAAGTCGTATATTCCGAAGTCTTTTATCATTAATGGACGCAAATGTCAAACATGACCAATATTCCTTATTATCCTCTTCACACTGTCTTTCTCTTTCAGCTTTCCTTCTTTTAATCTTTGAAACGTGAACATATAAATACTTATTTTGTGTGTGTGTGTGGAGTGGTTACACTAAAGGGCTAAATGTAAGTTCCTTTCTACAAAATTGCATTAATCATCTGATACAGTCAAACCTGTCTTTAATACTGGCCACCTGTCTTGCCTTAGCAGCCAACCTGTCTATAGTGGCCGCCAAAAGTGGTCCCCATGCAGAAAAAACAGTGTTATGGAACCTGTCCATATAGAGGTCACCTGTCTGCAGTGGCCACTATTCGTGTTTTTTTCCTCAGGTGGTCACTATACACAGGTTCGACAGTACACGGTATTAGTTTACACGGATAATCATGGTATAGTTTACGTATTTAGCGTGTTTCCTCTGAACAACAGACTACGTCGTACTTTCCGTACTTTTCCAAAACAGCGATGCATGATTAGAATTACATAAGATTAACGACAATTTGCTTCCACTCGCGATTAAATCGTATTAACTGTTCAGAATGGCCCGTATTCACAAAGGAGGTTTGTACAAACCATGGTTCAAACCGTGGTTTACATCTATGGAATGCCAATTGTAAACTGATGGAGAGAGAATGTGTACCATCAACATTGTTAAAAAGTAAGGATTTACATTCTCTCCATCAGTTTACAATTGGCATTCCATAGATGTAAACCATCGTTTAAACCATGGTTTGTACAAACCTCCTTTGTGAATACGGGCCATGTTTGTCATTTTGAAGAATGAAACAAATGAATACACTTATGAATATAATATGGTAGCCCCGGTCGTTCAACCCAACACGTCAAGAAAATGAATTAATAGATACAAAAAAACATCTCAAAGGATGATAGTTATTGTCAGGTGAACGACCAACACAAACCATTACGACTCCGACATACATTCACGTTTAATATCATAATACGGTTCTAGGGCAGGTACGTTGGAGGGGAAGGGGGGGGGGGGGTTGGGGGTACGTGCCCCCTCCTCAACAATTTGACCAAAAACAATACAAACAGAAGGGGAAATCCGTTAACAACAAATACAAAACCTAAAATGTGCCCTTAATAATTCGCGTGACCCCCCCCCCCCCCCCCCCCCCCCCACTCCCTCCCGATCACACCGATCACGCTACGACATGGACTATTCTATAGAGACAAAAGTAAGTAATTTAATCTTTATCATAAAGCGTTCGAGACGTGTGGGCGGGGTGGGGCCGCTAGGAGGCCTGCAGCCCCAGAAAATTTAATTGAAAGGATCGATATTCAGTTAATATCAACATTAATTATGTTGCATTTTAGTTTCCGAAAACAAGCAAACTTGTATTTCATGTCAACATCTGAACGGGTTACACCTAGGATTCTTTCTATGACAGTACTGGGAAACGCCCCACATACAAAAAACACGCTTTTATCATCAATCATGTGAAAGAATATATCATAACTTATCTGTTAATGTAAAGATCTGGACAAAAAACGCGTTAAAAAAGAATATTTGAGCAATAAAAATTTATGTTCGAAAATTAAAAAAAACTGTTCGCGGCTGCGTGCAATGCCTATGACAAATGCTGCATCACATGCACTCCGCGCGCGAACGAGCGTCAGCGGCATGAATACAAATTTCAACTTATATTTCTAAATAATAACGATACTAAGGTTCAGATTTTTCTACACAAGCCTTTTGTTATACTATTTCAAAAATACAAATCAATTAGTTTGGCCAATAAATTTATTTTCGGTAATTCTCCCCAAACTGTAATTTGGCTTTAAAATAGAGATGGATGCATTATAGGATGTTTATCATTATGTATAATATAATGTGTATCTGCTTAATATTGTTACTGCATTATTTTGACATATTATACAAAATCGCATGTTACCACAATCCATCATTTTACGACGTATGTTTATGATGAAGGATTTTTTTTTCTCTCTCAAACTTCGTGTCAACGACTTCTAAACTCTAGATGGGATTATAAATAGTGTATCATGTTCTATCAAAGAAGAGTTTAATTAATGTTGTCATTAAAAGTCCACCCACGGGTTCTTAAAGGGATGCCTGTAAAGTGTCTAACTCCACGAAAATTACTTGGAGCTTCCTCGTTTCTCTTCTATCGTGTTGTTTAGCTTGTGGTAAGAGATGAATAAAACAGGGTTAGATTTTTTTCAAATGCACCTTTAGTATGACGATATCTATCATTCAGCTCAAGAGCGTTAATGAACGGTCATAAACGTCATACAGTAATTCGTTGTAAAAGCTGACGCATATTTTCGTTTTTTTAACCAGGAAAGCAGTGTTCTTTTACAATTAAACTTTCACACATCATTCGGACATAACAAATTATCTTACAATGATTTTGGTACAGGATTGAAGTCTCAAATGTCATTTTGGGCAATATCTGACACTTTACAGGTGCACCTTTAAAATGATTTCGAAGTGCAATTAATATGAGAGGAATCCTATGATTCCAAAAACAGAGAAAGAGATGATTAATTTAGTAAAACATTTTTTATCATGATTGATTATAGTATTACAGAGACATGAATATAATCTCTCAATATAGGTTGTCTGCCGTTGGAGATAATGAACTGCCACAACCTTTTTGTGTCTAGTACTTTTATTTTATCATGTTCGAGCCCGGGACTTCCCGTGCATGAGGCGGACACTCTAACCACTATTAAAGCAACGATGATTAGTGGCACAATGAGGTAGTTACAAACATGTAATTAGCAATGTGTTTGGTAATCACAGGGTGAGAAGACTGTTCATTATTGATGCACCCTTACCATACTTATGAGAAAACACAAAACAGAAATATAGATATTGAATGCATAACACTATGTTGTGCTCGTTTTTGGCGTAAGCTACCCCCCCCCCCCCCCCGCACACACTCATTATTGAAAACTCTTTGCCCCCCCCCCCCCCCATCCCGTCACTATCTACGTATAATTATATCAATATGGGGATATCTTTATGATTAAAGAAATGTCAATGACCATAATGATACCTTATACGGCCATACTCGGCCGCGTCTTGCTAATTTATATTATGATATATTGTCATTCATATTTGATATCCCAATTTGCAAGCCATTCACGTGTTGATTTTGTTAATGAGACGGTGTAATCAACGTAAAATTAATAAATTATACCCTGCCGGTATGATGATTCACCCAACAGCTTTCATCACTTAAAAACACACAATGGTTTGAAGAAAAAAACGAAGGCTGGAAAAAGACTTCACAATTACCCCGCCACTCACGGTGAAAATTGGCTTTAATTGGAAGTTAATGAAAACGCGCGCGTTCAACCGCCATGCACCCATAACCCCATTCTATTCCTTATACCATTACCCCTATCCCAGCTCATGTTACTTTTGAGTATATAATTTGAACATTATAATTACATTGTAATGATTCTAAGAACAAGATAATATGATTTGTAGACAATTTATGCGTGGCTTTTGTGGGTAATTGTGTTCTTTAATACTAAAGTTTCATGACTAAATAATTCATGGAAATTAAGATGGTGCTCGAGACAAGAGGGAAATTAGCTCTGAAAGTGATTGCAACTTTGACAAACGTAAATTAGAATAATATGATTTTAACTCAATCGATGCCCCGGCATTTTATGTCCTTCAGCAAGGCATTTAGTCCACGTTGCTTCTCTCTACCCAGGAGTATAAATGGGTACTTGGTCGGGTGTTAAATTAGCCTGTGGCGCTCTACATCATAGGGCAGCTTTGGCTAGTATGCTCCCCTGGGAGTTGAGATGGTGCACAAGATAATTGTGCGGGTTTGAACTGTACCTGATGACCAAGGGTAACAATGCGCCTCTGAATAGGGCACCTATAGATACATGGCGCTCTATAAATGCTATATTATTATTATTATTATTATTTGCAGAATTGAACACATTTCGACACTGTATAGTATATAGTTTTGTATGATCTCTCAAAGTATATATTAGACAATTATTATAAATCTATTTTTGTTTACATAGAGGTCACTCTGCCTCCTCAGGCCTTTGGCTTGACCCCGATACACTTTAAAACAAATAATGTTGTTGTATTCCTTTGTAATGTTTTAGACTGAAAATGTATCAATTAATGTGAATTCAATCAATCAATCAAGAATAATTATATTCTTTTCGCTTTCTGCCATAAATCATCTTAGAAGGCATTATTTTAGTAACGGCAGCAAATTACAATCCTTTTAGCGCAGAATAATAAAAGGGTCATTTAGCCTATATAATATGTCATAGTAACAATTCCGAATTTGGATGGCATGATTAATATCGTTAATTGGTTTAAATCCAAATAGGCATAGTCATAAGCATTCCAAATATATACCTTTACAAATGAGTCACATAAGGTGTTTTGTGAACCATAAAAACCATGGACGGGGTTTAATTCTCGAAAAAGATTGATCAACTGTAATCAAGTTGGCATAGCATGACGAATAACGGTGGGGCATGGGGGGCGGGGGGGGGGGGGGGCACGCGTCCCTCAATAATTTGACCCCCAAAATAACTTTTTGTTGGAATATCCTTTTAAAAATATAGAAATATATAGAAAGTGCCACAAAATAATTCGCAAGAACCTCCGAACCACCCCTTCCCACCACCACCGCTAGTCGGTCAGACCACGCTACGCCACTGCAAGTTGGTGTACTACGGTGATTCAGGCAACTGCCCTATATTTAGTCAAGGCCAGTTTTTAATTAAACAGATGATGCTCATTCACTGGCTCGGTGGTTCTCATGGACGGTGGACGGATGCAGTCAAAAGAGGTGCAGCGAAAATGGCTTATCTACTAACCTACTATTTTCGTTTCTTTCTCTTTATTTTCCCTTTTAGACGATTTCGTTATCTCTGTTTAAACGTTGTATATTATATATTTACATATAAGTATAATGTTTAGTTATAAATGTTTACTCATTTCATAACTGTATTTTTGCTTTTCTTTTATGACGGACATTTTAATAGGAAAGATGACTGGAAATAATGAGAAAAGAGGAGGGGACAAAATGAAAGGTGGTAATAGCGAGAGGGAAGGGGGTGAGACGGTTGTTGTCACCTGTCCAATTGAAATTAGTGTTTATCACACTGTCCCCTCCCTCCTCTGCTAGAAACAAAACACTTCCATATTAAGTAACTTTCGTAAAAAGTCCCCTAAATACTCTGGCAGTGTGGTCAATAGAGAACTGTATCACCTTACTATCCCACAGTCGAATGGCATAGTCCCACAGCACCGTTTTTCCTTCCGTTTCCTATCCAACCAAATATTGCAGTTTCATGACGTTTCGTTTCACGCGAAACGGAGACGAATTAAAATAATCCTACTATAGTACATTCCGAACTTGGTCCGCATTATTTTGCCTCCTGCTAGTATATCTTCCGGATGTCAAACGGATAGAAAACAGAAGGAGAAACGGCGCAGTGGGACTAGGCCGATTACAAGCAGGCCCCCCCAACTCAAAATGGAAGTTGGCCAAATTTTTAATGAAGAGAACCACCGATTTGTATGTTAATTCGACTGGCTGCCATGGTAATATTAGCGTAAATTCATTCATAATAATGCGCGGGCGCGAACTTCACAATTATCACGCACGAATTTATGGTATGCCTCTGTTATGACGTCACAATGAAAAACAATATTTTGATCCAGTAGGGAAATCCCCTGTTTCTTGACTGTGCGCAATTAAATACATTACATCGCGTAACTGTTAGTACTGCGCGTAATTAAAATAATAGAGATGAATTAGAATACTTAAGCGTCTTTGGTATTAAGAAGCGCAGTTTTGCTGAGAAGTGCGTGTTTAAATGCCATGACAACTGCAAGTGCGCAATGCGTAATTACTTTAGCTTTTTGCGTAATGTGTTAATTTATCCAATGAATCCACGTCTGATAATTTATTCATATGAAAAAAATCTGACGTACTACCTCATTTGCATGACATTCGGTGCGTATTTTCAAAAACTTGCTGATAAAGGTGTGGCCTATCTCTGTGGTTAAAACGCTATACGCTTATTCAGCTGGGGTTCTAGTATTTATATTGTATTTCTGTGATTACAAGCCGCAAGGGCGCCACCAGTGGCTTGGCAACCACGCAGTTTCATCCGTCCTTCTCTCTCACTCTTTCGCCTCCTTCAGAACATCGTATATAGATTTAATATACCAGTTATCAAAATCCTATTGTACGGACAATTTAGTTCATATTGGTACTATCTGCTCCCTTATGCTGATTATCCCCATCCACTTATTCTCATCTGGTTCAACCCAATAGCTATGTGCGCCGCTATATCGCGTGAAATCAATGGTGAAACACAGGTGTCAGAATTCTTTGCCAAAATGGAGTTTAACGGAGCGTATGGCGGCTGAAAAAGACACAGACATCCATCTAGATGCATGGTAATACAATGCACCAACATTCATGGTTCTACTATGCGTAATTATTATAGGACCACTGTAGAGTTGCAAAACTGCTTGGGTGGGGGCGGCTTACTACTTACTTATACTGCGGGGCACACTCCGTGTACTTGTGTTGCATGTAAGGTTGTTATTGGTTGTTTTGGGGGGCACATGTCCACCACCCCCTCACCCCGTGTGCCCCCTTGAACCTACGCCACTTCCATTATTCCAGGGCCCCGTTGCAGAAAGAGATACAATCGATTGTAAGTCAAACAATTTACGCGTTTCAACCAATCAGATTTGCGCATCTAGAACACGTGATCTGACTTACGATTAATTGCTCCTTACAATCGATTGTATCTCTTTCTGCAACAGGGCCCTGGTGGTGTAAGTATTACAAAGATCCGAAGTCGAACTTAACTCTAAGTTTGACTTAAACAGTATGGAAAGCCATTGTAACTTCAGAATTAAACATTTCAAGTGCCAAAATGCGAATATTTGAATATTCCCACACAATTTCGCATCAATCATTTGAATTAAATTGATAAAAGAAAATGTTAATGATTTTTAGAAAAAAGTGTGGGCCTGTTTAACAAACTTGTTTAAACATTTTACAAAGAAATGAATGGCTTTTCATAATTTTAAAGTCCAACTTATATAGTGTTGAGTTCGACTTGAGATATTTGTGAACTGTCTTCTAGATGTTATCATGCCGGCTCAGTTTTATGCTAACTCGATTCTGAAAGATAGGGTACCAAGTGGTCTTAGCATACAAACAAATGCTAACCCAAATAACCATATAGTCGGCGAACTATGTAAATACTATCTATATCCAATCTCTATGTTGTCTAAATCTATATTGCGAGTCAATCACGCATGATGTTTGTGTGTACTGTGAGCGACGTTTATTTATGCGATAATGCGCTCATCGAAAAGACTCAAGAGCGCAAGCGATTACTGTATACAGGATCTTATACATAGGCGCGCACGCACGGCGTCGCGGAGTGTCGCTTGGCCACCAGTTTTCTTGTATATAAATAGCTTTATCATAATAAAAAACATTTAGCGTGAAATTAAGCGAGCACGTTATCATAAAATATGTTTTTATATGATTTAAAAGAAAACAACTTTCACACACCACGCATGACGTAGGTGGCCGGATACAGATACAGTAAATTATAAAAATTGTTTATACAAGTCGGTGGGCGCTGAGCTTGATTTCCTTGTGTTAATTACGACGATTAATTAATTCACCGGGATCATTTTATAGCCATTAGTATTGATTATCGAAAAGACTCAGAGCGCGAGCGATTACTGTATATAGGATCCTATAAGCACACACGCACGGCGTCGCGCTTGGCCACAAGTTTTCTTGTATATTTAGCTTTATCATAATAAATAAAACATTAAGCGTGTAACTAAGCGAGCATGTTATCATAAAATACGTTTGTTTGTTTTTTATTTAAAAGAAAACAACTTTCACACCACGCATGCCATAGGTGGCTGGATAATTATACAGATAGCGTATTAAATTATAGTAATTGTTTATTCAAGCCGGCGGATGCTGAGCTTGATTTCCTAGTGTTAATTACAAACGATTAATTAATTAACTGGGATCATTATATCCAGTGAGCCATGTCATATATGTCCATTAATTCCCAGGTCCCAGGGGAGCATTTTATTGACCTTTACCGTTAGTTTCACGATTACATCTAACTCCTTGATCTAATGAACGATTGTTCGTATCCGCTAGGCATTGTAACGTGTTACCCTTGGCAAGCGGATACGAACATGCGTTCATTAGATAAATCCGTCATCAAACTAAATACATTTCCAAAGAAATGCTTCGTTCTATACCTTGATATCGCATTCAGAAGTGATGATAAAATGTATGCGGGTATTCATCACCACGTAATAAACGGAAGTTAGTATAACAAACTGTGAACAAGTTGTTCGAATACATACGCGGAAGTGTACTGATATAGGCTTGCGACACCCACATGTATATGTTATCAATCAGGAGGACCACAATCGCAAACGGTGTCAGGTGAGAATCGAACCTACGACCTCCTAGTTACTAGACTGGCATCATGACCAATGGACCACCGACATATAGGGCTTTGATGTTACATTCTGCACCAAATATAGCAACCGGCACTGCTTTTTATTTAAATTATTACATTTCTTTCGTCGATTATATTGTAAGAGATTGTATTCGTTGTTTGCCGTTATTTCACCGGATACTCAGTGCGTGACGTGTTTGGAGTAGTTGATTTTTTGTTGGAAATGAAAATAAACTTAACTTGAATTTGAAATAACATTCTGTACTTACTACCTTCTAGCACTAGTTGCGCTCGGCACTTTATGGCGAAAAAGGTTACCTTGTATACAGTTCTATGAAACCTTTCTCGACACCTCATTGACTTGGGAATGAAAAACAATTGACTTTTATAGTGTGGGTGGGTTATTTATGACCAACTGCGAAAAACATAATATGCAACACAAACATATGTGTATGTGCATGTGCGTGCGTGCGTGTGCGTGTGTGTGTGTGTGTGTGTGTGTGTGTGTGTGTGTGTGTGTGTGTGTGTGTGTGTGTGTGTGTGTGTGTGTGTGTGTGTGTGTGTGTGTGTGTGTGTGTGTGTGTGTGTGTGTGTGTGGGTGTGTGTGGTGTGTGTGTGTGTGTGTGTGTGTGTGTGTGTGTGTGTGTGTGTGTGTGTGTGTGTGTGTGTGTGTGTGTGTGTGTGTGTGTGTGTGTGTGTGTGTGTGTGTGTGTGTGTGTGTGTGTGTGTGTGTGTGTGTATGTGTGTGTGTGCGTACGTGTGTGGTTGTGTGTGTGTGTGTGTGTGCGCGCGTATGTTTGTGTGTGTGTGAGTTTTTGTGTGTGTATGTCCGTGTGTGAGTCTGTTTGTGTTTGTATGTGTGCGACTGTTTGTAAGTCTTGTGTACATAATCATGCGTGTATGCATTTTCTCGTTTGTTTGGAGGCGTGTGAGTATGTTTGTGCATTTCATTTAACATGGATGCTGCATTCATTTGAGTTTATCAGTATCCATCGCGAAAAGTTTGGGCAGAAAATGCGAAAAGGACTGATTATTATTGAAGGTTTTGACAGCCCCACTCGTTCCCCAATTACTCCCAAATTCGAAAGGCTACCAGCCAATAATCAAATGAATGACTGGCCGTCAAAGCTTTCGTGGCATTTATAAAGAGTACAGATGGGAGGTGTTTGATATCGAGTCGCAATCGCGAAACGGAAGACTGTCTTGTTGTTGAATGTTGGACAGTGATACTTTAGAGCTGCACATTAACCATTAACCCTTATATCGGACAATTATATGCTCATGATTGAATAAGCCATGTAAGTGACGTGCCGCCGAATCTTCTTTGACCATGTTAATGCGAGAGGTATAGAGAAAGAGATTATGTGATGGGGATGAGTTAGGTTATGGGGGAGGGGGGGGGGGGCAAGTTTGAATAGGGGGAGCGGAGGTGTGTGTTCGGTGCTATAGCTAGGGAGCGAATCACATTCTTCAAAGCGGAGGACTCATTATTGAATGTTTGACAGTGTTATAATTAGATCGGTTAATAACATGATCATGATTAAATAAGTAACGCGCAGCCAAATCTCTCTTGATCATGTGGATGTGGGAAGTACATAGAGAAAGGGGTGCACGGAGTAGAGTAGATCAGCGATTAATATTACCGATATACAAAAAGGAAGGATTGTTTCTGAATGTTCGTATATAAACATACATGATATGCTCATGACTGAATAATTACTGACGTATCGTTCAGCCTTTGGCGAGAGGAGAGATGGCGAGAAAGATATGGATGGGGTAGGTGGGGGTAGTGCAGTTAAGAAGTGGCGGGTTACTGAAGGTTTGAAAGTTCCATGACTTTTCTCAAACACATATTAACCCTCGAAATGTTAAAGACTGGTCGTAAAATCTTATTTGACTTTTAGAGAACTGAGTATAGAGGGAAAGAGGCATATTAAGTGGTATATATAGACATGATCAACCCATATTGGGCCGTATGCATAAAAACAAGCAATTGCTTATAAGCAATTGCTTTAAGCACAAGCAAGAGCTTGTTAAGCAAAAGATCAAGTTCAAGCAATTGCTTGAATACATATGCACAAGCTTTGTGCTGAAACAATGGGCCGTATGCATAAAAACAAGCAATTGCTTGTGCTAGCCTTTTGCTTGAATCGGTATGCATAAAAACAAGCAATTGCTTGCAAGCAAAAGCATTTGCTTACCAAACAAGCAATTGCTTAAAACCGTATGCATAAAACGAACCTTTTACTTGTCTTGATAAGCAATTGCTTGCGTTTTTTCAAGCACATCCAGACCAGCTTGAGCTCTTGCTTACTCAGGGCATTCGCGTTTAAGGATCAATTTTTCGTACCGTTTCAGGATGATTTCAAGCTCCATATTCCAGAGATTATGTTGTGATCAAATTCCTGTTATTTTAGACTTTTTACGGCAATTTTTGTCCATCGATCTGCACAGAAACCCCCCTGATGCTCCGCGCTGTTTCCCCCCTATTTGCGTAATAAAAAATACTGCTGCCAGGTCGGGCACGAAGCGTTGTTGCCCTGCAGTGCGATGTTCGCACAACCGTAACGATCCTTTGTCCAACACGTAAGCAATTGCTTGGCAGTGCAAGCAAAAGGTTTAAACACAAGCAAAGGCTTGTGCATACGAATTTAAGCAATTGCTTGAACTTGATCTTTTGCTTGACAAGCTCTTGCTTGGGCTTAAAGCATTTGTTTATAAGCAATTGCTTGTTTTTATGCATACGGCCCATTTTGCTTGCACTGCCTAAGCAATTGCTTATGTGTTGGACAAAGGATCGTTACGGTTGTGCGAACATCGCACTGCAGGACAACAATGCTTCGTGCCCGACCTGGCAGCAGTATTTTTGCTTACGCAAATAGGGGGGAAACAGCACAGATCATTAGGGGGTTTCTGTGCAGATCGATGGACGAAAATTGCCGTAAAAAGTCTAAAATAACAGAAATTGTATTAAATATGAAATCACAACATAACATCTGAAATAAGGAGCTCGTAATCATCCTGAAACGGTGTGAAAATTTGATCCTTAAACGCGAATGCCCTGAGTAAGCAAGAGCTCAAGCTGGTCTGGATGTGCTTGAAAAAACGCAAGCAATTGCTTATCAAGACAAGTAAAAGGTTCGTTTTATGCATACGGTTTCAAGCAATTGCTTGTTTGGTAAGCAATTGCTTACGAGCAGTAAGCAATTGCTTGTGCTTTGTAAGCAAATGCTTTTGCTTGCAAACAATTGCTTGTTTTTATGCATACCGATTCAAGCAAAAGGCTAGCACAAGCAATTGCTTGTTTTTATGCATACGGCCCAATGCTGACAAGGTATCAAATTGGGGAATAGCCCGTAAATTCCATTTATTATGTTACGTATTTCTTAACTTATTTCCTGAATGGGGGGGGGGGGGGGGGGAAGGGGGTACAAATGTCTACAGTGGTGAAATTATTGCCTCCCTTTGACTCTGCCAAAGTGTTGAAATACTAAGAATACAGCTAAGAAAGTCGGATATATTGTTAATTAAAGGATTATATAAATGCTATTCCCTTCCCATGATCTCATATCAACCTGCTCATGGGCCGCCTCATTTCACTGACCTTAAGGACGTTCCCCAGTTATGTTTGTGCGCATCCGAACTGCGCAGGATGGTCAGATGACGCATGAATGGCTTTGCGCGTATCTAATTGTGACGTATGAATACGTTTACGCACTTCTGCTTCAAATCATAAACAAGGTTGTTATAATTTGATGACATTCAATAATGGCATGAATTTTTGACCACTACCTTCTTTTTTGCCTACCTCCCTTTTATATAGGAAATTCAAAACGACAAGGAAAGTATCTTTTTCATGTCATCTCAAAAGCCTAATACATTTCCATTTACCCATGTTTGACTGTTAACTGTGTTGTCTTCACTAAGAATTGTTGTAAATGGGTACTTGACCAAATTTTAATCAAAACAATGTAAGAATGTAGGACTCTAGAGATGGTATTTGAGTTCATATTGATCATACGTTGTGACAAACACACGCACCTTCATTTATCTTGGTTCAATCCATTGGCAACAGACTGAGGCCCAAACATATTTTGTTTCCAAGAGGCAAAAGATCTATTCTATCATCAAATTGGCAATATTACACTCACTGTTTTGTTATAATATTTTTTCAAGGTGATGTATTTCATTACGAATGCAACAAGAAACATTTCCTTTTCATTTTCGGGATCAAATACTGCCAATTTGATAATAGTGTTAAGTCAGCGAAATGTTTTCCAATTTGAGGATTGCCCGATCATTTGCATTTCAAGGTTTCGTGTGAGAAAACAACTGTACATTGAATTGCAACAAATTTGGGCACAAATTGTGCAGATATTTTTGGTCTTATTTTTGACTCGTGTTAAACATTTTCACTGATACTAAGCATGATTTGTCCAAGAATTGTTTTTACACTGTGAAACTCTATCAGTGGGTTAATTACCCCTGTTTCAGGGTACTGTTTTTTTTTCTATGTTTCATTCTTTTTTGGGACGCAAAGTACATCGCGACAGTTTACAGCATATCAACCACTGCAACAACAAACACATGCAATCTACAATCAACACTATTATAGATCAAGAATTATTTTTTCATTGGGAGGGCAGACTAATATGTTACAACTCCCCTTTCCTGATTTGTCTTCCTCCAGTAGGCCTATCACTTTTTCCACAATTATGTCAAGTTTGGCGAAAGAACCTGTCCGGCGGTGTGGAGTTTAACACACAAAATACCACATGGGGACGCTGCAAGTAAAACACACAAAAAAAACACCAACACATGGACCGTCCTTTGTGAATATTTCCCCCCCCCCCCCCAAGGCAATTTTGGCAATTTTTGTGAAAGTGACGATGTTTTCTGCCGCATGGGGGCGCTGCTAGCATAAAAACGAGCACACGAACCCCCCATTTTTATATTTTTTCTGTATTCAGTAACCCTTTCTCTATAATTTTGGCAAGTTTCGTAAAAGTGACATGGGTTTTGAATGTACAGCATAAGTTTGATGAAACCACCCCATTAGTGCATCAATGGATAGGTTCCAGACCAGATTTTGTGGTCTTACGATGTTTTCTGCCGCATGGGGGCGCTGCTAGCATAAAAACGAGCACACGAACCCCCCATTTTTATAGCTTTTCTGTATTCAGTAACCCTTTCTCTATAATTTTAGCAAGTTTCGTAAAAGTGACATGGGTTTTGAATGTACAGCATAAGTTTTATAAACCTTGCCCATTATCCCACCCCTAACAGAAAACGTCCCTGAGAAGGATTTTTAGGATATTGGTGTTTTCTGCCGCGTGAGGGCGCTGCTAGCAAGATTGAGAGCATACACCCCCAACTTTAAATTGTTATTCCTCGTTTTGGATACCTTTCTCTACAATTCTCCCAAGTTTGGAGAACATTACGTGGATTTTGAAAGAATTATGGGGATTTAAGTTTGATATTGGACATTTTGTTGCCTATCATGGCCTTGATCCTGTAACGCTATCATTCTATACTGGACATCAGATTGCCATATTCTTCAGAGTCCCGTAGAAGAAAAACAAGCACACAAACCTATGGTTTTATTTGCATATTTGGGCTTCGGATGGGTCAAAGTTACGGTATGGAAAGTTTGAAGAAACTGACATGGACTTCACTTTAACTGGGGAACGTCCTTAAAAGAGGGATACAGAAGAGGGAGGGGGGTGGGGGGGGGGGGTAAAAAGAGAGAGAAAGAGAGTCAGTGTAGCGACTTTATATAGGGAGGAGTTACATTAGATGCTAAAAGCGAGGAATTGTTATTGAAGTTTTGACAGTGCTTGTTCGTCCTTTCATTATCCCTAATCAACCTGCTCCTGCATGATCAAATGACTGACGGCCCGCCGGATCTCCCGTGACCTTGGGAGAGCAGACGAGATCGAGAAAAGTACGTAAGAAGGGAAGAGGGAGGGAGGAAGGAAAGATAGAATGAGAGGGAGAGAAAGATAAAGGGAGTGGGTGACAGGAGAGTATTAGATGGGAGAGGATAGATGCCAAAAACGAGACGAGTTATCCCAAAATAAAGTTTTGAAAATGCCACTGTCTCGTAAACTTCAGAAGTTTTTTTCCTCCTGATCAGATGACTGACGAGAGTACAGGAGGAGAGAGTGAGATGGGGAGGGGGGAAGATGAGGGAGGGGGAGGGGTGGGAGAACTAAGGGATTGAGTAGTGATAAGTGCAGCTCGAAAGGTGCTAAAAGAGCGAGGGATACATTTAACAAAAACAGAGGAGTGTTGTCAAAAGTATCGTATTGATAGAGCTACATGTAGTTCTCCCTTGGTTCTTCTCGAATTGGGAAGCTGTCTACTACTGATCAAATGACTGACGGGCCGACGAATTTTCATTTACCTAGGGAGATCAAATGAGAGTGAGAAGGGCAAAAATGCACGCTCTGGGACTCAGTCCCGCCTAGGTAATTCAAAATGCGAGGGTTACCAGACCTTTTAAAGTAGGCTAATTATAACGAATTTGTGCGCGAATGAGAGTATAATAGTAGTACTGAAGACTATTTCGACCGTTATACTGTATAGCGGGATAGTGGTCGCCTCTGGTTAAGTGTGATGATACGCTTAGCGAAATTGCAATACACACTAAGAAAAAAGGGTACAACTTTGCACCTTTAAAGGTGCAAAGTGATGCAACACTGGCGGCTCCTTTTAAGGTACAACTTTGCACCCTCAACATAGGGTGCAATTTTGCACCCTTTCTTGAGGGTGCCACCGTTAAAGGTGCAAAGTGACACTTTGCACCTTTAAAGGTGCAAAGTTGTACCCCAAAGGTACAAGATTGCACCATCAAGAAGGGGTGAAAAATTGCACCCTATGTTGAGGGTACAAAGTTGTACCTTAAAAGGAGCCGCCAGTGTTGCATCACTTTGCACCTTTATTGTACCTTTTTTTCTTAGTGTGTAAACTGCATAAAATATTGTGTGTGTTTTTTTACTAAAATGTATACATTATTTTAAAATGACAATGGTTATTGTCATATGAAGAAAGGATTATTATCCATTATGATCCAAATATAACATTAATGATTTCATTATGGTTCCTCTTTAATTATACTTTGTAAACTACTTTAACTTCTAATAGCGTTAATAAAAGAGCTAATAATCATTATAACGCAATATCATGTATTGCTTGGCGTGTTCTCTAATGGAAATAGCTTAATATTTTTGGATTAATGATCACAAGGCCTGCCGCGGAGCTCAGAGAATACTCTTACGGTTGATGTCCCATCATTTTCTCGTTTTGAATTATCATCGCGCGAAAACAAACGAGATCCTTTTTATGGCGTTAGAAATCTATCAATTTACCATAAGATAAGCAACTATCGTTGACTAATTAGACCGCGCGATCCATCAGTCATATAACTTTCGAATTTTCATCATCCTTCGGATCATAACTTTCGAAATTTCATCGCGTAAAACAAACGAGATTCTTTTGGTCGCGCTAGAACTTGCAAAATTTTTGGGGAGAATTTGGAGAAGGGGAATTTGCCAATTTGATTAGAAAAATAATGTCTAATTTTGCCTTGAAATAGCTCTCGTCCTGAATGGGTTAATGCTGCACCTATAGGATAGAGAGGGGGTATATAAGGATCGAGGCGACTTTTCTCCACATATTGGAGTATTCGATGCTTCCCTTTTACCCCCATGCCACTGGGCCTATACCCTGACAAGCCTAAATGAGAAAAGATTGGATGTTTGGAGGCGAGAATGGAAAACCGATTACGGGTCCATACCCCATCGATCAACCAATAATCGAACGTCATTGTCGGGTGGTTCCAAAAACGATCACCAGCCTGCATGCATGATGGCCGATGGAAACAAAAATGCACCCTCACTGATTAACGCCGTCTTCTAAAACCTGAAGTGTATAGGTATTACGACCTACTATCAATCCCAATAAACCCGTGAATAAGTGATTTATTTATAACAGGAAGGCCACACCTCACCATCTTCATCGTGAGAGAAAACAGTTTGGCGTAGCAGGGTTTAGGGGGCCCTTTTGAACCCATTCAAAAAAACAAGTTTTATAACTGTTTCTTAACTTAGGAGTGAGAGGGCTTAGACTACACGTTGTGGGAGTTTGTTCCATATAATATTATGTTAACAACCTTGAGACTATAGAGACAATCATCGACAGCTTCCGTATACCAGACAGTCGGGATCAGACTTAAACTATAGAGTACAATGTGTACGCAACATCACACAATAAGACGTAATCATAATCATGCGCCTATACTCCATATTCTCAACTGCGGTGTGAACACAATTACAAAAGCATGACATGACAAACGCGGCCCTCCATCTCAAACGGAATTGGTTGCCTCATCAATCGCAATAAAAGTCGTGAATGACTGGTCTATTTCGAGACAAGGATCGAAAGAGACCGACGATGATGTCTTGGACTGATGGCGAGATGCGTTTGTCAGATTCATCAGTGTTCTATTGTCTATTTATAGGCCTATCAACGAGTGGAGGAACAAGGATTATGTAACCCATCCGTGGGGCAGGAGGGGTGGGGGGAGGGGGACAATGTTCCCCATAAGGGGCAGGGTGTATCGTACTGCTGGGGGAGCACGCAGTGACGTACCGTAGTTCGTCGACTTATGAGGGAGTGGGGGGGGGGGGGGGGGGTCATGCTCTTTGTAGTTCTCATTTTTCGAAGAAATATCTTCATGTTTTTTGTCACATTATCCTGGCATGTGATGTGCCCCTACCCAATGACCCATCAACTCCTTTCCACGTGTGAGAAATTCGTGTACGTGTTGATGCTTTCACATTAAATAGCAGTACATATAGGTGATGTATTGAAAACAAACACACTTTAAAATAACGCACACAAACACAAAAACAAATATGGCTTTGAAAGGCAAAAGCATTGAACAGTTGAAAGCAATTATTTTGTAATCGAATTCACCATGCTGAAATTTAGGAAGGTAATTGAAAACTGACCCGTTTCATTCCGATTTACAGATAGGTCACCGTATATAAACGAGAAGGTACTCCAGAAAATTGAACTTAGATTGTTGCGCGTTTTGTAAATTAGTTCAAGTCATATACCAACCGATTTGTTGCACTCACCAAGACAGTGGCATATACATTGGCATAAGCGTGCATGATTTACTGATTGGAGAGGGGTGCACTTTGGGGCACAATCTATCGCGGGTTTACGCCTTTACGGGCACATTTTTTTAAGGGAGGCTGGGGTCTTTTCTCTGATTAATTATCCTTCCCGCTTTTTCAGCTTGCAAAAAAAGAAAGAAAAAGATTTGCCCGAATGTAACACGAGTTCGCACGAATATGACACGAGTTTGCCCGAATATGACAATATCTTGCCCGAATATGATATGGTTTGCCCTATCTTAAGGTGTTTTTTGCCCGAATATATGGCCGTTTAAAAAAACTCCCGGGGGGGGGGGGGGGTGCAGTCCCCCAGCATATGCACCAATGTATGTTTTCATATTCATACCCATTAGCTTTTTCATGTTGTGTCAATTAGTTAATGGCGTATAGTCATGTATAGTGTCGGCTTTTTGATGGGAGCACATCTTATATTAGGGCAAACTTTATGTATTTATGTAATACCCTTCTTTTTTGGTCAAATGATTGGTGGGCACACCCCCCCTCCCCCCCCCCCCCCCCCCGCGCCCCCTGCACCCGTGCATAGCTACGCCAATACACGATGTATTTCCCACAGGACAAACCAAACCATCATACAGAATCCAATGATATACTTAGAACCTATTTATAAACAGAAGTAAAAGGTTGATGGTGTTTCTTACATACTTCAAACACACTTTGAACAAAGGGGCATACAAGGGCTAGTTTTTGTGTGTGTGCAATGTATTGTATGGATTGTAGACTCAACCCATTACGATACTAATATGGTGGCGGGGTAAGGAATTGTGGAAATGTCTATAGCATTATCTGAGCACCAATAGGCAATTTAATATTGAACTTCAATGGTGGCCAAACTAATATTTCCAGAGAAATACGAAATCGAGCGTGTTGGTCTCTCTTACAATAAAATCATATCATAATTTGAGGCATCGAAATGGTAATGATTAAATGATGCATCTCAAATCACTGTGCGCCTAAAAGAAATAAAGGTTGTTGGCACATCCCATTTAGCAGAAATCAATTTAAAAAGGTTGGTTGGCACTTTTCTACTTAAAGGGGAGCCCAAACGCTAACATTTTTGCTTACTGTTCTTGATAAGTGCATGATTCCCGTCAAATCAAGCCATAAAGTGTTTCTTGGGAATCACTAATAATGGAAATAATCAATGTTTTTGAAACCACTATACCACTTTTTTTGACTGACCACTCGAGGCTGCCATGTTTTCTAACTATATACCGTATGAAACGTCTAATATACGACTACATAATAGTATCGACAGGAATTATGCACTTATCAGTAACAGTAGGCACATTTCGAGCGTTTAATTCAAACACACTTCGATTAAAGGCAATTTGGCGATGCATAATTGCATTTCATTGTGAACATAACTCTACTTAAAATATGATGGTCAATAAGAGTGTATTAAAAGGTTGTTGGTATTTTTTACATAATTTTAAACACACTTTGGAGTAGATGGTATCGAATGAAAATGTAAAGATGCGGTGCATTTTATAATGGAGACGTTTAACTCTCTAATTAAAATATAATGGAAAATAAAAAATAAATAGCACTTTTGATTAGTATATCAAACTGAATGAAGGAAAGGAAGTTTTATTACTACATTGTACTTGTGGACATTGTGGACTTCAATTTAAGATAATAAGAAAATATGAACATATAGTTGGTATATTATACAAATTATAGGACCAAGTCAAGATTTAAATGTTAAACAAAACAAACAATGTTATTGTGTGACCACCTCAACACCATTCATAACACAGCCCATCCCAAACAAATTGAGAATTAAAATTTACATTATTTTGCTACATTTCGCTTTTGTCATGGCTTCATAATGCAGGTGCACATTCCATAATTACATAATCATTACACATGAGGCATCAATATAAAATTGAATTAACAGGCTTGTCAAATATATCAAATTTGAGCAAGATAGTTTAATAACAAGATAGGTAAATGTCAACGCTTAAACTTGAATTACGGAACATTTTGGGTTTTGGAACAGGGGTTTATATAATAATTCGCGCCTAAATGCTTTAATTTCTGTTGCATATTCGTCTTATTCGTGTGGATTTATTATACATCCATCCTGTTGGACATGTTGGAAAATGTACATTATTATGAGAGGCTCTCGACAAGCAAGAAAGGTAAAGGAAATTCATCAGAATCATCTCATTAATGCAATTTTTCACTTTTATAGCATTTTAAAAGCATTGGAACAACACTTTTATCGACTGCAAGTGCTTCTTTTAAAATCAAATGATTTTTTACCGAGAGGGTTTGCCATAGATAACAATTACCACAAGATTACCAACATGTATGACCTTAACCTTCGTAATCTCATTGTCAAAAAGGCAATTCGTGATTGTTAGTAGGCTGTTTATATGTCGTTAAGAATATCGACGTAAAGTATGAGGAACATCAAAATCTCAAGGTAGATGCAATGTAGGTCATGTGACCACATTTTGTGTGTGCGCGCCTTCCGTCACTACACGTATATCACATCATTTTACATGATTTAGCTCGTTTACAAAAAATAATAGTTTTTTTTTATAAACAAAATCGGCGCTATTATCATTAAAAAATAGGTACGTATGAGCATAATGATATAAGCAATGCATTGTGCACATTACTTTATGCTTATAAATTGAAGGGGGAAAAAACATAAATTATGAAGAACTTTAACATCTCAAAATAGGTGCAATGTAGGTCACGTGACCACATTTTGTGTGTGCGCGCCATCTGTCACTGCACGTATACCACATCATTTAGCTCGTTTGCAAAACTGATTCGTGCTTTTTATAATCAAATTGCGCTTTAAACAATAGGTAGTTTACGTATGAACATAAAGGCAATTTGTATACTTCACTGTATAGTCATAAATTGAAGGAGAGCAAAAACACTGTGTTTAGCACGTTCGCTGAAATAATGTTGTTTTTAGATATAATTATAATATAACTGAAACTGACTTAATGAACAGAAGAAGACATGTACAGATACAAAGACGGAGAGAATGTTTAATGCAGTTATTTGAAATAAATTGAATTGAAAGAGAAAGAGAAAGAAAATGAAATCGATTAAAGAAGGGAGGGGTAGTATCAAACACAGAGAGGTCTATTAAAAAAGTGCATGCATGGCTTTAAGACCCGGTCACATATCACGGGATAGCGTGAACGGATGCCCGACGAACAGAAAACTTGCAAAATCAAATTATCCGGTGGTGAAAGTCGTCTCCATTGCTTCATGCACAAAACATTCCGCCGAATAGAAAAACGTACATTGTCTGATAACGAACGGACAAGGAACGCATACAAACGGAGACAAACGGATTTGAAAATTGTACTCCCCGTCGGGCATCCGTTTACGCGCTATCCGGTGATATGTGACCAGGCCTTTAAGTTGCATCGGGGGAAAGTAGACACCCCAAAACGGTGCATTGAAATCCGAGGAGCACTTTTAGAGAGTCTTGGTTGCGACATTAACACCGCATTTACATTAAGGATCAATCCGGGATCATTACAACGCATCCAATTGGCGCCGCGCCGATGACAAAAGGGTGCTCTAGGACGCCACATAATACAATCATAATAGGTATTGAAACGTTGGCAGCCGCCATTTTGAAACTAAGCTCCTTCTTAATAGCTCTAGTAGACAGCTTGGCTTATGCATGACAACGGGTGCTTTAGAAGTCATAGGACGCCACATTTAATATGTATTGAAACTTTGGAAGCCGCCATTTTGTAACCTCGCTCCTTCTTCTTTATAATAGACAGCTTGGCTTATGCATGACAACGGGTGCTTTAAAAGTCATGATAACAAATTGGAAGACGCCATTTTGTTTCAATAGGTATTGAAAATTTGCAAGCCGCCATTTAGAAACTTCGCTCATTCCTCTAATGTAGTAGACAGCTTGGCTTATGCGTGACAACGGGTGCTTTAAAAGTCATGATAACGAATTGGAAGACGCCATTTTGTAAAGTTACTCATTCATCTAATGTAGTAGACAGCTTGGCTTATGCATGGCAACGGGTGCTTGTAAATGATGCTACATTATGCATTGGAAGCTGCCATTCTGTAATTCCGCTCATTTTTTCAATTATGTATACAATTTGGCACATGTATAACAACGGGTGCACTGCGAATACAAACTACCAAAAAGTACAATGTGAAATGTCCCTATTGCTATGTCTACATGACTACATCTACATTAGATCGAAGTACCCACTAGTATAGATAATAAAATATAATTGTTAGGTCCAACTTAGAATCTTTATGTTACACTCCCCCTCGTGTGAGCTAATCCTGTATGGCTACGCCAATAGTGACAAAATGGAGCTTTAGAAGCTGACTTTCATAGAGTCGATGTCGTATTTATTTTGCATGATTGACTTATGTACGGCGTGTTTGCTCAGCGGCCCAAGAACAATGTGCTGTGAAATTGTCTGTAACAGACGACCATCCATTCCAATCAATGCGCCATCTCATATTTCACCTTGCAAAATGCATGTGTGCGCGCTTTCCCGCCAAAGAAAGTCGGGTTCGCTCAGTTCATGTCGCTTTAGAAAATGAACCATGATACAGATTTGTGTCTCATAATATTATGATGTATTTATACCCTAGATATGTCACTTTGTATCGCAAAAAAGTGTATAATATGTTGTGAATTGAGGAGCACAAAAACAGACTACAAAATTTGTCAGAATGTTAAAACACATTTGCTGCACAGGTCTCATGACCTTTTATTTTATGTGTGCATGAACGCGCTTGCCTGTTGGGAATTCGCATACATTATGTACATGTACGTGATGTGACTGGTGTGCATTCTGGCTCGTTGATTATAGTCGGCTTTATTCAAATATTTACCTAGTAACGAACAACATGATAAATGAAACTGTCAGGTAATAGAGTGAACGGTCAATTAAGTGTGCATGTCTTTTATACACGAATGAAACATGTCCTATTATACAGTTGTTAACTGGTGGTGGAGGGAAAAGCACGGAATGTTCCACTCCCGAGGGATTTTAAATGCTATTGAGGGAAGAGTAAATAAGTCCCGAGACGTAGTCGAGGGACTTATTTTCTTCACGAAATAGCATTTTAAATCCCGAGGGGAACATTCCATGATTGTCCCGACAGCAAAGTTAACAACTGTTTTATCATCTGATTGCCATGTAACAGTGCCATGTAATATCCAAAAATATTACATGGCAGCTCATGTACTGTATTTACTAAGTCAGGTGATAAAAGGCTATAGGGACTTACTTTCCTCGTTTTCACAATACTTAGCATACATTGTTCTCCCACCTTGCATCTGTGACTAGCACGATGTACTCTATCAATGACAAGAATGTATACAACTCAGTCTTGATTATTTCGCAATAAAACCAAATTGTACTAATGGTACGCCATAATAACAATTTGTCTAGTCTGATCTGCTTGTGTATTTAGTGGAAAATCGATGTATACAGGCATTTTGGAAATGAAATTATAATGACTGTCTTCAAAAACCTGCAAGACGGTTGTGCACGGAATACGATAAGGGAAAGACGAGACGAAATGCCACAAGTTTGCAGTAACCTGTAGGACAACAACACAGTCAAAGTTTTAACAAGAATCGGTGAAAGGGGCTCTTTAGGGGCGTGAAGAATGATGCAATTTGAGGATATTAAGACACGTTCATTCTTCACCGAGTTAAACCCAGTCATTGCCCTGGGCGCGCGATTGGGTGATAATCCAATAACCTTTTCAGTTTCTGGGTACCGATGGGATCGAAGGGCCCTAATTCTTCGGCTTGTGTTCATTCACCTGACATCCCTCGGGACACGTTGCGGAAATTAAAGTTCCCATTCACAGAGAACATCTGAAAGAAAACGTTTTAAATCGTTGTCTTGTCAAGCGATTTCTTTGTATTGACCATTATTTTGCAGACGCGTTGATTTCAAGTATAGAAATGTTTATAGTGTGTTATTTTTTTAAAACCCTACCTGCGTAAATGTCAAACATCGTCCTGCACAGGTTATATTTGAGAGCATTACAGGTTAAATAATCTCTAAATCCTTTAAAATAAACGGGAAAACCCCTAATCAATTAACCATTATGAACTTTTCGAAAGACAAATGTTTCATTCATATTCGCACAGAAGGCGTCTGAAAACTAATTCCAAGATTAGGATCGTCTGATCAGTCGATTTCGAAAATTAAAACATGACTATAAAAATAATCCTCTCCTGAGCTCGCGTTATGCCTAGGTCACAAATGCTCCGAGTGCCGCACGATTTTTTGTTTTTACCTACGACGGATTTTCTACGATTTCGTGGAGTTGGGATATCGTACGATGTCTGCGATATCTTTGTGTAGATGTCACATATTTGCCGGGGCACGTACGATGACATTGGGAGTTCAAGCAAATTTAAATCGCACGGCTCCCGTACTTACAATCTGAGCAATCGTACGGACGCCTTACGGGACTCGAACGGACATCACAAGATACTCTTACGATATCGTTGACATCTTACGATTATCGTACGATTTGAGGGGTCCCAAATTCAGTCCAAAAAAAAATGGTACGATATTCCAAAAAAAAGGCTACGGTGCCCGTGCAGTGCCTTTGCGGTGCCCATGCGATGCTCTCTACGACGTGTCTACGGGCTTATGGCAAGTAAAAAATCGGATGATGCATTTTTTTAAAACTCCGCGTTAAACAATTTGTTGACACCGTATGGCGAGGAAATATGCAACGGCGACCGCACGACAGCCACGGCACCCTTGCGGGCGCCGCAAGATTCCCGCAAGATTTCACCTATAAAAAGTGGCATCGTACGGGCGCCGTATCCCAAATCGGAGCATTTGTGACCTAGACATATTATACAGGGAAATCATGTTGTAGAAATTAAAGACCATCAAGCGTGGGGATTGTACACCGCGGGTTGCCATTTTGAACTATAGGCTATATAGCAGACTGCGTAACACTGATACAGTGTGCATTACGAACCGTTCGCAAGGCGTTCACAAGGTGGCACCTCGCGTATGATTTTACGTATCTGAACTACTTGTAAGAAGACCACGTCCAACGTTACTTTGAATCAGAATTATTTAAGCGGTCTTACCTGGTGACATGTTGTCGAAATTAAAGTTCCCGCAGAGCACGTCAAAGGCCACGATTTCTTGCAAACCCTCCAACCGGTGGCTGAAGATGTGGAAATTGTTCAACCATTTCAAAATGGCGTCCATCTGAGAAGATCTTAGGTCGTTATCTGGATATTTTGCAAAACAAAGAAAAATAAAAGGATAGTCAGCAGAAGAAAATATTGAAACACACACGTGGAACGACAATGGCCTCAACTTCGTGTAGATCTATCTATTGATAGCTAAATATGTGAAATATGTGCAGTTTTCAATCATTTAATAATGGCGATCATCTGTGAAGCCAGTTGGTTGGTATCTGTAGATTTGGAAGAGAATGCGGGAAAACGGAATCAATAGATTCACACAAACAAACGAAAACGATAATTACCACAACCTTTTGGAAACATTCAAACAGGCGACTTGTTCAACAATATGGAGTCCATCTCTTAGGTGGCTATTTGCATAAAACCCGGGAAAGAATATGAAATGAAAATTGATTTTTGTTTTCATGAAACGTATAGTATACGATGCAATAATTAGAAGCAAATACTTTAAAAGCTACCTCATAGTACATTGTATGAAGTAATCGTGTGGACAATTATTTTAAATTGCGTCCTTCTACAATATTATTTACGAATAGGTATACAACAACAAATAATACAAACAAATAATGGACAATACCACAATAAATTGTTTAATTGTATATCCCTATAAATTGTATTCCCTACTAGATTTGGCAATAATACAGGTACCATCATATTCCTATAGGCAGTAATAGCGTGATAACGGCAAACTCAAATTCTTTATCCTTCATTTTTGTCCCAAACACTTGCAACTGCATGTAGATAATAGATGCGTGGCATCCTCTTCTATATGTCATAATTTATACGCAACAGCAGTCTAGTTTCTATACAACTCTATCATCATTCCAAGGCCGGCCGAAAGAGAAAATGAGGATAGGATTACGCGTCGTATTACACTCTGCATCCCGGAGGGCTTTTAATATTAAGATATCCTTAAGATATCCAGGCCGGATCGAATGGACACTCGTAAGAAGTCACCCGAAAAACTGAGCATCTGAGAGAATGGAGAGGGTGGTTATCCTTGTCTTGTCCGTTTTATTCCACCCCATCGGACCGACAAACGGTTAATGGTGGTGTAGCCAGTAACAATCCAGACGGTAAATACGAGGGGAGGGGGGCGGGGGGGGGGGGGGGTTCCCAAAAGGGGTAATGTTGTCAAGGGGTAATGAGGAGTCATGTAAAAACATATTTGTATGCCAGAAGGAACACAGTGTACCACAGTGTGAACACACGGTGTTTCACTGTGTTTTGAAGTGTTGATCAACACTGTAAACGCACTGTGTGGAACATGATAATCATGATTAAATTTGCGCATTTCACAGTGAACTTCACGCTTCATCGCACTGTGAACACACACACTCACACACACATACACACACACACACACACACACACACACACACATACACACACAGTGAGCACATTGTGATAAAATATGTGAACACGTATATTATCGCACTGTAAGCAAATGGTGATTCACAGTATGCTCATAGTGTGTTCATATTATGATCACAGTGTATTCACAGTATGCTCACAGTGTGTTCATTTTATGATCACAGTGTATTCACAGTATGCTCATAGTGTGTTCATATTATGATCACAGTGTATTCACAGTATGCTCACAGTGTGTTCATTTTATGGTCGGTGTGTTCACAGTATGCTCATAGTGTGTTCGTTCATATCACGATCACAGTGTATTTACAGTATGCCAACATCAGTGTGTTCATTTTATGGTCGGTGTATTCAGTGTGCTCAAAGTGTATTCATTTTATGATCACCGTGTATTCACAGTATAGGTTCACAGTGTGTCCACAGTGTATTAACAATATGTTGAGTGTCCACATGCACCAACACATGTGTTCACACCGATGCACACTTTGTTTTTCCCCACGCTATAGGATAACCCCTTGCCCCCTAAACAGGGTCCACATATTGCATTAACCAATTAAACAGTGTGTGTTGACACAAGGGCAGACTTTGTTTCCTTTCGCTATATATGGTTATTACCCCTCGCCCCCTATACCTTATATGATCTACACCCTCTTAACCATGAAGATCGTCTTGAGTTCAAGTACTTTGAAATTCGAACTCTAAATCTAAAATGCAATATTCATCACTTGAGGGGGGCCCCGATATGGACTATGAAGTAGCCCCGGGGCTATTGCTGCATGCATAGTGATTATACGTCTCTGTGGGTGATACTCTTTTGATGATGAAGTCTTTCCATGGCTCAATTTAAAGGGATCTAGTAACTTCGTTGACATGTGCAAAAAGTGATGAATGGTTGTTAAATTGTGAATTTTTGTATCGGATATGTCCACTAAGTAATGTGTAACATTTTAACGTTAAATGGATGTTATATGGCAGAGCAATGAGCGAAAATTCAAAGTGATGTTCACAGTATTAACTTTCTAGTGGATAATTAAAAAACCGCACACTTCAATCGCACATAACCGTTTTTTTTTAAGGGAAATTTGAAAAACCCAAAGCTATTTCATGTCTGTATTGGTATTTAAAATACAACGTGGTATGAGAGAACTACTAGATTAAGTTTTGTAGATTTGGACAATGTTATTAGATATATTTAAACGTCTGTGGGTGATACTGCTTTGATGATGAGACGGAGAGGAGTATAGCGATGGCTCAATTCAAAGTTTAAAATTTAAAGTGATCCACTAACTTCTTTAAATTTACCCCATATCACTTGAAACTTTAAAATGTATCACGTATGCAGAGTCGTTTGGCTTATGGTACCAGAAGAATGAAATAACAGTTATGCATTTATATAAGTCTCCCTTAGTATGATGATATTTATAACTTATTTGAAAAGCGTTCCGGAACGCTTTCCATTTGTAGTCAAATTCAATGGGCAGTAGGTAATCAATCAGACATCAATTTTCACCTTTTTTTGGGCACAAGGTGTTCCTTTTCTACGAAACTATCACACGTCATTCGGAATAATCGTCCAAGGATATTATTATATGATTGAAGTGTCAAGTATTACTTTTGAGAGTCGTATACAGCCTAGCTTTCGATCCTAGCAGAATCTTCGTCAGGGCACAAATGACAGTTACTACTTTTGGAACAAAATCTTATGAAGTTTATAATTTCGGGGGTAGGTACCCCCACAAATTTCAAGAGCCCCATCGAAATTCATCGTCACTATTATGGTGCCTCCTGCTGCAATCACCGACATAGCAACAACCCCACAACAATAACAACAACTATAACATCCATACCATCAGTAACAACAACTACAACAACCGTAACAACAACAAGTTTGCTTCCTTATCCCTCCTTGGGGGTGTTTCACAAAGATTCTAAGTTGGACTTAACTCTGAGTTGGACTTAACAAGTATGGTATATGCCATTTTAGCCTTGGATGGAATCAAATATATTCAGAAGCAAAAATGCAAGTATTTTAGACTTTTCATAAATGTTACATTAACAACATGAAATCTCTTTGATAATATAAACTATATATGATTTGAATCAACATTTTATGCATTTAAAAATAACTATTACAAAAATGTTTCTAAGAAACGAATGGCTTTCCATAATTTTTAAGTCCAACTTAGAGTTAAGTTCAACTTAGGATCTATGTGAAACAACCCCCTTAAATGTAGTGTTGAGTATTGGTATTTCCCGAAGTGCCCCCTGATATTTTTTTGTGAGATAATGAAAAACTGACTGTCAAATTCGAAAGAACATACAATTTTAATGACAGAATAAACTTTATTTGATCAAAATCAGTTCAGAAACGGCTGAAATATCCATAAATATATTTTTATTCAAAATGTTTTTCACCGGCAATCACCGGGCGATATTTAGACTTTTTAGAAAAATTTCAAAAAATGCTCGAAGACTACTTTGAAAAAAATCAGAATAGGTTTTTCAAAAGTCGTTGATGATATCTCTATTGAATCATTATTTAAAAAAACATTAAATGCACAATTTTGTATGAAAAAAGGCTAAAACCAATGATTTTTTTAAATAGCGCCCTCTTGAGTTGTAACGGCTCATTTTGAATGATAACAGGGGTTTTACTTAGTCGTTTGTAATTGTGTATACTTTTCGAGCATGGTGAAGTTATAACTATTACTTTGTACCGTAATGGTGCCGGTTTTGGTTACTAAAGTTAAGTTTGACCAATACTCAACTATCCCTTTAAGTCCCAATCCTGAATGCCCCTCCCTTTCCACACATTTGCGATGGCTCAATTTATCATTTTAATGAATTATTTAAATATCAAGAGGATATTGATGTGAAACCACAAGACATATTTCACAGGCTTAGAAGACCTGCATGTGTGATAAAATGGGTGACAAAAGTAGGATGGAACAAACAAAGGCACAAAGGTTCCATGACATTTGGAGAGGTGACGAACAAAATAATAATCTTAACCTGATTCACTTAAAGTGATCCCTGTAAAGTGTCAGATATTGCACAAAATGACATTTGAGACTTCAATCCTATATCAATATCATTGTAAAATACAATTGAAAGATTTGTGAAAGTTTGAAAAAAAGTGAAAAAACGAATATTGAGTTCATATTTGATCACCAAATACTGATGGCCTGCCGTAGATTTGTCGCAGTAATAATCGTCCGTTTGACGATATCCGCACCCGTGTATACAGACGGTACAGAATTTTCGCGCGCTCGGCTCAACAATCGGGTACATCGACTCGTTGCGCTGCCCTGTCTATCGGCCGGAAGGTCCGTGATCACATGGCGCGCACGCCGGACGTGTTCAGCTACGGCCGTGTTCAGCTACGGCAATTGTACTTTTTACCAAAAGCGTTGGGCAACGCTTTTGAGATGATGATTTTCAATGATATTTATCTTCATACTATAGGGACATTTGAACAAATCTAACCCTATTTTATTCTTCTCTTAGCATAAGCTAAACAACACGGCAGAAGAGAAACGAGGAAGCTCCAAGTAATTTTCGTGGAGTTAGACACTTTACTTGGATCACTTTAACTTACCCCCAAATCTAACATATGCTAACGGACCGTAACTATCTATGAGTGTATGTACATTCAGTAAACTTATCAGTAGTGTATGTAGAGCTTATGTATTACCATGGTAACTTGATACGAAATTGTCAAATTGGCTTAAAAGGACCTAGTACCTTTGATGATAATTATGTGGAAAAAGTGATGAATGGTTGATAACATGTTGTGTGATCTGATATGTCAACTAAAGGTACAAATGTACAAATGTAACGTTAAATGGATGTTATATGGCAGAGTAATGAGCGAAAATGCCACGTGATATGCGCTTAATCATTGCACTGACGTTGTACACAGTTATGATGTTCCCGTGGATACGAAAGGGAAAGTAATACAAATACAACAAGGTATGAAAACCGCTAGAGTTCTAAGTAAGTTTTGTGGATTTGGACAATGTTATTAGATCCTTTTAGTAGAATTTCGCATATCTTCTTCTTCGGGTTAATCTGCCTCCTTCAATATGAACTATAAAGAACAGATAAAGGTCCAACGTTAAGTAGTTCTTGATTAAGCCGATCTGTTTATAGACCAACAAACAATTAATGCTGTTTAGATTGATTGAGACCCGTTAACTGATTGAGACGTATACTCACGTAAATAGACTGATTGGGTCCTATTTGGAATAATTGTGACTTATCTGGACTGAAATCAAGTAAGTGTTGATTGAAGCTATGATAGCGTTGTTTATAGCGTTTATAGTTGATTGAGAAGAGCTCGAAATAACGCATGTATTTAATATAACATACAAATCAGTCATTCGTTTTGAAGAAAAAAATATATACAATACACGAAAGACAGAAATATATGTGTAGATACAGATAAAAAGAGAAGATTATTATGCTGCAGTAAACCCCTAACGTCCTTTACCCACCGAGCAGCTTATCTCCATCATGCAATAGTTACGTTTCCACATGCACAACCTATAGGTAGCTCGGATTCGTGAATTAGACGTTGCCATATTACGAACGCCTTGTGCAAATGCACATTATAACACTCGGTGTTACGCAGTGCTACCATCTAAGGTAGATATGGAAACACTATTACAACTTACATATTGGAAAGAGATGTTTGTTGGTATTCTTGTTGTCGCCGTTATTGTTGCTGTTGTTTCTTTTGTTAGTGTCTTTGTATTGTTTGTTGTTGTTCATGTTATCATTTTTCTTCTTATGTTGTTGTGGTGTTGTAGTTGTTGGTGTTGTTGTTGTTTTTGTCTATGAAAACACAATTGCAACTTACACATTGGAAGGAGATGTTTGTTTGTTTGATGGTATTATTGTTGTCGCCGTTAAATATTGTTGTTGTTGCTTTTGTTAGTGTCTTTGAATTGTTTACTTTTGTTGATGTTAACATTGTTCTTGTTATTGTTGTGGTGGGGTGGTTGTAGTCGTTGTCGTTGGTGTTGTTGTTTTTGTCGATAGTAATTCAAAGGGATCTAGTAACTTTGTTGAAAAGTGCAAAATTGATGAGTGATTAATAAAAATGGGTATTGTTGTGATTTGATATGTCCACAAAGTAATGTGTGAAAATTTCACGTTAATTTCATGTTTTTCGGCCGAGAAATGAGCAAAAATGCAAAGTGATATTCACTAACTCATTGCACTGACTTTGCACACGGTTACGACTTTCCATTTCAGTGGATAGTTTAACATCTGAACACTTCGATCTTAAATATCTTTTTTAACGAAAGGTAAATTAAAAAACAACAAAACCTGTCACATGCTTATATTGTTAACATGAATTATACAACAAGGTATTAGGGAACCACTAGAATTCCAATTGGATTCGGAGAATTTGAACAAAGTTACTAGATCCCTTTAATAGTGTTGCTGGTGGGCCCGTGGTCAGTATGGGGGCTTTGTGCATGGTTATTGATCTAATATAAATTAGTTTACAACATATTTCAAGGTGATTTATCAACTTAAAAACCGTTGAGTATTGGTATTTCCCGAAGTGCCCCCCGATATTTTTTGGTCGTTTTTAAAAGTCGTTGATGATATCTCTATTGAATCATTATATTAACAAAACATTAAATGCACAATTTTGTATGAAAAATGGCTAAAACCAGCGATTTTTTAAAAATAGCGCCCTCTTGAGTTGTAACGGCTCTTTTTTAATGATAACAGGGGTTTTACTTAGTCATTTGTAATTGTGTATACTTCTCGAGCATGGTGAAATTATTACTATTGCTTTGTTCCGTTATGGTGAAGGTTTTGGTTACTAAAGTTAAATTTGACCAATACTCAACTATCCCTTTAAGGTTACTATCATGATCACAATTCCCAAATATCAAATCATGAAGAACATTATGATTGAGGTACTATCCATCTTGCTCCACGTATTTTGCCGAAGGTCAAAACATCATTATACTACCGACAACCAAGAAATGGGGCAACCATCTTACTTCTAAATGCAAGGCTTAATTGCGTATCCTAGACGAAGTTTAGACATGTGAGATGACATTTAAAAGTTTTTACCGCCGAAGTTATATATTTGGGTTAACATGAGTAACATAAGTAAGACAATCCTGCAGGGTTTTGCGGATTGTGGTTAAAGCTGTAACTCGAGAGATATTCATGAGCTTGAGGAGAAAATGTGAAGAATACTGTACAGACAATGGTTTAATAAAGGAAGGAAACAGAACAAAGAATTGGGAATGAGAAGAATTAAGGCAATACATATGAAAGAAAGAAACAAAAGAAATGAGAATATGGAAAATAAAGACAATGCATCAGAAAGAAAGACAGAAAAGAAATGAGAATGAGAATAATTAAGATAATACATAAGAAAGAAAGCGGAAGAGAAATAAGAATGTGAAGAATAAAGACAATACATATTTTTTTTAAAAGACAGACAAGAATCGAGAATGTGAGAATAAAGACAATGCATAAGAAAGAAGTACAAACAAGAATTGAGAATGTGAAAAATAAAGACAATAATATAAGACAATTAAAGAAAGACAGAAAGACAGAAAAGAAATGAGATAGAACAAGATCCGGTGTCGGTGAAGAGGGGACGCCACGACCGATTCATCTTTCTGTGTATTTCACATATCAGTTTCACTTCGCAATCAACGCTGAAACCCCCGCAGGCAACTCTGGAGTCAAACGGTCCCCGCGTATAATTACAAATAGTTCGTGGTTTACTGAGAGAAACTCGGAGGGGCGTAGCCATGATGTAGGGAGGGGGGGGGGGGGGTGGGTACGGTGCCCCCTAAAATTTCACCTGCCCCATAACAAGAAATTACCTACTGTGTGGTTCTTCCTGCTGCGATCCCCGTCATTAAAATGACAATTGTATTGCTTTTTTGTTTCCCCAACCGAGAAAAAAAAACACCCACAAATGCCCAGTGCCCCTAATCCTAACCCCCCACCCCCCCCCCCCCTCCTCACTTGTTTGATAAATCCTAGCTACGCCAGTCGAATTATGACTTGTTTTCCGTGTAAGGGATTGCTTTTGTTATTACCATGGATATTCATGGCCCTACTCAGCTTCTGTCATCCATTTTCCAGCTCTGCATGCCTCCAACGAAGCTCATTTTCATCATGTTGTTGTTCTGTGAATTCGCAGACCGCATTGCACACTGCACATGCACACTCACATACATCAAAAACATAAAAAGCAGTTGATGGGACTACGTAATGAGAAGGCGAGCTATTTTTGGCGCGCGCTCTTTATTCTTTATAACGCTTGCTTGCCACCGCGTTTTATCTTCAAGGTGGCCCACTTGGGACTACGTAAGGCGAATCCCCCGTTGTGACTGCACGTCCTGTTTGATTATCTTCCGCTCAATATTCCACTGCTACTCGATGCATCAGTGACGTAGTTTAAGAGGGCAAGGGGAGGGCAACATCCGCACCCCCCCCCCCCCCCCCCCCGCCCCGTCTCCTCCACCCCCCTTGTTAGTGGAAGGCAACTATTGCTCTTCATTGTCCCATTCAATATGTTGTAAAAATATAACAAAAAGTACGATTAGATATAATACCCTTTTGTTTTGGGGTCAAGTCCTTCATCCTCATGATGATGCCTCCTTTAAAAATGTGCCCCCCCCCCCCTGGATAAATCTAGCTACGCCATTGATTTACCTCCTTCCGTCTCTTTGAGTTTCGCAGATTTCTGTTCTTGTTGTTGTTTTTTGTACAAGGCCGAGGCATAAGTATATCACCAACATGCTTGCGTAAGCTTTAATTGCGAGCTTGTTCTCGACGTGTTAACGTTCACTTCTGATCCCTAAGGTCCTTTCTATAACACGTATTATTGTCAAGGCCTCTTTCTTATTAGTTTCCACTTGCTCTATAATTTCCCCCACGTTTTCTTCTATTCCTCTGCCTGTCCCTCCCCTATCAGTTTCATTACATCCTCTCTCTCTTTCCCAATCTCTGTCTTCTCCTGTCTCTACCTGTCCCTCTGGACCCTCCCCTTTCTCAGTTCTTTATATTATCTCAATTCGTCCGTCAATGTATATGCTTATAATTGCGACAATTATGAAAGAGTTTATACAAAAAATTAAATACGAATTTGTATGTTTGTTTTTATTTAACGGCGATAACGGCTTTATAACGTATTAAAAAACATAAGATCATTTTAATTTCCAAAAAACAACAACAACTGCATATAAGGCACTTGTCATATGTAACCAATACATTTTATCTAGCACATAATCTATGCCAATATAGACTATCACAAACTCTTTCATTAATATATCATAATCCGAATATAATGTATTATTGTGGGGGTTTGGTTAAGATGTTTTTACGATGGAAAATCACGTACTGTATTATAATGCATGGCCTATGTAAAATCGGTTTAAATTAACATTATTATCATGCACGCCGAAAATATCATTAAGGTGCATGACAATTGCTCTTAAGCAAAATAAGTTAGGAGATATATAATATCTCCCACAATAGTAGTACAAGTTATGAGTTAAGTTTGAGAGGCAATTCTTACCTTGTGCAGCTTGGAGTTGAGTAATGGCGACATAACCAACCACCGGGTGTCCCTCATCGCTCCGACCTAAATGCACCTGTTAAATAAACAAAATTGAAATGTATTTAATTTAAGATGAATTGTCAATGTTAATATTAAAGGTTATTCAATTTGGTCTATTTATAAATGGAATAAGGTGATATAATACATAACCCACCACCAGGTGTCCCTCCTCGCTCCGACCTAAATGCACCTGTGAAGTGAACAAAATTTAAATAAATTAAAATTGACTTATAATTTAAAATCAATATACATGTATAATGTTGATACCGCAATTCATGTTTCTATTTATAAATGCAATAAGGGGATCTTACACCAAACCCACCACCGGGTAGCCTAGCTCACTCCGACCTAAATGCACCTGTTAAAACAAATAAAATAGAAATTTATTTGATTTAAGATGAATATTCAATGTTAATATTAAAGGTTATTAAATTTTGATATTGATACATGCAATAAGGTGATTTAACACATAACATACCACCGCGCAGAACTGAAATAGAAATACGTTGATCTAATTTAAGATAAATCTTTTTAAAAAATGCATTGAGACCGATGAAACGATTTTCCAGATAGATACAAATTACAAAATTATATATCAGATCACAGAAATACATCTTGTGGTAACCTTTTGTCATTGTTCTGTTTTTGCAGAAGTCAGTTTAGTTACTAGATCCCTTTAACATACATTTTTTCTTCTTCGACATATCCAACTATATATCAGATGGCCCACCTCGCTCCGACCTTAGTGCACCTGGGTGGTGAAGAAAACCAAATTGAAAAAATTGAAATAAAATGAACATGACTTGTTTTGGACGAATCTGCTTGGATATGGTTCTTGTATAGTTTTGGACAGAATATATGATATTATTTTGATTGATTGACGCAGTATACATCATTTATTTTAGTAAAGGAAGGCCGTTGTACTTTTATCTTTCACAAAACTGACAATCTAATGTTGTTGTTTATCTAAAAACGAAGTTAAATATGTATTCATAATGCATGACACAGATGTGTCATTTATGCAGGCCATGTGTGTATTGTTAGTGCATATCTATACCACCAACACTAGAAGAAAATATAATAATATATACGACCATTTGAATAAATTGTTTATATATCAGTATGATATTATAATCAGATAATACGACATATACAATATATTCATATTAGTATGATATTCCAACTCAGCAATATCCGTCAAAACATTGTTTTAAAATCTGAAAGCATCGGAATTCTTTCTATAAACAAGATCATAATTCTTCTCTCGATCCGAGTGGTGTTTTTATTCAAATTTTAAGGTATAAAGTAATTAAAATCATGATACGTTATTACACGCCAAAAAGATCGAGAACAATGATACCGCGCTATTATTATAATCCCGGTCAACGGATATACATTTCAATCATTCCTGCACACAAAGTGCACGATTTCCACTCCCTGGGGAGTTTTCCAGCCAGTCACTTGTAAGGCGCACACAGTGCATAAAGTGAACATGTCACAAAGTGAACACAACAAGTCTAAAAGAAGCTGCAAGAGTACCATGAATAGACAACAAACATGCTTCTTTTCTGGTGTCATCAAAATGACAAACACGAAACAATTATTTCAAATTATCGTGACTGGACTATACGGTATGGCGAGAGTGCACGGTGTTCTGAGT
>JBAMJV010000230.1:0-238318 GCA_037951105.1 Echinarachnius parma | reverse complement strand
TAATAATTTACTAATTTACCAAGTAATCATTCAGATTGATGAAACAATCTTTCCAATTGAGACTTTTTATCAAGATAAAGCTCATATTTGTAAGATTGGGAAGTGATGACTTGCAAGTTTTCAGCTCTTTGCCTACAGATATAGATATACCATACATATTTCTACTATTTCTCTTACATCCCTTGGGGTATTACCCTCTCAAACAAGAACTGTAAAATCAAGGAGTAACCAAAATAATCCACATTGAGTCTTTTGTATGGGTGTTACAGATTTGCATACTGTATGCATTCATAGCCAAAAACATGAAATTATTTTATCACATGCTAACAGAGTCACAGTCCACACAATCAACATTATGATTAAAACTTCTCTTTCAGTTCCTACTTTTGACATCTGGAAATATGTCTGCAGCTAATGAAACTTGAACAGGTAGTGCATCACGCTTACAGGCAATGAACCCTCACATTTACAAAAAATGTAACCCATTGAAGACAAGTTCTCTGCAATGACTATTACATATATTCTCAATAGACCCTAGCTCAAGTTTTGTTTTCACATCCTGAATGGGTTAAAGATTAAATGTTGTGTGTAACACCAGATGAAAGTAGCTTAAACGTTATTGCACGATGGGGATGTTGCATAAATAGTTGCGATTGATCGCAAATCAGAAAACATGCACACTTGAGCCAATCAAAATTGCACATTTAGGCACATTTTCTGACTTGCGATTAATCACATACCATAAATTCACTTGAACTCCATTTCATATGGTACACAATGCATAATTCATGAACTGTTTCCTCTTTTCTAAACAGTCACATATTTTTATGACATATAATTATGATTGATGTATATTTAATGTCCAAGCTTTCCTAACTGTTCACACCATCATTTTAACACTTTCTGGCAAAAGGGCTGTCAAACTGCATGAATCAGTACTGAATCACAAGTTATTCAAAAAACAAGTTTCTAATGGATTAAAACTAATATCCTCCAGGTAGAAAATATTATCATATGTCCTCACACTTGCATCAATCATAAATCTGACAGGCTGTTTTATGTTCATGATGTTAAAATGTCAACATTAGTAACAGCAGACAAACATGATTTTCTGTCATGAAGTCAAGAAAAGATCCATATTGTCCTTTCATAACCAAAGGTTGGGCCCTTTTGAGAACAATTCTGATTTGACACCAAAAGCATAGCTCAGCAAAAAGTCACTAAATGTCAATTTGAATCAACTCAGATTCACTGTGTCTGCATTGTACATTCGTGTATGAACTGTCAACAACTGCACCTCATGTGAAATACTGGATCTATGTGTGTTTTCCAATGTTCAAAATATGAATCATCATGTTTACCATTTTGAAAAATACTGCTATTAAAGAAGGGAAGCCAAACTGAAATACAAATTCTTAACCTGTTCCCTGCTAGATTTTGCGATCCCCATAGAGTTTAATACAGGGCCCACCAGGTTCCAGTAGGCATTGGGTAAATGTAGACATTGATCCACAACTAACTGGACAACAATAGGAGAACAATCAATGGTAGAGGATGTAACGTACTGCTTGGTCTTCACAGACTACATCCATTTCAGCTACCCCCATTCTTCTACTAGCTAAATATGAATACAGGGGCTTATAATTAAGAGAAAAGATTAGAATTATAGGAGTTGGGATTAGGTGTACATTGGATTAGGTTTAGGGGTGGGGGACATTTTTGAGTTGGGAAAATGGAAGTTTCAGGCATCATTTAGTTATTTTAGTAGACCAAATGAGACTTAAAACCAAATGGGTGTAGACCCGGCTACCATAAACCCAATCAATGAAACTGAATAAATGATGATGTTTTTCACTGAGGCACTGTCATTGCATAACATCAATTACACTTCCTTTTCTTCATCTGCCAACAAAAGAAGCATTATGTTTGTGATTTCTTTGTCTTTATTTTGCTGACAGGTATCACTGTCAAATAAAAAAATGTCTTTATCTGCACTCAAATGAAGCAATTATTTACTTATATAAGCCTATTTATGATTTGTACATTTTAGATATTATTATGTTTATTCAGCAGAGATAGAACAACACTCTTTACAGAAACGTGAATAAGACTAAGCCATTCTAAATAGTACATTAAATAACTTTTAGTCACAGTTTGACATTCATTTGATCAATTAAAACACTATTGATATTCTGGAGAGTGGAGACACAATTTTGATAACAATATATAGAATTGCCAACTGTGAGTCATGCAACTAGAAGCAACTATAGCTGGTTAAATACCACGCTAAATAGAAATCAATTTCCCCCTATCATCTAGTCATTCTTTTCCTTTACCCTCATTTGACCTCTTTTATACATTAATTTATCAAAGTCGAGGAAACAATTTTGCTGGTCTGTTTCTTCCCCCGACTTCTTCTCTTTTAACCAGCAATGATGATATGTGAAACAAAATTAACCCATACTCATAGGACATGATTTAATGTTCATACAATATACATTTACCCTGTGTGATCCTGCCCTAGATGTCTTGCCTTAGCCATCAATGGGTTAACTGGTGCCCAAGGAGAAACCCCCAAGAAAGTATTGATTCTAGAGCAGTCGTTACTGCAGCTGTGTATAAAAGCGCTGTATTCATGAGAGATATTCCATGACACTTCCTGCTAATTACCCTGCAAAATCGATACTTGAAATGCGGTATGCCCTGCAATTAGAATCATTTCATGTCCGATTCCCCCCCAGAGGCGAATGATGCTTTTGAATAACATTCCATTCACGTTTCCATTTCTCATTTGGAGTTCTAAATGGCAAATTAAAATGGGGAAAAACATAAAAACTTCTCTGCTTAGAGGATAACATTTAATAGCCCGGTCACATACATGTATCAACGGATTGCGCAAACGGATGTCAAACGGAGAGCTAAATTTTCCATCCGTTCTATACGTTTCTTGTCCGTTCCTTGTCCGGTGATGTACGTTGTTCTTTGTTTTGTACATGAAGCAATGGAAACGACTTTCATCACCAGATAATTCAATTTCGCAAATTGTCTATTCGTTGGGCATACGTTTCCGATATCCGTTGATATCTGACTGCGCCATTAGTAGATGGATATGTTTCAAGCAAACTAATGCCACATGTTGCAAATTTGTCATAAATGTTCCAGTTTATCTGTAAAACAGTTGTACTTTTTGTTCCATTGTATATTACTCCCATTATAAACACATCTTAATTCACAATTAACATCGTTTTAAGCAAAATAATGCCAGAGGTTACAATCTCGTCATTGTCATCCCAGCAAATAGATCTGCAAAATATTTACACTATTTATGTCATAAGTAATCGCCTCAAAGCAGTTTTATACACGTGTTAGTAACTTGAACAAAAGCTGTATTACAAATAAGTCTAACAACTTTTGTGACACAATCTGTCATTTGAATTCCTAGAAGCAATTAATTCAGCACATAATATCCTGATCCCACTCATGATTTCTTAATATAAGTTATAATAATCTCATTCTCTTTTCCCCGTTTGTATAGCCGTCTGTAAAATTGTATTCACACGATAGCTTCCTGAATTAAGGGCCTTTGTAGTTTGTAACCCTTTGCCTACTAGAACCTGTATGAATATACATCAACACTGTGAAAATTACAATGCCAGAAACTATATAAACATGTCAATTCTGTACATTCAATGTTGATTTTATTTCTTCCCTTCTAATAAATGATGATCTCAATTGTTTATTCTCCCTTTAAACGCTACATATCTGTAAGAATGTAACCCTTGCCTACAGGAACATGGTAAGCTATATGTACATTAACTCTTTACATTATCCAGGAAGGAACATGTTAATTATGGACTATCAATGTCAAGGAACAATTGGTTGATCCCCATCTATCTTATCTACAGTAGGGAGTGACAATTACCCCGTTATAACCATAATCAAGAGTAAATTATACCATCAATAAACTTGAGTGTGGTTTAATTGGTTAATAGGTTGAGCAAGATAAACGAAAGAACACATAGTAAGTGATCAAAGTGACACATATCTTTGCAAAGTTCCACACATACAGCCCAGAAATGTACACACATCCTCAAGAATGTGTGTGTGGTTTTTTGTACAAACTTTCAGGTATATATATTATGTACAATCAAAACAAGAATTCATGCTTTAAATTAAATGTAAAATTCTATAATCACATGTATGGGACAGAGCAATGCATATCTTGTTTATATCACAAGCAAATTACCCTACAATAAATGAATAAACCCTGTGAGTTCCGTGCAATGTCAATAAGTTAGTAAAGATAACTTAATCAATCTAGATTTCAACAACACAATCAACAGTGGTCAACCATAACCTTCTCAATATATAGTGTACCGGTAATTGAACTATTGTTGAACAGTTATTACTTCCTATCACATGCATAATTGTCATCGTATTACTATACAAACAAGCACATAATTGAATTATAAAATCATGTGAATTTGTAAAGATATACATTTTAAGTGTTAGGATTTATTTGAATCGGTAACAGTTTCGGAAGCAACTTGAACTGTAATTGTTTTTGAACACATATATTGTCATTATATAACTAGTAGACAAACAATTACCAATACCTTGAAGAGCTTAATGACATTTACATTATGAGGCTTTGGTAACAAAATTCAGTGTTATAATGCATCATAATCACTAATAAAGATTTTGTAATGTACAAAAGAGAATGGAAATGTCATGAGGAGGGCTGTGTCCAATGTCTGGATGAACTATGGCTAAGATAGATAGATAGATGGATAGATAGATAGAATGTACTTCCAACGTTGTTGCTTTATATTACATCTATTGTTCTTCTTCTTCTTCCAATAAAGTGCAGCTTCAGACTTGAAGATTACGCACTGTTTGTGCATGTGTGGGACGTGTGTGCATACCAGTTCCACCTCACAAGTTCGTGCGTTTATTTACAAGTTCGTGCAAGTAAAAACAATCATATCTTGACTGTTGAAGTTTAGGGGTATGTTACCCTCAGCAAGGCCTTGAATGCCTCTACAGAGGGTGAGGTGGCAGGATCCATCGGAAAGTTGTTCCAGTCTTTGATGGTTCTGGGAAAGAACGATGAGGTGAAGGCTTGACTGGTACATGATGGAGCAATGAATCGAGATCCGTGCCCCCCTTGTTATTTATTAGACAAATTAATTACCAGTAATGGGAAAATATTTATCACATGACAATTGTTAATATACATTGTTAGTACCTGTCATAATCGATAATGACATGTTGGTAATATACTTCCGCAGTCACTGCCTCATACCATGTGAATGGTTATCCCATTATTACAAACACACAAAAGTAAATTACTGGTACTGGGAAAAGATTTATCAACTATTACTATTACTGGAATATCAAATTATGTAAATTCAGATTATAAAAAAATTTGGAATCATGTAAAATGACCAACTTACATTCAACACAAATGTCAGCCCAATATGTCATGACTCGTGATGACCTCGCAACTTTATCCTCCCTTGGGGATGTCAATGACTTTGTGTCTTTTGCATTTTATTCAAAGAGGTAATTCTAGTTCACAAACTGAAATAGCTAAATACACAATATCACAATATCAGTTACACGACCTACTACAATGTAGCTGGCTAAACAAATTATGCAATATAGTAATTAATGCAACTTCTCAGTGTAAACTACGACTACATTATACTTTCCTATGAAAATAGATGATGCTTTATGAAATTGAAAATATACGATAGTTCACAATTTCAACATTTATTTACTTCATTGATATGATCAAATTTATAATGTCTTGATGTCTAATGAGCTTGAGTTAAATCAGAAGCATACTTCTCTATTAAAAAAAACAAATAACTTTGTATTATGTTTGGATTGTACACCAACAAAAAGTTTAACTTGCTTGACTGGGCAACAACAACCAAATCTTTAAACAAAATTATGTTTTTCTAGCATGGCAATGGCAATGGCGGTCATCCTACTCATTTTTCACAGCCATCAGGGAAAAGGGGTTGATTTCAAGCTGCCTTGTTTAAAAGATCAAATAACTTTGTTACATGTACATGTGCGAAAATGTATAAATGTTTAGATAAAATGTGTATTTTTGATATCTGATATGTCCACTGAGTAATGTGTGAAAATTCCACGGTAAATGAACGTCATGATATGACCGAGTAATGAGCAAAAATGCAAAGGGGTATTGCTAACTCCCTACACTTACATGTACTTTGAACACAGTTATAATTATCCACTAGATAACTTTAAATCTGAACACTTCAATCACAAATATCTTTTATAACAAAAGAGAAATGTGGAAAACCAAAACCTGCTCCATGTTTCTACTGGTAATACGGTTACAATAAGGTTTGAGTGAACCGCTAGAGTTATCTAGGTAAATTTTGTAGATTTTGACAAATTGTTAACCAACTAGATCCCTTTAAGTTGGTATAAATATAACAAAGGGTACGCGAGGGCAAGCAGATGCAAACAACATTCATACATTCATTTTAAATGTCAATTATCTCCAGCAGACAATGCATTGTGTGTACAGACAAACCTTTTGCTTCAATTCAATTCAAGGGGGTCAAATTGGGGTCGACTAATCACGTCAGAAGATCTGTTGTCTACATTATAGTTATCATGCACAATGTGTTTTGCAGTAGTATGGTAGAATAAATGTGCTAAATCTTCCATCATTTCCGGGTGATGGCAAAAGTTGGATTAACAATTAATTTATTTGCAATTCAATTATGGGTGCAAATGGTTTCCCACTGCGACATTGCGTAAATCGAATCATCCAATCGAATAAAAGGTGGCGGGTAACCAGATCACGGGCCTGTCAACTCCCTGTCATTATGCATTACTGCCCGGTTTAAATCCTGGCAGCTGAGACAAGTCTTTGTACAAGAATACCTCTTACCTGAACTCCCATATACCATTCCTGTTACAATAATCTTCCTCTGATGTTACTACACATGGCATGACAGTATATTGACATGAACATTCGGGTTTGAAATCCTGGCAGCAGTGACAAGTCTTTGACCAAGGACCAAAGATACCCTACATCTAGTTCATACCATTCATGTTACAATAATCTTCTCCAGAGTGGGGTAGTGTAACACTTACAGGAACCATTACACACTTTGGGAAACTTCTGACTTCAAATCATACTACTTGCTGCTGATATGTTTGTGTACAGGTCTTCTATCTTAAATGCACTACATACCATTCCTGTCTAAATAATTTTCCCCTGAATGCATGAACAAAAGTGGCCTGAAAGTCATTTGAAAGGCATCATCATGCACTTGAATTTGCTCAACTTCTGTCAGCTAAGACAAGTCTTTTGACATTGAGAATTGTGGACCTTCTACCTAAACTTGCCTACATGTACCATCCCTTTCACAATAATCTCCCCTGATGATATTCATAAAAAAGGGGGCATTCAAATGTGTCAGAAACAATGAATACACTCCCAGTTGCAATCTGATGATTTGATTTTTGAGTATCTAAAGGACAATTTTCCATAGACCAAACCCAAGATATCTCTAACTTAGTCCTAAACAAGTTAACCAATTCAGGACTGATCCTGAATATAGTGATACATACTACGGGCTGGGGCTGGGGCCTATGGAGAATGTGTTACGCCAAAAGCAAGCTACATTTCTTCAATTCCATAAAGTTTAGATTTCAATGATCAAGTGATAACAAATGATAACAAATAGAAATATTCAAGTACTTGTGCATAACATTTATTTATGTAAAGTTTACTTTGAATGCGATGGTACCACACCATGTTGTCCATGTTATAGTAACATTACACCACAGGCACAAACTAATCTTAAACAATAATTGGTTGGGAGATCTGTTATCTTTAGTCTTGCATACATGGTACACCCAAATCTATCCCAGATACATGTAGACTAAACATGCAGGACTATGACTGTAATGTGATACAATGTCACTATGTATGACCCTTTCCTGAAAATCTGAGCCATGGGTTTGTTTTCTTCTATACAATTGTGTTCTGAACTCTGAAGTATTCAGTGAGGCAAGAAGTAATGTATGGGACATACAATGTATTTCTCTAACTAACAAAATCAGGTTTTCAAGTAAATTATTTAATATGAAGACCAGAATGATTTCCTGATCAATCTCAATCTCGTATATTTGTGCTATTTGTGATAGTATCTGTATCTAGATCTAACAACTGATTATTCTCATAAATTGTATTTTTTGCCAATTTCTCCTTTTTTTACAAGCCAGGAACTAAAAATTAAAGAGTTATGGTGAAGTTCAAACATTCACAAGCATTTCCTGAGATTTATTGGCTTGAAACCTTATCTCGACATGGCTACTGTACACATGTCGTTTTTTTAATGGTGGGCTGAATTGATGTGATAAATCTTTCCCAAGTTCATGTATCAAGATCATGTGTCCAATTTTCATTTCCATTGTAAGAGAGAACTTGCAGAGGTTTTGTCAAATGGCTATATCCTTTTTTTGGTCTGTTAAACTCTTGAACTGTTAATTTACCCTCCTTTTTTCTCTATCAGATGGCTGCATCTTAATTTGCATTAGTCTGCTAAACTTTTGAACCGCTAATTTACTCTCTTTTTTACTCAAGTTGTAAACTTTTTACCTCAAACAATATGCATAAAATATGAAAGACCATGAAAGGGGAAGGTAATACATTTTCTAGAATGTCTTGTTTGGGCATCAAGTCCTACATGTAGCTCCATTAGTATATGATTGATTGGTGGTCTATGTCTCATTTGGTCAATTACATGCGGCTTGAATACCGCAACATTATGTGAGTTGATCAAATTATGGACATATGTACAGAAAAAGGGTTAGTGTGGACTGTGGAAGTTTGCAGTACGCAATTTCATTTATCCTAACCCTACCAAGGAGAAGAATCAATTACCTCCAGGGTACTGTCACATTAGCATGTAACATTATGTGCATAGTACCACAGTGATTGCCCTACATTGTGCATATTGTAGCCTCAGGGGTTGATTTAATAGTAAGCAAGCAGGCAGGCCGGACTCATTTTGTCTACAGTCTACAATCGATCAGTCACAATGAATGTCCCCAGGATGTCATTTTGATTCAGCCTTTAGGACTAAGGTTCAATATACAGAACATGTTTGACTTAAAAATGAACAAAATACATTCAGAATTTAAAGGGGTAGTTTAGTTTTGGTAAGGCTGAACTTTATAAGCCAAAACCTGCACAGTAACATTATAAACTAATAGTTATAACTCCACCATGCTCGAAAGGTATACAAAATTACAAACGACTAAGTAAAAATCCTGTAATCATTCAAAAAGAGCCATTAAAACACAAGAGGGCGCTTTTTAAAAAGGCATTGATTTCAACCATTTTTCATACAAAATTATGCATGTGATGTTTTATTGATATAATGATTAAATAGCGAGATCATCAACAACTATTTAAAAAACGCTTTTGAAAATTTTTGAAAAAGTGCAAGCATTTTTTTATTTTTTTCTAAAAATCATCTAATTATTTGGGCCCCAAATAATTATAAGATCAGATATTTTTATTAATATTTCAGCCGTTTCTGGGTCGATTTTGACCAAATAAAGTTTATTCTGCCATTAAAATTGCATGTTCTCTCAAGTTCGACACTCAGTTTTTCGTTACCTCACAAAAAAATTGTGATGTGCAGCGCCCTCTCTACCAAAACTAAACTACCCCTTTAAAAGTACATTCTGAAGAATGCATGGCTTTTACATGACCAGGGCCCGTTGCAGAAAGAGATGTGTAATCAATTGTAAGTTACAATTAATTGTTGTCAGAAATTTTGTGCATTTCAACCCATCAGAGATTTGTGCATTCAGAACACATGATCTGACTTACAATTACTTGTTGCTTACAATCAATTGTACCTCTTTCTGCAACGGGGCCCTGTTCAGATAAATGGATGAGTTTAATACACAAGTCCCAAAATGAGTTACATGCATACAATGTGATAAAGAAAGATATCATCAGTATATCTTTATACCATTACTAAGAGACGACCTTGAACATTTTTTTACCCAATAAGTTTTATGTTTACAAATAGCTTTTTGGTAGTGTCTTCAGTTTAACAATCAACAATGTGGAGCTAGCAATTTTGGAGCTGAATGAACTGAAGTTAATACTCATCATCGACATTATACTGCCCTTTGCCCTTTTCCATTATCAACACGCTATTCTGTATTGGTGGCCCATGGCTGCACAAATACACCATACTGCATGACAAGCTGTATTTCTCCTCTATACTCACAACCATTATTGATCACTTTACGTTGCAATCATGGCATGTAGAGCTTTGTAAACATGTGCAAACCACAAGACAATTGTTTCAACCATTTATCAATCATGCACGTTACGGTTCTAACTTATAAGTTACCATTAACCTCCCTACCATTTCGTAAGACAGAATAAATTGCATTTTAGCAATGCTGTCACTTGCAAAGAGGGTTGGGGTACATGTTTATCAATGGATCTGTTCATGCAAAAACTAATACTACAAAACATTGTACTTTGTACAAAAGCAGGTAGCGCATTCTGGTACAATGTAACTGATGAAAGCCTAAAGTATTTAGCTCTTGCAATTTAATAACAACATGCTGTCTGATGAATTCATCAAGCCCTATAAAGGCAAATAGGCAATCATGTTGTGGTCAACAATAATAACAAATGCTGGAAGCCTATCACTCTCTCGAGTGTGAAACGGCATACCTGGGTTTTGCGCCATATGGCTATGTATGCATGTAAAGAGCACAAGATCATGACAATTTTGATAGTGCTATCAGGTGCAGAAAATGTTTTATATATAGATCTTTTATGGAAAAGGGACAATTGTAGCTAAATTATGAACTGTACTATGAATGCACTTATCATACTTTTACAGTGTACATCAATTTCACATATTTCATTACTACCCCTGGATGATTAAAACTGCAGCAAACTCTATGTAGCATGTTTATTGTTTCAAAAGTAACTTACAGCTTTTATGCCATTTAGCTGAAATTATCACTTCCAAAAAGTGGGTCATTATCAATATCAAGTTTAAGCACCTTTGTTATTTCTCCTCGGTACATTGTACATCACACATCACATGTATTAAACAGGTTCTGAAATCAATATCATTTATATAACTAAGTTCATAACATTTAAGTTACTTATAAATATTATTTTATGTCATCATATTATTTTATTTTATTTTATATTTGCAAATGAAGTATCCTATGTACATGTATAATATTGACACATCTATTTTGAACTGCATTTTATGATTGCTTGGATAATGTTTGTATAATTGTGTAATATAAGTTGACATAAAATCTCTCCACTAACAAATATCATAAAATGGGTCTAGCCATCTAAGGATAAGAACTTTGCATTCTGATTGGCTGATGGACATGCATCAATTTGTATTGGCTGCAAATGTTAGGCATTTGCATTTTGCATGCACACCCAAAGGACAATTTCTTTCACTACAGGCATCAACAAACTTTTTGAAGAACCGTGTTTGTTGAGGAAGGACTATACTATGGCGATTGGTGAACTTATGTTTTTTGAATGAAGTTTTGAGAATTGATCTTATTAAGCATTTTCCTCATCTTTAACAATATATTCATAATACTTCAAACATAACATCATAAACGTATCAGTATAAACAGTATGATAAATGATATAAGTACTACATTGCGTGTGTAAAATATGAAATATGAAAAATACTATAACATAACATTACATAACATAACATCTTAATTACAAGTCACCAAATAGTTAATGGATGGATAATAGAAAAGTTACAATATACCAATCATTTGTTTAAAATATTCATAAAAGTACATTATTTGTTTGTCTTTTCTTTCATGGAGATTGGTCTTCAACATATGAATTCATGAATAAATAAATGAACAAGTAATCTAGTTATATTCCTTTCAATTCATCAATTACTTAGTTTATTTCACGTTTGCTTTCTGTATAAATGTCTGTGAATATACCAACCTGCACATATTCCATGAGCATCTGAATTGATAAAGTCTCCGACTTTGAGAATGAGTTCGCAAACAAGCCCCTTATCGCACTGCCCGAATTTGTTGAAGGGGCCAGCGCAGGACTGGCCGACCAACTTGGCACACTCCTGACAGCAGTTGCACTCGTCATCCACTACGCCTCCCTGGCAGGAGAGAACGCGGCAATCGTCCCGGTTGCAAGTCCCGCACGATAGGGCACCAACTCCAGCCACTACCAAACATGCGACGACAAAAAATAACCGCACACGATCATAAGACATGTTTGTTTGGTGATCCGTTTCGACGCTAGAGACAAAAATTGAAAATGTTAAGCTGAAAAGCTTAATAGAAAATGGAAAATAACTTTGGGAGATAGGTCCGATGTCCTGATGACTGAAATTAATATTAATCTCAAGTTAAATCCACGAAACAAAAAAGGCTTCAAAATTTGTCCGATGGTAAGCTATCCCGAATTCGAACGAGAAGCCCCCGCAACGCATCCGGAGCGACCGCAGATTTGCCAGCACCTCGATCGCCTCGAGATGAAACTAGTAATAATTCCACATTCGAATGTAGTTGAAGCGAGAACTACATCAGCTTTTGGCTACATAATATCCTCTTCCCTTCCGTGGCAATATCTATTCAAGTCTTTTCTGTCTGAGTATCTCCGATCAGACTTGCGAACGAATGAAGTCTGGCGGAAATGTTGAAGATGTCAAATGAAGAAATGCCGGAATCTCTTCTTTGACTGTAGGTACACTTTGGAAAATCCGACAAGATCAGCTGTTCACTTCATCGAAGTATACAATTCACTTCCAAACAACGAAGCGTACCGTACCCGTCGGACCCCAATTCTCTCTGCGCGCCGTGCATGCATTTCGTACGCACGGCCGGCGGAGTCGCGAATGGGTGCATATAGCATCGATATATCGATGGCATATAGTATAGGGCTTCGGACATGGGTGCGTGGTATAGGGGACCAAGGAAAACGACAGGTGTACAGTGCGCGCGCGCATTATTGTGCATGCATTTATGGCCTGGCCTGGGAAAAACCCTGAATTTGAAATGAAGCCCTAATGCTACGGTCACAAATGGTCCGATTTGGGCTACGGCGCCCGTACGATGCCACTTTTAGGTGAAATCTTGCGGGAATCTTGCGGCGCCCGCACGGGTGCAGTGGCTATCGTACGGTCGCCGTTGCATTTTTCCTCGCCGTACGATGTCAAAAATTTGTTTAACGCGGAGTTAAAACAAAAAATGCATCGCACAACACAAAAAAAAAAAAAAAAAAAAAAATGCATCGCACGATGTTTTACTTGCCGTAAGCCCGTAGACACATCGTAGAGAGCATCGCACGGGCACCACAAGGGCATCGCACGGGCACAGCACGGACATCGCCGCCTTTTTTCGAATATCGTACGATTTTGAGACTGAATGTCTGGCCACTCAAATCGTACGGGTACCGTGGAGTCACCGTAAGAGTACCGTAAGGCACCCGTACGGGCACTTAGTTTGTGTTCACGGGGGCCGTGCGATTTATGTTTTATTTCTTCTTCTTCTTCTTCTTCTTCTTCTTCTTCTTCTTCGTTTGATATGTGCATTATACTAATTGCTTTCAGACCAATCTTTCCAAGTTAAAAACATAGGCTAACATTCTAAAAACATGTTACCAAACAAAGTTGTAGATGTTGATCGAATCATTGCTACACAGTTTAGACAATGACAACATGCAAAAGAAAAATAAAAAATTAAACATATCGAGGTCGGGAAAGAGAAAGATTTTCATATTTCAGATTGCATAATACAGTCCGACTGAAATTTGAAGGGATCTAGGAACTATGTATACTTCTTCTTTCGTATCCTACATCTACACTACTCTACACTACGCTATACTACTACCGTAGTCTAGAATATTAAAGGGCAATGAAACCCAAGCAAAATGTTGCTTTCATAGTTTTGAAGAGATTAAGAAGAAGAATCTCTGAAAGTTAGAGCATAATCGGGTAAGAAACAAGAAAACTACGGCCTTTTGAAGATGTCCATATATTCCTATGGGGAACTCAAATTGGCAACGCACTCTGATAAGTGTGTGGACAACTCCCCGTATGTTTTGTACACAAATGTTCCCATTTTTACAGTTTTCTTCATAGTCACATTTTTCCATTCCCCCAACTTATGATATGTTATGTATAAAAGTATTCTACAAAACATATGTTGAACTCGAACGAAGGGTAAACATAAATTTTGAGAACATTTAACAAAAGTGAAATTTTGTGTACAGAATGTATGGGCAGTTGTCCACAACTTTGCCAAAGTGCGTTGCCAATTTGAGTCACTCGAAGAAATACATGGCTCTTTTCATAGAGCCATAGTTTTCTTATTTCTTGACCGATAATGCTCAAATTTTCAGAGACTATTCATTATATGTATTGTCTTATAGAGCATACAACAATTTGTCTGGATTTCATTGTCCTTTAAATATTTGGCCATGAATTTGCACATCGCACGGCTGTCTCATTCGCAACCACCAGATCTTCTTGACTACACTGTTCCTCAAGGTTAGGACACTGAAGGAGGTGTTGCATCGTTTGTGATGTGCCAGAGTCGCAGTTAATGTTGTCATCATCTGTGTATCCCCACTTTTTCATGTTGACTTTGCATCGACCCATCCCTGTGCGAAGTCGGTTGAGGGACTTCCATGTCTTCCAGTCTTGCTTGTGTCCTGGGGGTAACTGCTCCTTAGTAGGGAGAGGTAGCTTGTCATGGTGGCGGTTACTGCTGCGCCTCTCCTCCCAAAGCCTACGTCTGGCCACCTGTGGGGATTCGGTCAGCGGTTGGACAGAGTGAAGGAAGCTTTTCCTCGATTTGAGCCGTTTCTGGGATGGTTGGATGTCATAACATGGATGGCGGCTATCCTGACTTTGTTTTAGACGCTCCACGCTACTGGCTACTGACCGGCGTATATCGGGTGGAGCAATGCCGGACAGGACATATAGGCTGCTTACATTTGTCGGCTTTAGACAACCAGAGATTGCTCTGCAGCTATCGTTGAGAATTGGGTCAAGTTTCTTCGAGTGCGAGGATCTTTAACAGACTGGGCACGCATACTCCGCAGCAGAATAACAAAGTGCAAGAGCTGTTGCCCGTAGTGTAGATGCACTGGCACCCCAAGAGGAGTTTGTCAGTTTCCGGAGGAGGTTGTTCCTGGTCCTCACTTTCCCCCTCACCTTTCCGATATGCTGCTTGAATGAAAGTGTTCGATCCAGGGTAACGCCAAGGTACACTGGATGATCGCAGTGGTCGAGGGGGTACCATTCCATGTGAGTGATAGTTTCTTCCCAGCCTCGCGGTTGCGTAGATGGAATAAGCAGACCTGGGTCTTGGTAGGGTTTGCTTTCAGTTGGTTGTCTCTGTAGTATACTGTCAGGTTGTCATGGGCTGATGTTAGGGTGCTCTCTATCTCATTGGTATCGCTGTTCTGGGTGGCAATGCCGAGATCGTCAGCATAGATGAAGCTCCTTGTGCCTGGAGAGACAGGTTGGTCATTCGTGTAGATGTTGAACAGGACTGGAGCGAGAACACTGCCCTGTGGGAGTCCATTCTTCTGTATCCTCCACCTGCTGCGCTTTCCGTTCAGCTCCACAAAGAAACGTCTGTTTCCTAGTAGCAGTTGTTGGATGAGTTTGGTCAGATGGATGTCACTTGTCATCCTGTACAGCTTATTGAGGAGTAATCGATGGTTCACTGTGTCATAGGCAGCCGTAAGGTCTACAAACACTACGCCGGTAGGTTGATTCCTCTCAAAGCCATCTTCAATGAACTGAGTCAAGTTGAGGACCTGACTTGTGCATGACCTCCCAGGACGGAAGCCGGCCTGCTCAGGGATAAGATGCTGTTCCGTAAATAGGGCCAAGTCTGTTCATGATGAGGCGCTCAAAAAGCTTGTAGAGATGGCATAGTAGGGAGATTGGTCTGTAGCTTTTGGCCGCTTGTGGATCTTTGCCTGGTTTGAGGATAGCGATTACTCGAGCTTTCCTCCAGATCTTTGGTAGTTGGGACTCGAGTACACAATTGTCATACAGGGTAAGAAGCCATAGTAGAGCAACCTGTCCAAAATGCTTAATCTGCTCAGTCCGGATGTCATCAAGACCAGCTGCCTTACCGTTCTTAAGGCTGTTGATTGCTGTCTGGAGTTCTTTCAGGGTAAAGGTCCAGTTGGATTCTTCATCGGACTGGTTCCATGGAGGATGTTCTTTTTGCTGGAGTTTATGTTGCGTTTTGCCATTCAACAGAAGCTGGTGAGCAACCTGGTTAGCAGTGACGTTGGAGTGCACTTTTGCTTGTTTGGGGTCGTTGTTGATCTTTTTGATAGTTGACCAAGCTTTCTTGCTGTTGTGTGTCATATCTACATCTTCGATGAGTTCTTGCCAGGATTTCCTTCGCTATTCGGCAATGGCTGCCGTCAGCATCTCTCCTGCATTCATGGTGTCATCTGAGAAGGGATCCTCCTCATAAAGCTTCAAGTACTCATCATAGAGGGCTTCGCTATCTGCAGAGATTCCAGGGACGTAATATTCCCTGCATCCTCGGGGGATGTGCTTCTTGGATATGTCCTGTGTCAGTTTGATAAATTTCTCGTAGTTGGCTGGGGTAGGGTCAAGATCAGCCAAGGCTTCATCGAGGTCATTGGTGAAATCCTTCCAATTGGCTTTGCGAAAGTTAAAGCGTCGTCTAAGGGGAACTTTCTGGGGCACCACAGCAGCAGAGATATCGATGACGATTGGCCTGTGTTGTGAATGGGGTATAGGATCTAGCACATTCTTCTTGCTGAGGGCAGTTATGCGCTCACTGGTGAAGGCCAGGTCTGGATTGTATCCCCTTCTCCAGCGGCCGCTGTTGAAGGAAGGAGGGAGTTTTGCATCGTGGATTAGGTTGAGTTGGTGTGCTTCAGCCCACTCCTCTACCAGAGTACCATCATCACTTGTTTCACTGTAACCCCAACTGGTGCTATGGCTGTTGAAGTCTCCAATAACAACATTGATCTGCTGGTAGTTAAAGGTCTCTGGTTCTCTGAATGAGAAACTTGTGCCAGGCGGCTTGTATATAGATGTCACAGACAATTTCCCCAGGCTGACTGACAGGATCTCTACGTTGTCACTCTCAGTTAGTGATGTCTGGTCGATGATTGTGTCATATTTGGTGAAAATCGCACTACCATATCTCTCATGAGGCCTTTCCACAGCAAGCTTCATTCCGGGAATTCTGGGCCTGAACTGTTGCTGGCCTATGTGCGTCTCCTATAGACACAGGATATCACAGTCATTATCGTGGCAGAGTTTTCCAATCAGCTGTCCTTTCGCTGAAGAAAACCCTTCGGCATTGATGGACATCACTGTCATCGTCCGTCCTGAAAAGGGCCCATGCTTCCGGCGATGATTAGTGGAAGCCATTTTATTCTCGTAGTCGTAGGAACAAAGCAATACAGATAAACTTTATTGCTAAATGGTGTAGATGAAGGTGGTGATAGAATTAGTTCAGGATAAACCTTATCCAGCCCTGCGAACGTGGACGCTTCTATCATGGGGCCACTATGTATACTGTTGTTATTTGAAATGTCCACTATAGGTATTGTGTGAAAATTGAAGCTAAATGGACGTTATATGGCCGAGTAATGAGCAAAAAATGTAAAGTGATATTCACTGACGCATTGCACTGACTTTGAACACGATTACGAATATCCAGTGGATAGTTCTCAGGGGCGGATCTAGCTTTTTGCTAGGGGGGGGGGGGGGGGGGGGGGGGTTGACCCAATGACGATGCGGACACTGTGTGGGTCTGGACACAAGATGGCGTTTTTCTACGCACATCACATTTTCACTTGGCAGCCCAAGGGGGGGGGGGGGGGGGGGGGTTAAACCCCCTAACCCCCCCCCCCCCCCCCCCCCCCCCCGTAGATCCGCCACTGGTTCTGAACACTTCAATCGTAAATATCTTTTTAACAAAAAAGGGACATTTGAAAAACTGAAACCTGTCACAAGGTATGAGAGATTCGCTAGAATTCAACCAATTTGATTTTGAGGATTTGGACAATGTTACTAGATCTCTTTAAAGTGGTGGGGAAACGTTGACGGGACGACACCTTTTCTCTCTTCTTTCTCAGACCATGGACCCTATTATAGGGTCCCTATTATAGGGTCCATGCTCAGACTAACGCGCAACAAGACACCATAATGCATCCATTTCTTGGTGACATTTGTGTCGATGCAATCATTTTGTTAATCTTGCTCCTGTATTATAGGTGGCGAGGTAATTTGCTCAAAATTGCACCTGTCATTTTACAAAAGATTGAAATATATAGTTAATATATTATATATAACAAAATACAGTTAATAACTTAATTAATCAAATAAATGCGTCAAAATAAACAAATTTCTTAGATGTCTTTATTCCCCCATTGCTTTTTTTAAAACTATTTGGTGGTCATACTATGCTAGTTCAAGCTCAACTCGGGTGCAAGTTAATAATTATTACTATCCGTTTTGAAATTAGTGTATAGGTACGTGCATCATTTTCATTGAATTATAATTACACAATGGAATAATCCAACATTTACAGTAAAAACAACTATTGGTCGCATACACCAATAACTTGGTTAACTGATAAACAATTTTGTTTTAATCTATTTTTTTAATAATTTAATAATAACACATAATATACAGGCATAAGGCACATTAGATATCAATTTTATACTTTCTTCAAAAACGATACTTGTAACACTTGCTTTCATATTCCAATCATCATCCATTCATTCATTCATTCATTTGATAACGTACAAGTTATTAACAGTCAGTATTTTCCATTTTTGTTTATGATACTAAATACTAAGTCTAAGTATACAATACAATACAATACAATACAATACTATTTCTTATATAGCGCTAAATACAAACATGTTTCATAGCGCTTTACATTTAGGGAATTAAATACATTATAATACATTAAATACATGAAATACAACTGAATACATAACACAAAAATAAACATGCAAATATGCATAAAAGATTGCTGCATATTTACTTATCAAACAAGTGGGTCTTAAGTAGTTTTTTGAAGGAATCTAATGAGGGTGCTAGTCGGATAGAGAGAGGGAGATCATTCCACATACGTGGAGCATACATAAGAAATGAGTTGTCGCCGGATTTAGAATGGGATCTAGGAATTTGGAGCATTGTAATGTCGGAGTTTGAGCGAAGACCAGGTCTAGAATTACGAAATGATAGGAGAGAGCGAAGATAGCTAGGGGTGTTATTTTGAAGGCATTTATATACGATGGTTACAATTTTGAACAATACACGTTTACTGATGGGGAGCCAATGTAATATATTTGTTTGCACTAAATCGCCCCAAATTAAAGTATTTAGCCCCAAAATGAAATGATCACACTTCTGGTACGATCCCCATCGATCTCTTGATCAAAATGTTGTTGTTGTCTTTTGTCCCCTCTTTTAATTTACATCCCCATCTAATCTTTGTCTTAAAATTGATAACGGGTTGATAAAGCAGAGTGAATGTAATATGGGGAATGCAGGGGATACTGCTTAGTTTGTCAGTGTCTATTGTAACCGTGTTAGAATATTAAAATATCAAATTATCACCATTATAATATAGTTACGGTTGACAAAATTATGAATTTAGTTTTTAAGTTTTTTATTGTTGTTATTTTTGTGACAAAATGTGCGTTTGTATCACTCTATGCGCCCATTCGATTCCTGGATGGTCGCTGTCCATCGATGCAGATCTGCATCGATGTCTTCTTCTTCTTTTTCTTCTCCATCCGATGTTCCGAGATCAGCGAAATTCTGGTTCGCAGGAATTGATGCAATTTTGCATAAACTAGCATTTGTTCTGAACTATTGTGGTCGATTCCACGTCCGTCGTGTCGACGTCGCGCGCGTCCTACCCCCGTCCTACCTACATCAATTTTAAGTTTACTTAGTACGTAGGCCTACGTGAAACAGTAGATCACTATATATATATTTAGGGAAGAAGATCACCCTCAACAATAACACCGGCGAGGAAATAAAGAGAAGAATCCAGATGGGTTGGGCAAACCCAGCAAACACAAAACGTTTACAGAACGTTTACAAAACGTTTTTATTAGGTCCCGTAGGTCTTCGTCTTTAATCAACGTTTAAAAACGTTCTTAAAACGTCTCCAGCGTCTGACAGGTTTTCTGCTGGTCCTTGCACTTGAAAGCAAATACATGAAAGGTTTGTTATTGGTTTTTCTAACGTTTAAAGAACGTTTTAAAAACGTCCATTTGGAACGTTCTAAAAACGTTTTCAACCTTCCACAAATACACGTTTTAAAAACGTTTTCACATAACGTCCAAATAACCAACTTTGAACCTGTTTAGAACGTTCAGAAAACGTCCAATTGTTAGTTGGGAAGTTTGGCTCACTCAGCTACATATTTCGAGATTCTAATCTTCCCATCTCCATGAAGAGGCAGGTATTTGACCAGTGTATCATATCTGTTCTCTCATATGGAGCTGGAACCTGGACAACCACCAAACGTTTGGAGAAAAGACTTAGGGCTATGGAAAGAATAATGATAGGTGTAACAAATAAGGACAGGATGTCAAATATAGACCTAAGACAGAAATCAGGAGAGCAGGATATTATGTAGACAGAAAAATTCCATCTCGTTCTAGAGGGGTCATTTAATATTATGACGTGTTTCTCTGAAGTGGTGAGTGAATACAACAAACGAGGAGAAGGACTGATTTAACGGTCTAAATATTATGTTGACCATCAAATCAAAGAAATTGAGGTGGGCAGGACACCTAGCCAGACAACAGATGGACACACAAAACAACAGTTTGGACTCCTAGACACCTAACCAGAAAAAAGAGTGAGACAAAGCAGAAGATGGAGAAATGATTTAACAGCACAAAATGGCATTGCTTGGCAGAGAATATCTCAAGATAGAACAAAATGGAAAATTGATGAAGATGCCTCTATTCCTCCTGCAGTGGAGTGAATTGAAGTAGGCTGAAGAAGAAGAATATGTATATCTCTATTTTGTATAAATTGTAATAATTCATTTGTAATGTTTTGTTGGAAGCAAGAATAAAATTGAATTGAATTGAATTGAAGAAGAAGATTGAGCTAGCTAGAAGGCAATTCCACGGTAACGGAAGGACATTCAGACACAATTTTGGAACTTCAATCAAATAATTCCAGGATCCTGCTTTTGATTTTTTATTCTAAATGGCATGTCTTTGATCCTTGTTGGGACACCTTTGATTTCCACTATTTCTAAAATTTTGACCGCATTATGTAAATTAGATATGGACACTAATGAGGCCGGTAACGGAAGGACGCCAAAATGGACATGGATTTTCAAGTTTTTTAGTTATGACCCAATCTCTGTGAAGTTACGAGGTTTATCATGTTAAGTTGGCTACTAGTCAATTTCCTTATGTTCACAGAGTATAACACCACCTTTTAAGAAAAATATCTACATTGGTATATTAATTATGAGAAATTAATTACTCCAGTGTTCGGTAACGGAAGGACGGTAACGGAAGGACCTCTGAAAAGTCTATTGGAATTGTACAATAAAATTAATTTTGAAATTTAAAGACCATTTATGAGAAGGAAACATCTATTTTGTGGTCTAAAATGAGTTTGTATCATAGATAGCATATGGACATCACAACCATTTACATTTCTATTTTTTTCTTACTATATTTCATGCTCCAATGGCTCTTATTCATGGTCAATCCATGGTAACGGAAGGACACTCAGACACAAATAATTGTCAACTTTAAGAAAGACATTTTTAAATACTTGTGTTGTCAGAACAGTCTATTTTGATAACAATACTTCCAAAACATACAGTTTTAAGGTCCCATAATTGTTTTGATTTTTTTAATCTCCGCACATTATTGAATATGCATACAAATGAGGTCGGTAACGGAAGGACACTAAAATGGACAAGGTTTTGTTATCAAATCAGTTTTAACTAAAACTCTGTGATATTAAATAATACAAAATATTTTAAGGGTACACATTTCATTCTCTGAAGGGTTAAGAAGAATTTACTTATTCTTTGATTAAAATTTGTCCGCAGATATTTGAGTTATTTCACACAAAGCGGACCAATGTTCGGTAACGGAAGGACATAATGGACTATAATGTATGATATGACACAGTAGGGTCATTCCATGTCAAATCACCTTCAAAAAATTTGAAAATTTTCATCGCAGCCCCCTTCAAATTTGCTAATATTTGGTATGTATGATATTTCAACCTTTAAAAGCGCAAATATTTAAGTTTTAGCCCAATCTGCCCAATGGTTTTGGCGCTATGGTCGATTCTTATGGGGGAGTTTTGTAAGAAATAGGCGTGGGCACCATTTTTCAAATGGCCATTGTCCATTAACCGTTGGGTCAATTTATTTTGTAAAGGTGCCAATGGACTGGGGATGTTATGTGAAATCCATTTATGCCATTTGTGTTCATGCATGAGCGAGTTTGGTTACGATAACCTTTGACCTTAGATTTTGACCTTCCGTTTTACCTCGTGGATCAAATAATTTTGATAATTTTTTTTGCTTAAATCTTGGCTTGATATAATTTCTACAACATATGAAAGAATTGGAGATATATTATTTCTTGCTTTTTCTACAGCCTTGTTTTTAGTTTGCAAATTTCATGTAAAATTTAATTATTTTAGACCTACACCCATGTCCAAGAATTCTATAGGGGTGTATTGTATAAAAAAAGACCTATTCAAACTTTCAAAGTCATGATCAGAGCCTATTCACACCCTGGCTCACCACAGGGCAATTCCACGGTAACGGAAGGACATTCAGACACAATTTGGGAACTTCAATCAAATAATTCCAGGATCCTGCTTTTGATTTTTTATTCTAAATGGCATGTCTTTGAACCTTGTTGGGACACCTTTGATTTCCACTATTTCTAAAATTTTGACCGCATTATGTAAATTAGATATGGACACTAATGAGGCCGGTAACGGAAGGACGGCAAAATGGACATGGAATTTCAAGTTTTTTAGTTATGACCCAATCTCTGTGAAGTTACGAGGTTTATCATGTTAAGTTGGCTACTAGTCAATTTCCTTATGTTCACAGAGTATAACACCACCTTTTAAGAAAAATATCTACGTTGGTATATTAATTATGCGAAATTAATTACTCCAGTGTTCGGTAACGGAAGGACGGTAACGGAAGGACCTCTGAAAAGTCTATTGGAATTGTACAATAAAATTATTTTTGAAATTTAAAGACCATTTATGAGAAGGAAACATCTCTTTTGTGGTCTAAAATGAGTTTGTATCATAGATAGCATATGGACATCACAAGCATTTACATTTCTTTTTTTTCTTACTATATTTCATGCTCCAATGGCTCTTATTCATGGTCAGTCCATGGTAACGGAAGGACACTCAGACACAAATTGTCAACTTTAAGAAAGACATTTTTAAATACTTGTGTTGTTAGAACCGTCTATTTGGATAACAATACTTCCAAAACATACAGTTTTAAGGTCCCATAATTTTTTTAATTTTTTTTATCTCCGCACATTATTGAATATGCATACAAATGAGGTCGGTAACGGAAGGACACTAAAATGGAAAAGGTTTTGTTATCAAATCAGTTTTAACTAAAACTCTGTGATATTAAATAATACAAAATATTTTAAGGGTACACATTTCATTCTCTGAAGGGTTAAGAAGAATTTACTTGTTCTTTGATTTAAATTTGTCCGCAGATATTTGAGTTATTTCACACAAAGCGGACCAATGTTCGGTAACGGAAGGACATAATGGACTATAATGTATGATATGACACAGTAGGGTCATTCCATGTCAAATCACCTTTAAAAAAATAGAAAATTTTCATCGCAGCCCCCTTCAAATTTGCTAATATTTGGTATGTATGATATTTCAACCTTTAAAAGCGCAAATATTTAAGTTTTAGCCCAATCCGCCCACTGGTTTTGGCGCTATGGTCGATTCTTATGGGGGAGTTTTGTAAGAAATGGGCGTGGGCACCATTTTTCAAATGGCCATTGTCCATTAACCGTTGGGTCAATTTATTTTGTAAAGGTGTCATTGGACTGGGGATGTTATGTGCAATCCATTTATGCCAATTGTGTTCATGCATGAGCGAGTTTGGATACGATAACCTTTGACCTTAGATTTTGACCTTCCGTTTTACCTCGTGGATCAAATAATGTTGAGAAATTTGTTTGCTTAAATCTTGGCTTGATATAATTTCTACAATATATGAAAGAATTGGAGATATGTTATTTCTTGCTTTTTCTACAGCCTTGTTTTTAGTTTGCAAATTTCATGTAAAATTTAATTATTTTAGACCTACACCCATGTCCAAGAATTCTATAGGGGTGTATTGTGTAAAAAAAAAGACCTATTCAAAGTCATGATCAGAGCCTATTCACACCCTGGCTCACCACAGTTAAATAGACCTACTAATCCCCATACAATAGAAATCCAGACAAATGGCATCATGGTACAAGGGCCCTGTTGCAGAAAGAGATAAAATCAATTGTGAGCCAGATCAAATGTTCTAAATGCACAAATCTGATTGGTTGAAACACAGAAAATTACTAGTCTGACCACGCTACGCCACTGATAGCTGGCCATTGTAGGTATTGTCTCATTATTTTGGGTTTTCATATATGAGAGACCAATTTTTGAACATAAATGTTGTCATAATATGTAATATGAGGTACCTTGTCCATCTGTTACCATTGTATGGTAACGGAAGGACATTTTCTTTTGTTATTTATTAATTAACGAAGAAACAATGAGTAATACAATTGTTAGCAATGGGAAGGCCTACTTGAACTTGCTTTGCACTGAAGATTGGTCTGCTCTCTAACAAGTATGTGAGCCACAAAATTAAAAATATTGATTTTTCGGTAACGGAAGGACATTTTCATAGGCTGAAAATAAGAAGTCATTGAAGCATAACAAATCAAATTAATCATACAAATTTACTATTTTACAAAATGGTCATATCTCAGGAGTCAGAATAATGTGTTTTAGGCTTAACAGGGGAAATATAAAACAAACACAGGATCAAAACACTTTCTCACAAAAATGTCAAATTTGTGGGGTTCAATTATGGTTATAAAGTTATTATAAAAAAACAACTAAAATTATGTAAAACTAAAATTTTCTCATTGAATTAAAAAAATATAGAATTTAAGCTTTGATTTGATACCAAATTTGTATCATAAAAATGCTTGTAAAATTTTTGGTCAAATGTCCACTTTGGCGTGGAATTGCCCCACAGTTAAATAGACCTACTAATCCCCATACAAGAGAAATCCAGACAAATGGCATCATGGTACAAGGGCCCTGTTGCAGAAAGAGATAAAATCAATTGTGAGCCAGCTGCCAGATCAAATGTTCTAAATGCACAAATCTGATTGGTTGAAACACAGAAAATTACTAGTCTGACCACGCTACGCCACTGATAGCTGGCCATTGCAGGTATTGTCTCATTATTTTGGGTTTTCATATATGAGAGACCAATTTTTGAACATAAATTTTGTCATAATATGTAATATGAGGTACCTTGTCCATCTGTTACCAATACCATGTGTATGGTAACGGAAGGACATTTTCTTTTGTTATTTATTAATTAACGAAGAAACAATGAGTAATACAATTGTTAGCAATGGGAAGGCCTACTTGAACTTGCTTTGCACTGAAGATTGGTCTGCTCTCTAACAATTATGTGAGCCACAAAATTAAAAATATTGATTTTTCGGTAACGGAAGGACATTTTCATAGGCTGAAAATAAGAGAAGTCATTGAAGCATAACAAATAAAATAAATCATACAAATTTACTATTTTACGAAATGGTCATATCTCGGGAGTCAGAATAATGGATTTTAGACTTAACTGGGGAAATATAAAACAAACACAGGATCAAAACACTTTTTCACAAAAATGTCAAATTTGTGGGGTTCAATTATGGTTATAAAGTTATTATAAAAAAAACAAACTAAAATTATGTAAAATTAAAATGTTCTCATTGAATTCCAAAAATATAGAATTTAAGCTTTGATTTGATACCAAATTTGTATCATAAAAATGCTTGTAAAATTTGTGGTCAAATGTCCACTTTGGCGTGGAATTGCCCTAGATCTAGAGCAGCTAGAGCTAGGTAGGTAGAGGGCGACATTACACTAGCTACGAGGAGTCCGAGCTCGTGGAGCTGAATCTAAAAATCAACGTCAGAAAGGTAAAGAAAATTACGGAATTTCAGTTGTTGACATTTTGCATGTGTGTATGATTCAGTGATTTTTGTTCACGTTGTTATTAATTACGTATTATTTAGCAACAGTCAATTAACCCTTAATCATAAAATGTTATTCAAACGTAAAGTTCGAATGCCCGTCAACAGCACAAATTACTGTCCCACACACTGACAAATATGTTGGGCTATTTTACAATGAACTGATCGATCAATTCAAAGTCGACGACAATATTCGATGATAATTATAGGCAGTGTATACAGCCACACATACAACCATTAGCATTGGTTATAATATTGTAGCAATATTGACGACATGTTGAAGCCCGACTGTGAACTTTTAGTCGGTATTTTTTTGTTAGTTTCATTATTTTAATATTTGTATTTTGTAAACATTAATAAAGTTAAACTACAATGCTTACCAAAAATGCTGTTTGACTAGTCCTTTGGATTCCTTTTCGCTCCATTTGAGCTCCTTTTCTCTGGAAAAAAATGAGTAGTTGCCCGACACAACGGCGGGCTATTCACATGTGTACAAATTATTTTAAAATGTATGAACCCTAATGAAGCACATCTACAAAGTATATGGTCCACTTACCAAGTTAGGTGGACCATTTACACGCAATATATGGTAATACACGGGAGATTACCATACTGCCTATTCATACACTGTATGGTAGGTGTACTACACATCGGCACTGTTTTTAATATCGGCACACCGCGTAATATCTGTTTTTGCGCGTGTTGTGAAAAATCGCGCATGTGATAATGCACGCTACCCTTAAAAACTAAACTGGTCGAAATTTTGAGGAGAAATAATGCGTAGATCGTCCGCTACGAGTAAATTTGTGAAATGATGCCAATAAAATTAGCATCGCACAAGAAATTTGGAGTTGCGTGCATTGTCAACGAGAGTTGAGGGGGTGCCGGTATTAAAAACACTTCGAACTTGTGAAGCCAAAAAACCATGCGCGCGTTCGAAGGCGCTATCTCAAAATATAATTAATACATCGCAAATCTGATCATCGCATCGGAATCTGCACTATTTTCTCAATGTGTGAGTACAATTTCAAGAAATGTGTACAATTTTTAAGTCTTAAACTGTCTGAAATGTGTTAGTGTGCCGATGCGGGGGTTACTCAATCATACCGTTCATCAGTTGAACGTTGTGTGTTAGGATGCATCGGTAATGAAAACAGACGGGAAATAATCGTTTTTTTTCTACATTTTGCAATCTTCAAAACAACAAAGTCGGTAATTATTATCAAAGTATATGACTTAGGGATCACATAAACAAAAGTTTTTTTGCATTTGCTGGTAAATTTATGGAGAAATCGGACGACAAATATTGTTTATGTTTTGGATAGTGCAGCAGGCGGAAGAGGTTGATCTCCACACAATGCTACTGTAATGTACCTATGTGTGTAATGAAGGGCCTATTTGCTCAAAATACAAATTTGCTAAAAAGTCTCAATTTAAGACTAGGAATAGTTTACATTCGGATTTTATTAATTTGAGTCTGATCATCATCGTTCAGATTTGTATCATTTCAAGTTTTGATCACACTTGACTTAATGAAATCGGAACGTAAACTATTCAAATTCTTAAAAGGATACTAGTAAGGATAGTAAGATAGTAAGATAGTAAGTTTGTATTTTGAGTAAATACGCCCTTCATATATCGATTATTACGTACGAAGCGTGCACGCCCACCACGCGCTATAAAATCCCATCGCAAAGAAAATCGGTCTCTCATAGAATAACACGTGTTTCGTCGCGGCGGCGGCGAGCGAGGCGGCGGCTACCCGCGACGAAGCGAAGACTCAGATCAGGGATCAATCAATATACACTGCATGCCACGACGTGCGAAAAAAATAAGCACTCACGCAATGTGATTCTGTACGTAGATATAATATGCATGAACATTATAGGCGAGGACAGCTGGTGCCTACACGGGAACTATGTGGCCCGGTACAGAAAAAGTTTGTCAAATTTTCATGCAAAATTCTGAACAGCAAAATCAATCACAACTGGCCCTAAAAATGATACAACTATTATTTGAACTTACCAAAATGGTCAAAGTTATTCTTCAAATGTCAAAATCTGGAGAAATCTGCAATTTTGGGCAATAAAAAACCTGAAGATTAGTCAGCTGGATCCGTCTCGGAAGTGTTGCTGATATCTGGATGACTGCAATATATTCCCCGCCAATTGAGTTACCGCATGCTTGGAGAATGCGAGTCCGCTTGTTTTGGACAATAATAAGCGGTCTCCGCACGTTGTGGGCGTGCTTTCTTTGTTTACGGTGGAAAACCGAGAAGCAAGGGGAAAAATGGGACTTGTATGATTATAAGTATAATTTATCCTTTTTAAAGTGAAATTTTGTACAATAAATTATCAAATCAGTTTCAATCTAGATATGGATTTGGTGACTTTAGAAAGGCTGTTCTTTTCTAGAGTTTGTAGTTTGGAGTAAATAGTCCTACCAGGACCATTTACAATACTTTGTAGATTTGTTGATTTATACATGCGGTCCTCATATCTACCTGTTCTGTCATGTGTAAGATACTCTGTATGTTACACATGACAAACTACGGGGTACTATTGTCCTATTTAATACCGGTAGAGCGGTCATAACCATCAACAACTGGGTCAAAGTGAGTCGCGAACACCCATCGCATGTACGAATGGCCGGTATGCTTATCTCCAGCATATTAGCGTAATTGCGTGTAAATGGCATACCTGCCATACCTGCCAAGGGTGAACAAAGCTCATTAAGCCAAAATATTCATGATCTTTATCATTGAAGTAATATGGCTCATTCAATGTGGTCATATGTTTGAAAATAAGGCTAAGATAGCACAAGAGAGCATCTAGAACCTTAGAGCTCGACCCCGGCCGCAAAGGACTTGATAATTTTTGCCATGGTTAAAATAATTGTTTTCCCTTTGCTTGTCCTATTATGCAGAGATGCCAACCGTTCCGTTTTTGCCGTATTTGTTACGTTTTTTCACGCAAAATACGGCAGTACGTTTTCCCCTAATAAAATACGTTTTCTTGAGAAAAAAAATAAATAAATAAAATTTGTTGTTGTTGTACTCCCTAAAGAAACGATCGGAAAACGGCAACAAAATTTACGTTGAACCCAGATTAACTATTACTCCAGATACATATTTTAAATATAACACAAATAAACCGAACAAACTCATACAAACGCTGGTGTGATCGACCGAACCAACTTTTATATTAACGCGCGCATAAAGGGTATTTTTGCTGCGCGAATTGGCTTCGCGAAAAAATATGTTTTTTTGCCTCTAAAGGTTGGCAGCTCTGAAAATACTTTTTTTTTGTTCAAAATACTGTTTTTTACCTCTCAGAATACTTTTTTTGGTTTGTGAAGGTTGGCATCTCTGTATTATGCCATGTATACACAATGCTCGAAATTAACTTTTTTTTGCTGGTGGCCCGATCGGGCAAGTAGAATTGGTATTTATCCAATATTGGTGGCCCAAAACAGAAATTTGGTGGCCCGAAAAAGAAAAAAAAGAAAGAAAAAAAAGAAAAACAGTGACCGGTAATCACAGCTTTTCATAAGTCAAACTTACTGAAGACAAGTCAAGGCAAGTTGCAGATTTTTTACTGTGGAGTGTAGCTATGCAAATCCTGAATTAAGGAGTATGTACCATACCGTACCCATGTATAATGCATGGGGCCGGTCCAAAGTACAATGTACCACATACTATGTACTGTACAGCACATGCACACTACGTACATGTACAGCTAGCTAGCTTATCTTTCACTAGCTGATCAGGCAGCTGGCCGGCAGCGCAGGCACGCACACATGTCGGGAGTATACCCCCAGATATTGCAGAAATGCGCCGCGCCGAGAAAGAAATTGCCGTTAGCAGATTTGCGCTCGCTCTTTTGCTGATTTTTTCCACTGATTTCCTTTGTTTTTTATGCCTGGTTTCGGCGATGTTTGAAATGTCAAATTACCAGATTTACATTTTGCAATCTTAGTGGCCCAATCGGGCCAGTAAAATAGAGCAATTGTGATTTTTTTTGTGGCCCGACAGAGATTTTTGGTGGACCCGGGCCATCGGGCCTGTGCTAATTTCGAGCGTTGGTATACACCACGTTATATCTGGGATTATGGGTCATCAGCGAAAACTGGGACAAACTTTCATTCAGACATCCATTGTCATTGCTTGACATTGCAGGAATTCAGAAATACGCCTCATTCTCATTAAGCCTAAATACATCTGTGGATGTACGTATAACTCAGTGGCAGCATCATACATGTAGTTCAAACAGGGTCTAGGTATGAAGCATCTCCTTGTGTTTGAACCTCCTTGATTGTATCCACCCCTTATCCATAGTTTGATTATTTTGTGAGTTTATTGCTAGAAATTTTTTTTTTTTTTGTGGCTAATCTCACATAATTCACTTACTACAGTCTACCATATGAAAGAGGTGTTAGAGTGTTGTTGCACTGCAGGGCAAAGCTATGTCTTAAATATGTTGACAATTGCAGCCTAAGAATGTAATTTCTTCTTTTGGAATAAATTTCACACTTCTTTTTTTCCAGATTGATGACCTACCAGTAGCTACATGACTCAGCAGCATGGGTTTCCCAAGTACATCATCAGGGTGTCATGGTGTGTACCTCTTCTTCCGAAGAAACGTTACCGTTGAGCCTGTGTTTTTCTTCTTCATGCTTGGATCATTCCTGCAGTACCTCGCGCTACAGCAGCTGCTCTACAACAAAGTATGCCTCTTTGAGATAAATGACACTGTTGTATGTGGGAATCTGTCGGCATACCAAGATGATGAGAAAATTGTCCAGAAAGTGACATCACACTGGATTATACTGCTGAATGTTGCCTTGACAGTTCCAGCATGTATCTCGACCTTAGTGCTAGGGTCTTGGAGCGACAAGGTGGGGCGCAGGATAGTCATGGTGCTGCCTACTATAGGCTCCATACTCAATGGCGTCTGTCTAATCTTCAGTGCCGTCTACATGGACCTTACCATCGGTGTGATGGTGCTTGGGTCAGTTTTGATGGGATTGCTCGGCGCTTACCCGACCCTGACAGCGGCGGTCTTCAGCTACCTGGGTGATATCACGCAGGAGAGGACTCGCACAAAGAGGTTTGGCCTCCTTGAGGCTATGACCTTTGGGGGCAGCTTCATCGGTATGTTGACCTGCGGCATCGTCATTGATCACCTGGGCTACACGGCCGTCTTCATATACTACATTGCATGCAATGCCATTATCATTCCGTACATCATGTTCTGGGTTAGAGAGTCAAACGAACTAGTGCAGAGTGGAGTTATTGACACCAACAGACCTGAACTAAAGACCGGCGATGCCCTCCAGGAAGACAGTATTGAACATGATGTTCACGTAGTTGCACAGGTGGAGGAAGCTGGGCATCAGTCGTGTGGACAAAACTGTTGCAACCTGTTTCGCCTAGGAAACCTTATCAAGTCATTTGTGACGGTGGGACGCGAGCGCCCAAACCGACAAAGACTTCAACTCATTCTCCTCCTTGCGTGCCTGTTTTTGTTTCAGTTTGTAGGAATTGGTAAGTTACTTTATGTTATTAATTTCTTACATGTATTTTTTGTTTTGTTTTATATAGGACTTCTATAGTCTTTGGCGTCTTTGGCCTAAAGAGTCTTTGTGTTAATTGATCAGATGATTTATTTACATTACATTGTGACATGATAGCCTACACTGTACAGCAATGGAATACAATTGTTCACTGTTTGTTTAGTAGCAGTAATTTGAATTTGTAGCCCAAACAGCAGAGTAACCTTGATTCTATGAATACATGGAATTCATTGTTTTATTATCTAGTATACTTTTTAAAATAAATCTTCCTGTTATTGCTTCCATCTCATGTTTTCATTTAGGTGAAAATGATACCACTGTGTTATATCTCAAGAAGGATCCTCTAGATTTTACATCTTCTCAAATCTGTAAGTATATTGAATTAATGAACAAACTTATACACACTTATTTTAAAGTTTTTTTTATCTGGCCTGAACCTATTCAGGAATATTTGATTTTATAGAAAGCTACAAAAAAAAATATTGTGAACTTACATTCAAAATGTCAAAAAGATATTAATCCTCTTAATAGTACCAAGCTAAACTGTAAAAAAAAAACATGACCCAGCTCTTTAGACAAGTTAACATGAATAGTTTAATCATCCAAACATGACCCAGCTCTTTAGACAAGTTAACATAAATAGTTTAAACATGACCCAGCTCTTTAGACAAGTTAACATGAATAGTTTAAACATGACCCAGCTCTTTAGACAAGTTAACATAAATAGTTTAAACATGACCCAGCTCTTTAGACAAGTTAACATGAATAGTTTAAACATGACCCAGCTCTTTAGACAAGTTAACATAAATAGTTTAAACATGACCCAGCTCTTTAGACAAGTTAACATAAATAGTTTAAACATGACCCAGCTCTTTAGACAAATTAACATAAATAGTTTAAACATGACCCAGCTCTTTAGACAAGTTAACATGAATAGTTTAAACATGACCCAGCTCTTTAGACAAGTTAACATGAATAGTTTAAACATGACCCAGCTCTTTAGACAAGTTAACATAAATAGTTTAAACATGACCCAGCTCTTTAGACAAGTTAACATGAATAGTTTAAACATGACCCAGCTCTTTAGACAAGTTAACATAAATAGTTTAAACATGACCCAGCTCTTTAGACAAGTTAACATAAATAGTTTAAACATGACCCAGCTCTTTAGACAAATTAACATAAATAGTTTAAACATGACCCAGCTCTTTAGACAAGTTAACATGAATAGTTTAAACATGACCCAGCTCTTTAGACAAGTTAACATAAATAGTTTAAACATGACCCAGCTCTTTAGACAAGTTAACATGAATAGTTTAAACATGACCCAGCTCTTTAGACAAGTTAACATAAATAGTTCAAACATGACCCAGCTCTTTAGACAAGTTAACATAAATAGTTTAAACATGACCCAGCTCTTTAGACAAGTTAACATAAATAGTTTAAACATGACCCAGCTCTTTAGACAAGTTAACATAAATAGTTAAAACATGACCCAGCTCTTTAGACAAGTTAACATAAATAGTTTAAACATGACCCAGCTCTTTAGACAAGTTAACATAAATAGTTTAAACATGACCCAGCTCTTTAGACAAGTTAACATAAATAGTTTAAACATGACCCAGCTCTTTAGACAAGTTAACATAAATAGTTTAAACATGACCCAGCTCTTTAGACAAGTTAACATAAATAGTTTAAACATGACCCAGCTATTTAGACAAGTTAACATAAATAGTTTAAACATGACCCAGCTCTTTAGGCAAGTTAACATAAATAGTTTAAACATGACCCAGCTCTTTAGACAAGTTAACATAAATAGTTTAAACATGACCCAGCTCTTTAGCCAAGTTAACATGAATAGTTTAATCATCTATGCATCCACAATGAATATATGCTTGCTAAAAAGTTGTGAACCTCAACAGGTTGACAAAAATCACACATTCTACTCTGGTTTGAAGAGTGGCCTGTGGAGTTTAATTCTCAAGAGACTCTCTTCATAGCCATGCCATCACTGCATTGGCTGGGGGCATGCCTGTCTACAAACTTTTCCTTAGAAATGTGATATTAATTGATAATAATAATTAGCAACTTTTATAAAGTGCATAACACAGAGCAATTAAGCATGACCCTCTGTGCTATAGCTCTAGAAAGAGAGACAAAGAAACAAAAAAGAAGAAATTGTACTGGGTTTCAAACAAATATGGATAAATGTTGTATTAAATAAGTGTGTCTTTAAAGTAGAAGGAATATAACAGAAAGAGATGCAAATTCAATGACATTTCTTTCTAGCCTGGTCTGAAGAGTGCCTTGCAGAGTTTAGAACTATTTGTATCTATATGGTTAATGAAGTCTTGGTATCCTTTCTTTAAATGTGATAGTTGAATTTACCATTATAGTATTAATACAAACAGATAACAAAAACCAAACAACCAAACCAAATTAATTGCATTTCCCTCTAGCCTACTAATCTGGTCGAGTTAGCTGGGGGCGCTTGACTGTGTGATAGCTGTCAGAGCCATTTTCATCAAAATTTGATATAATAAAATGAATAAATATAATATAATGAAAAGAAAATTGATAATGCCCTACCCCCCCCCCCCCCCCCCCCCCCCCCACCACAAAAAATAAATAACAAAATCATTCCACTTGTATTTCTCTCTAGCTTACTATTCTGGTCTGAAGAGTGGCTTGCAGAGTTTAACCCTGTTCATAGCCATGCCCTTACTGCATTTGCTGGGAGTACATGACTGTGTGATAGCCGTCGGAGCAGTCTGCCTGAGGATGGGAGGATATGTGATGCTGGGTCTGGCACGCACACTCTGGCAGATTTTCATAGGTGAGTACCCAGGGAAAAGGAAATTATCCCCGCTGGAGAATATTTTATTTTTGTTGTAACATGGATTATCATCATCCGTAGATCCCAGCTGGAGTATTTTCTGGCCAATCCAGAATGGGTTTACATTTTATTTTTAGGGTCTTTGATGTTCCCATCTACCCGAAAGTTGTAGAAATATTCCCCCTTTGTTTTGTAGCTTGAATTTTACATAATTTGTAAGAACTGAAATTAACCAAACTTTAAGGTTTTTTTTTTTATCCCCCAAATGGTGTATAATATATCCTAATAAAGAAAGTAAATTGGATATCATTATTATTCATGTATAGAATCGTCACAGTTAAATATATTGTTGAAGATTCATCGTGCATGCAAGATGATAGTTGCATTTTTCATTTCAAATAAGAAAGAAAGTTGTCTGGAATAGTTTTCTGCCCACCAACTGTGAATGGTAGGATAGGTTCACCTCTCGATGTCTCTTTCCCAGGACTGAATCTGGTTCAAACATTCCAATTTCCAGTAGGTGGCCTAATTATTGCATAGCATAACCCAAATAAACAGTGTGGTTGATATCATGCAAGGAGGAATGTACAGTGGGAGTAGTATTGACAACAAAGCAACAACAACTAAACAAGAGTAGAAAGATGGACAGAGACAAACAGTACTATATATACAAACAAGCAACAACAACTAAACTTCACTAGAAAGATGGACAGATTCAAAGACTGACATTTACAAACTGAATTCCAATAGAGAAAGACAAAGACAGGTTCATCATGTAGTTAGTGAAATGGTAATGAGACTTCTGGAATGTCTTCTCACTCTGGTATGTTTTTGTTGTTATCTTGTGTTAACTGATGGCATCATTAACTAGACAAATACATTTATATTTGATAAATAAGACTATTTGCATCTTCTAACTACTTGATGTACAAAATATTGATGAACAAATATTGTGAAACTATGTGTGTGTTTTTTTTTTAAAGAATTAGTACTCGCCTTTGATTTTCACATTTTCTTCAAATAAATCAAGTACTGTTCCTGCTAGCTGTAAAACTTTGTGTTTTCTTGAATTATAAATTGGTGCTTACAATTGACCATTTCTTCTCAATAATTCTAGTACCATTCCTGCTAGCTGCTGCTGGCATGCCTGCTGCTACAACAAGAGCCATGATGTCAAAGATAGTGGTTCAGTCTGAACAGGGTGAGTCTTGCACAAAAAAAATAATTGTCACTATTTTCTAAGTGTGTCAAAATAGCTCTAGTATTGAAGTACTGAAGTTTCATGGCAGTTCCTTGTAAAACAAGGCTTGAAATTAGCGGTGGCCCAGTGTCCCAAGGCCACCAAAAATTAATGTCGGGCCATAAACAAATGCAAAACGCTAGATTTTGGTGGCCCGATTGGGCCATTTGAATCATGACATTTTATTAACATTAAGGTGTTCAAACTTGTTTCCTATGCCAAGGAGCTTGTTTGCAATGACTGCAGTATTAGAGGCAATCACAGGTGTCCTAGCATCTCTCTTCTTCAATGCTCTGTACCCAGCCACCCTTGATGTCATCGGAGGAGGAATTGTTTAACTACCCCTTGTATTAATATTATGTGTGAATCGGCCCATTGTGTTAACATGCTTGCATTGACACGTGTATCCATTTCCAGGGAACATGTTTGCAATGACTGCAGTGTTGGAGGCAATAACAGGTCTTCTACCTTCTTCAATGCTCCGTACCCTGCTACCCTTGATGTCATCAGAGAAGGACCTGCCCGATTATCCCTTGTCTTCATACTTAGTGTCAATCAGCCCATTGAATTAACTTGTGTGTATGTGTTCACACATGTATTCTTTTCCAGGGAACAGGTTCCCAATGACCGCAGTGTTAGACGCCATCACAACTGTCCTAGCATAACTCTTCTTCAATGCACTGTACCCTTCCACCCTTGATGTCATCACATAATGATGTATTAAGTACCCCTTGTCTTTATAGTTAGTGTGAATCAGGCCATTGTATTAACATGTATGCTTTCACACTTGTTTCCATTTACAGGGAGCTTGTTTGCAATGACTGCAGTATTAGAGGCAATCACAGGTGTACTAGCATCTCTCTTCTTCAATGCTCTGTATCCTGCCACCCTTGATGTCATCGGTGGAGGACTTGTGTTTATTCTGATGGCTGCCTTCCTCGTCTTTCCCGTAATACTCTTGGGGTAAGTACTTGTTATAAAGACATACAGTCAAACCTGTCTTAGTGGCCACCTGTCTATAGTGCACAGTCAATCTGCCTATAGTGGCCTCCAAACAGGATCACATGCAGAGAAAAACAGTGTTATATGGAACCTATCTATAGAGTTCACCTGTCTACAGTTGGCAATGGCATTTTATTGTTAACTTAGATACAAATGTATTTCACTGGCCGTATTGATGACAAGTAAATAGGTCAACAGAGAAATAGCTGATAATTCGAAAAGCCACTTTTTATTGGAGCTGTATAAATGTTGATATTGGGATCTTTTAGATGTGATAGTTGTTTGCATTGGTTCCAAGGACCTTGGACCAAGAATTGATTGTTACTTAACCCATTACCTTCAGGAACTGTGTGGGTCCTGTGTTGTATGGTATGAGAATTGATTGTTACTTAACCCATTGCCTGCAGGAACTGTGTGGGTCCTGTGTTGTATGGTATGAGGATTGATTGTTACTTAACCCATTGCCTGCAGGAACTGTGTGGGTCCTGTGTTGTATGGTATGAGGATTGATTGTTACTTAACCCATTGACTTCATGAACTGTGTGGGTCCTGTCCTGTATTGTATGGTATGAGGATTGATTGTTACTTAACCCATTGCCTGCAGGAACTGTGTGGGTCCTGTCCTGTGTTGTATGGTATGGGGATTGATTGTTACTTAACCCATTGCCTGCAGGAACTGTGTGGGTCCTGTGTTGTATGGTATGGGGATTGATTGTTACCCCATTGACTTCAGGAACTGTGTGGGTCCTGTGTTGTATGGTATGAGGATTGATTGTTACTTAACCCATTGCCTGCAGGAACTGTGTGGGTCCTGTGTTGTATGGTATGAGGATTGATTGTTACTTAACCCATTGACTTCAGGAACTGTGTGGGTCCTGTGTTGTATGGTATGAGGATTGATTGTTACTTAACCCATTGCCTGCAGGAACTGTGTGGGTCCTGTCCTGTGTTGTATGGTATGAGGATTGATTGTTACTTAACCCATTGACTTCAGGAACTGTGTGGGTCCTGTGTTGTATGGTATGAGGATTGATTGTTACTTAACCCATTGCCTGCAGGAACTGTGTGGGTCCTGTGTTGTATGGTATGAGGATTGATTGTTACTTAACCCATTGACTTCAGGAACTGTGTGGGTCCTGTGTTGTATGGTATGAGGATTGATTGTTACTTAACCCATTGCCTGCAGGAACTGTGTGGGTCCTGTGTTGTATGGTATGGGGATTGATTGTTACTTAACCCATTGACTTCAGGAACTGTGTGGGTCCTGTGTTGTATGGTATGAGGATTGATTGTTACTTAACCCATTGCCTTCATGAACTGTGTGGGTCCTGTCCTGTGTTGTATGGTATGGGGATTGATTGTTACTTAACCTATTGACTTCAGGAACTGTGTGGGTCCTTTGCTGTATGGTATGAGGATTGATTGTTACTTAACCCATTGCCTTCAGGAACTGTGTGGGTCCTGTCCTGTGTTGTATGGTATGGGGATTGATTGTTACTTAACCCATTGCCTGCAGGAACTGTATGGGTCCTGTGTTGTATGGTATGAGGATTGATACTTAACCTATTGCCTTCATGAAATGTGTGGGTCCTGTGTTGTATGGTATGGGGATTGATTGTTACCCCATTGACTTCAGGAACTGTGTGGGTCCTGTGTTGTATGGTATGGGGATTGATTGTTACTTAACCCATTGACTTCAGGAACTGTGTGGGTCCTGTGTTGTATGGTATGGGGATTGATTGTTACTTAACCCATTGACTTCAGGAACTGTGTGGGTCCTGTGCTGTATGGTATGAGGATTGATTGTTACTTAACCCATTGCCTTCAGGAACTGTATTGCCTTCATGAAATGTGTGGGTCCTGTGTTGTATGGTATGGGGATTGATTGTTACTTAACCCATTGACTTCAGGAACTGTGTGGGTCCTGTCCTGTGTTGTATGGTATGGGGATTGATTGTTACTTAACCCATTGACTTCAGGAACTGTGTGGGTCCTGTGTTGTATGGTATGGGGATTGATTGTTACTTAACCCATTGACTTCAGGAACTGTGTGGGTCCTGTGTTGTATGGTATGAGGATTGATTGTTACTTAACCCATTGCCTGCAGGAACTGTGTGGGTCCTGTGTTGTATGGTATGAGGATTGATTGTTACTTAACCCATTGCCTGCAGGAACTGTGTGGGTCCTGTGTTGTATGGTATGAGGATTGATTGTTACTTAACCCATTGCCTGCAGGAACTGTGTGGGTCCTGTGTTGTATGGTATGAGGATTGATTGTTACTTAACCCATTGACTTCAGGAACTGTGTGGGTCCTGTGTTGTATGGTATGAGGATTGATTGTTACTTAACCCATTGCCTGCAGGAACTGTGTGGGTCCTGTGTTGTATGGTATGAGGATTGATTGTTACTTAACCCATTGCCTGCAGGAACTGTGTGGGTCCTGTGTTGTATGGTATGAGGATTGATTGTTACTTAACCCATTGACTTCAGGAACTGTGTGGGTCCTGTGTTGTATGGTATGGGGATTGATTGTTACTTAACCCATTGCCTTCAGGAACTGTGTGGATCCTGTCCTGTGGTGTATGGTATGGGGATTGATTGTTACTTAACCCATTGCCTTCAGGAACTGTGTGGATCCTGTCCTGTGGTGTATGGTATGGGGATTGATTGTTACTTAACCCATTGCCTGCAGGAACTGTGTGGGTCCTGTGTTGTATGGTATGAGGATTGATTGTTACTTAACCCATTGCCTGCAGGAACTGTGTGGGTCCTGTGTTGTATGGTATGAGGATTGATTGTTACTTAACCCATTGCCTGCAGGAACTGTGTGGGTCCTGTGTTGTATGGTATGAGGATTGATTGTTACTTAACCCATTGACTTCAGGAACTGTGTGGGTCCTGTGTTGTATGGTATGAGGATTGATTGTTACTTAACCCATTGCCTGCAGGAACTGTGTGGGTCCTGTCCTGTGTTGTATGGTATGAGGATTGATTGTTACTTAACCCATTGACTTCAGGAACTGTGTGGGTCCTGTGTTGTATGGTATGAGGATTGATTGTTACTTAACCCATTGCCTGCAGGAACTGTGTGGGTCCTGTGTTGTATGGTATGAGGATTGATTGTTACTTAACCCATTGACTTCAGGAACTGTGTGGGTCCTGTGTTGTATGGTATGAGGATTGATTGTTACTTAACCCATTGCCTGCAGGAACTGTGTGGGTCCTGTGTTGTATGGTATGGGGATTGATTGTTACCCCATTGACTTCAGGAACTGTGTGGGTCCTGTGTTGTATGGTATGAGGATTGATTGTTACTTAACCCATTGCCTGCAGGAACTGTGTGGGTCCTGTGTTGTATGGTATGAGGATTGATTGTTACTTAACCCATTGACTTCAGGAACTGTGTGGGTCCTGTGTTGTATGGTATGAGGATTGATTGTTACTTAACCCATTGCCTGCAGGAACTGTGTGGGTCCTGTCCTGTGTTGTATGGTATGAGGATTGATTGTTACTTAACCCATTGACTTCAGGAACTGTGTGGGTCCTGTGTTGTATGGTATGAGGATTGATTGTTACTTAACCCATTGCCTGCAGGAACTGTGTGGGTCCTGTGTTGTATGGTATGAGGATTGATTGTTACTTAACCCATTGACTTCAGGAACTGTGTGGGTCCTGTGTTGTATGGTATGGGGATTGATTGTTACTTAACCCATTGACTTCAGGAACTGTGTGGGTCCTGTGCTGTATGGTATGAGGATTGATTGTTACTTAACCCATTGCCTTCAGGAACTGTATTGCCTTCATGAAATGTGTGGGTCCTGTGTTGTATGGTATGGGGATTGATTGTTACTTAACCCATTGACTTCAGGAACTGTGTGGGTCCTGTCCTGTGTTGTATGGTATGGGGATTGATTGTTACTTAACCCATTGACTTCAGGAACTGTGTGGGTCCTGTGTTGTATGGTATGGGGATTGATTGTTACTTAACCCATTGACTTCAGGAACTGTGTGGGTCCTGTGTTGTATGGTATGAGGATTGATTGTTACTTAACCCATTGCCTGCAGGAACTGTGTGGGTCCTGTGTTGTATGGTATGAGGATTGATTGTTACTTAACCCATTGCCTGCAGGAACTGTGTGGGTCCTGTGTTGTATGGTATGAGGATTGATTGTTACTTAACCCATTGCCTGCAGGAACTGTGTGGGTCCTGTGTTGTATGGTATGAGGATTGATTGTTACTTAACCCATTGACTTCAGGAACTGTGTGGGTCCTGTGTTGTATGGTATGAGGATTGATTGTTACTTAACCCATTGCCTGCAGGAACTGTGTGGGTCCTGTGTTGTATGGTATGAGGATTGATTGTTACTTAACCCATTGCCTGCAGGAACTGTGTGGGTCCTGTGTTGTATGGTATGAGGATTGATTGTTACTTAACCCATTGCCTGCAGGAACTGTGTGGGTCCTGTGTTGTATGGTATGAGGATTGATTGTTACTTAACCCATTGACTTCAGGAACTGTGTGGGTCCTGTGTTGTATGGTATGGGGATTGATTGTTACTTAACCCATTGCCTTCAGGAACTGTGTGGATCCTGTCCTGTGGTGTATGGTATGGGGATTGATTGTTACTTAACCCATTGCCTGCAGGAACTGTGGGTCCTGTCCTGTGTTGTATGGTATGGGGATTGATTGTTACTTAACCCATTGACTTCATGAACTGTGTGGGTCCTGTGTTGTATGGTATGAGAATTGATTGTTACTTAACCCATTGCCTGCAGGAACTGTGTGGGTCCTGTGTTGTATGGTATGGGGATTGATTGTTACTTAACCCATTGCCTGCAGGAACTGTGTGGATCCTGTCCTGTGGTGTATGGTATGGGGATTGATTGTTACTTAACCCATTGCCTGCAGGAACTGTGTGGGTCCTGTCCTGTGTTGTATGGTATGGGGATTGATTGTTACTTAACCCATTGCCTTCAGGAACTGTGTGGGTCCTGTCCTGTGCTGTATGGTATGGGGATTGATTGTTACTTAACCCATTGCCTGCAGGAACTGTGTGGGTCCAGTGTTGTATGGTATGGGGATTGATTGTTACTTAACCCATTGACTTCAGGAACTGTGTGGGTCCTGTGTTGTATGGTATGAGGATTGATTGTTACTTAACCCATTGCCTTCAGGAACTGTGTGGGTCCTGTCCTGTGGTGTATGGTATGGGGATTGATTGTTACTTAACCCATTGACTTCAGGAACTGTGTGGGTCCTGTGTTGTGTTGTATGGTATGAGGATTGATTGTTACTTAACCCATTGCCTGCAGGAACTGTGTGGGTCCTGTCCTGTGTTGTATGGTATGGGGATTGATTGTTACTTAACCCATTGCCTGCAGGAACTGTGTGGGTCCTGTGTTGTATGGTATGGGGATTGATTGTTACTTAACCCATTGCCTTCATGAACTGTGTGGGTCCTGTGTTGTATGGTATGAGGATTGATTGTTACTTAACCCATTGCCTGCAGGAACTGTGTGGGTCCTGTGTTGTATGGTATGGGGATTGATTGTTACTTAACCCATTGCCTGCAGGAACTGTGTGGGTCCTGTGTTGTGTTGTATGGTATGAGGATTGATTGTTACTTAACCCATTGCCTGCAGGAACTGTGTGGGTCCTGTGTTGTATGGTATGAGGATTGATTGTTACTTAACCCATTGCCTGCAGGAACTGTGTGGGTCCTGTGTTGTATGGTATGAGGATTGATTGTTATTTAACCCATTGCCTGCAGGAACTGTGTGGGTCCTGTGTTGTGTTGTATGGTATGAGGATTGATTGTTACTTAACCCATTGCCTGCAGGAACTGTGTGGGTCCTGTGTTGTATGGTATGGGGATTGATTGTTACTTAACCCATTGCCTTCAGGAACTGTGTGGGTCCTGTCCTGTGTTGTATGGTATGGGGATTGCACAGTCTAGTCACGGGGAAGAGCAATGCCCAGTGTTTTGTACTGATGAAATACATGCATCAAATCACATAGCTTTGGCATATGTTTTAATGGTATCCCATGAATCAAAAGTGTTATTGTTACCTCTTTGGAAATGCACTGTTTATGTGAGTGGTCTATATCACAATGTTTGATGGATTGTGCTCATAATTTGAAAATGTCATGTTTAGAATTGGGAAAGAAGACTATGTTTATTGTTCAGGTACGCCAACATATTGCTCTGTAAAACATAACAATTTTCAGCTTATTTTAGATGCTAGCAGCCTGTCTAGTGATTGATGACAAAATGTACATGGGCATACATTTACATGTATGTGGATATTGACTTTGATGTGACACTTTTTTTCAGGAAAAAAACTTTCTTGAAAAAAAAGAAAGAATAATGCCAAAATCTGTTGTGGGAGAAAGATTGCCTTTGAAACAATGTACATTTTGTCCGAGGTTACACTATTATAGATAAAGTAAGTTTGTACACTCGAGCCATGTAGATAAAGGCAGATGAACTGATGACATTCCATGAATTTGAAAAGTGTTATTGTTGCCCCTTTGGAAATGCACTGTTTTTCATTTTCCAGTCAACTTTCTTGCCAAAAAAGAGAATAATGCCAAAATCTTTTGTCGTAGAAAATTTCCTTTGAAACAATGAAAATACGTTCCTCAAACTATTAAAGATAAAGTAAGTTTGTATACTTAGGCCTTTTCATGTGAATACATGTACATGTATGTAGATAGACTGAAGCATGTGAATTGATGACATCCCATGATTTTGAATAGTGTTATTGTTACCCCTTTGGAAATGCACTGTTTATGTGAGGGGTTTGTATCACAATGTTTGATGGATTGTGCTTCATATAATTTTAAAGTGTTGTGTTTAGAATGGTGAATGATGGCTACGTTTATTGTTCAGGTATGACAACATATTGCTGCATAAAATATTACTCCGTGAGCTTATAATATTGGATGTGGGTAAACCGTCTAAACTGATTGATGATGAAATGTTTATGGATCTGTTTCTCGAAAAGGAGAAATAATGTCCAAATTCTTTTTGAGGGGAAGGTTGCTCTTGAATCAATACAACTCTTTAAAATGAGTCCTCACCCTATACTATAAAGCAAGTGATATGGCAGGTGAATTGAAGACATAATATTAAAGTATTGTCCTAACCCATTTGCTAATGATGTTTATGTGTTAGTCATTTGTAACAAAATGTTTGATTCTTATAATTTGAAGTGTCTTCTTTATAATGGTGAAAGAAGACATTGAGACAAAATATTGCAAACATGCAAGTTTTTTCTTCTTTTTTTCAAGCAACTTATTTGATGCTGTAAATGATAAAATATATTGCATAATTTACTATGTTTATCATTTTAGAGTCAAAGTCATTCAGATATGATATATCTCCATCTGCATCACCTGACACTATAAACCGTTTGTTGTTACTATTCACAGTATTCAGCATGGACAGAGTGCACATACACACATACACATCCACACACACAAACAGCCAACAAAAGTTCCCTCTGCACCAACTCATTACACATGTTTGTTTTTTAGTATGTATCACTTAAACACAATCACCCACACAAACAGCCACAAGAAACAAAGAAAACATTATATGATATGAAGTTCAAGCTCCATCTCTATATCACCTGCCAACACATGTTTGAAATGCACAAGTTTTACCCCCAAACACACACTCATAAAACACAAACAGCTCCCCCAAAAAGAGAGAAAAATGTTTTTAAAAATATTTTACAAAATCACAGTATAAGCTGAAGTTCAATCTGTACCACCTGACGACATATGTTTGTTGTTACTATGTTGCATGGACAGCATGCCAGAAGATCAAAGGTCAGTGTCACAAACTTGATTCTGTCACATTTGGGGGAGAACATATTCAAAAACTGTAGCTGGTGAGATGTTATTTCAACATTCTTTTTACTCATGGGAAGCTGGCTATCATCGCCCTTTTTAAATACATTTTTGGTTTGATATTGATGTATTTTGGGGAGATGTGAGGGGTGAAGAGATGATTTTCCTACATGTATTTTGAAGAAAAAAATCTGATGTATTTGCGGAAAAAAATTATTATGTCAAACTTGCAAGTTAACCCTCTCCTGCTGGCCTGCAGGCCCATTCAGAATGATGTTATCAGCTTGAATCCATAGTCGGACCCCCCCCCCCCCCCCTAATAAAAGTTTAATACATATTTATTAGGACATATTGGTATGTCTAATAATTTGTAAGAAAAGTCTGGTTACCCCTTTTTCTGAAAAACTGCACAATATGACAAAGGATAATTATCCAAATTTAGAGAAAGGGAGATATAATAGGTGTATAGAAACATGGGCGTAGATCTGTCATTGATACCTATTCATCAGGGGGGGATGATCTATTCATTCATCCCCCCTGATGAATAGGTATTACATAAGTATCTACGCCCATGTATAGAAATGTGACATAGAACTGCGCTATGCCAAGAAGGTTGTGAATATTATTTGGTTAATAAAGGATAATGACATCATACCCAAACAATGTACTTACCCATTTTAGATGCCATACACCCCTTCATATCTTTAGATTAAAACTTGACCTCTAAAGGCCTAGAGAATTGTGATGTCTGCGTTATGCCTAGAACGTTGTAGACATCATTTGTTGTAATTGAACATTATTTGGTTTCAATTTGCCACTGAAAAGGGTTATGACGTCATACCCAAAGCTATACATTACTCCTTTGAATTAACGTATATTATATGTCCTAAGCCCATTCATATCTAGTTTGACAGTTCACGCACAGAAATGTCTAGAGAACTGAGATGTGGGTGATATGGCAAGAATGTGCATATTATTTATTTCAATGAACATTATTTGGTTTCTATTTGCAATTGATTATACAATAATAATAATAATAATATACTCAATTTATATATCGCCTAATATGATTGATAATCATCTCTAAGCGCTTTACAATGTGAAAAGGATAACAACATCATACCCAACATACATTGTTCCTTTGGATGAACTGCCACATTCTCAAGATTTCATACATTTCTTCCTGTATGAAAATTCACAGGAATTTGCTTTGCAAAGAACATGTTGTACATTGTAAGGCTGAGTCACACTGGCCTAGGCGCGCGCCTTTTTGTGTTTACTACTTGAAGGAAAATTTAGCAACGTATATAATTTTCTCATATTAAAAAAGTAACAAATTAGGTCATGTATATTCATGAGCAGTAACACATTGCTACTCATGAATATTCATTTATAAGCTAATTTTTGACTAACCACTTTTTTTTAATATGAGAAAATTGTATATTATAATATGCTGATAAATGCTACTGTAAGTCCCGGTTTCGTTTTTTTGGAGCCGGTGCCCCGGGAAATTTTTTTTTTTATTTATTAAATTTTTTTTTCCGGGGCACCGGTTTCCGAAAAAAATAAACCGGGACCCGATGGTGACGGTCAGGCACCGGTGTGACGGACCGAACCGACTCAGCCTTAGTACATTGTATGTTGTAACAAACATCATTTGGTTCGCATTTGTCCTTGAGTGTACAATGTGAAAAGAGTTATGACATCATACCCAAACATATAGCACATTGTTCATTTTAATACCCAAGATGTCGTGCACCTCTTCATATGAAATTTCACAGGAATTTGCTTTGCTAAAGAACTGTGAACATTCTTTATTTCAACAAACATCATTCGGTTTCCATTTGCAACTGAGTATACAATGTGAAAAGAGGTATGACATCATACCCAAACATACATTGTTCCTTTGAATGAACTGTCACATACCCATAAGATACTATCCACCTGTGTACATGTACATAGATCCAAAGTTCACTTGAAGAAAGGTTTGGAGAAATGTGATGTCTAAGTCTCTAAGATATGCTAAGAACGCTGTGAACATTATTTATTTCTATATAAGATCATTTGGTTCACATTTCCAATTATGCATGATATCAAAAACATAATGACATCGTAACCATTTATAAATATAATTGCAATATTCATGATCATGAAGTGTCATACTGCACGCTTTACAGTTCAAAAGAAGAAAGAACGGACTAATTATTTCCAATAAATCTGAAGTGGAAATGTTATTTGGTTGGTTCGCATTATTTTGAACTGGTTGAAAAATGAAAAGGGGTATGACATCATATCTTAACTTAAACATGAACATATTTTGAATGAATAGTCATACACTCCTGAGATGCCATGCACCAGTTTATACGTTGAAGATCTTCCATATACTGTAGATCTTCTTCAGAGAAATGTGATATCTGCACTATGGCTATGCCAAGACAGTTGCCAATATTTTTAATTTTTAATTTTATTTTGATGGATATCATTTGCTTCACATATTTGCAAATTGGAAGTATTATGTTTGTTGGTAAATGAAGAAGCTACAAACATGATTTTTTAAAGGAAAATTGAATGAAAACTATTTGGTTCCATTTTTGATAGTTCTGCAAAGGTTTATGACATAGTACCCTAATATGTAATTTTGAAGTAAATGTGATGTCTGTGTTATGCCAAGAACGTTGTAAACATTATTTGTAATTCACATTATTTGTGAAAACTTGACATCACATCTGGGCCCCGTTGCAGAAAGAGTTGCAATTGATTGTAAAGTTTCAATTAATTGGAAGTCAGAGTTATTCACATTTGAACAAATCAGAGTGGTTCATGATTTAGCATGATCTGACTGCAATTCATTGCAACTTTCCAATCGATTGCAAGTCAACGGGCCCTGAATATTTTATAATTGCAATCGCATACTCTGGAAATGTCATACACCTCGGCACCTGTAGCTTACAGAAAAAAGGTCTTACCATGGTCTTACAAAGGTTACAAGGAAATACAGGATATGCATGCTATGCCAAGAACGTTTTGAACATGATTGAACAGATGGGACTTACCGGAGAGGTGTGAGATTACAAGATACGCTCATAAACATTCTAGATAGCCCAAATATTTGTTGTCGGATAATCGGATAAATTCCATGCTTGGATGTCTTGGGAATTTGCCTTGTTGATGAAAGACGTCACACTTTTATTTAAATCTCTTTCTTTTGGAATATTTCATGATAGTTATATTTGAAAATAATATAAATTATGTACAATTATCATAAATAAGTGCATAACGAACCTTACAATTGCAGTCAAGGCTGTGTACAGTGACCACCTGCATTTAGAGGGAAACATGAATAGTGGCCACTGTAGACAGATGACCTCTATCTAGACAGGTTCAATAACATTGTTTTCTCTGGAGGGGATCAATTTTGGTGGCCACTATAGGCAGGTTTGCTCGTATAGACATCTGTCCATGGTGATAGATTTTTAAAGAGGGATTATTAGTTTTTTGGGTTAGGGTTAGGGTTAGTTTTGGTACATTATATCTAGAATCTTCTCTTTTTTTAAAGTGTACCTTGAACATTGTGATATACCTTAAACTTCCCCTTTTCTGTTCGGTGTGAATGTATTCAATTTTCTCTCTTTATTTTGTTTTTAACTGGAAGAGCTGGAATTTATTAACTCAAACCTAGTACCTGTAGAAAATGGAATATGCTTTGTTTTGTCCTTCAAAGGCACTGGCATGTATCTGTTAGTGGGTTCTTTTCTTCAGGTAAATGATCTGTTCATTCATCCCCCCTGAACTAAAGAATTGTCTGCAGATCTTTGCTTGTAATCAAACAAGAGGGCAGAATAAGAGGAATAACTATTTAATCATGAATGAGAAAGAGAGAACAAGAAACAAACATCCTACCCAGGAGCAATGTTTTGAAATAGCACAAGAACTAATTGGAACAATTTTTTCCTCCAGCTTTTGGAGTTTGTTTGTTTGGATAGTAAAATCTAAAAAAGGTCAGTACTTCCATGGTGTATAAATACATGTAGTTGGATGTCCTACCAAGAAGGCACATACATTACTGGGTTGTACTATCAATACTTCTTCTGGTAATTGGGTAAACATGGAAGCTTGTTTTGTACATGCTGTAATATTGTTATAATCCTGGAAGCATGTCCCATCTGAGGAGTTAGACTCAAATTGCTGTGGCACCTGGGCCAGTCCGGGAGAGCTATCTAAACCGCATCCCGCTGGGTCCTGGTCCCAATAATAGACAAAAGACGGGAAGTGATTGCTTATAGTCTATATCTAGATGGCAAGCTTTAAAGGAAAAGTTCACAGAATAAGTAAATGAAAAAAGATGATCAGAGATCAAAAGAAGATGAAAAACTTAATTTGTATTGATAATGAAAATGGAAATCAATTTTAAAAGTTTTTTTTTTTTACCAAAAGGAGATAAAAGAAGGAAAAGTGATTATTTAGTCTAAGTAAGATGGCAAGCTTAAAGAAAAGTTCGCACAAATAGTGAAGAACAAAGAACAAAAGAAATTGTGTTCAAAAACAGTTTTTGTTGGTAATGAGAATGGAAAGGACTTTAAAAAGATGATTGAATCAATAATGGACAAAAGAAGGGGGAGTGATTGGTTAGTCTGGAGGGTGTTTTCATTGTGTGGAATTTTACTTCGTATGTTCTAAATTTCTTCCTTTCTTTTCTTTGAATGTACAGTGTGATCTGGAGGATTCAAAAGCTGACAATGGCGTATGTGGAGTATGAGGAAGGTAATAGCAGCCAAGGCGACCGCCTCTATGGAGATGTGTAGCCTTGCTATACTCACCTCATATTGCAATTTAATCTTAAATGTGAGTTATACAAGTGCATTCATTGTAAATTTGTGTCTGTTTGTTTAAGGCATGGCTTGCTAACTTTTCACTTTGCGATCCTAACTTTATGTGACATAAAATGTTACATTTTAAATTAAATAGCTCAAATAAATCAAATTTTCATGTAATTTCATGAGATTTTACAAATGTGCATTGTATCAATGTATTTTCATGTAACATGGCCTTCCATACTTTTCACTTTGCAATTTTATCTTCCATGTAAGTTGAACAAGTGCATTCATTGTCTGTTTGTGTCTGTTAATGCACATGGCCTGCCATACTTTCCACTTGACAATTGCAATCTAATCGCATGTGACAATTTTGTGTGATTTTTGCAAATGTGCATTGATTGTATATTTAAAGGGATAGTTGAGTATTGGTCAAACTTAACTTTAGTAACCAAAACCTGCACGATTACGATACAAACTAATAGTTATAACTTCACCATGCTCGAAAAGTATACACAATTACAAACGACAAAGTAAAACCCCTGTTATCATTCAAAAAGAGCCGTTACAACTCGAAGTGTCAAATTAACTCGGCGCGAAGCACTAGCGTTGTAGGTCCTAATACGGGACTGTATAGTGCAGTGTGCGGTAATACGGGACTGTAGTGCAGTCACTGTGTGCGTAATTATGTATCGCAACCATAGAAGTATGACTCCAACACTGCCGTTGACGCAACTCGCAAGCCCCATTCGCATTCGTTTGCCTTTCGTTCACAGTCGCGCTAACACACGGAGAGACTGGTCCATGAGGCGCATATATCACTGATTTTTTGCGGAATGGAAGGAAAAATCATAATCTTAATCCACCCGGTAGTTGGATCACATATTGGAGAGTAAATTGCTGGTAAGTACCGTATCATATGTATAGTTTTAAGCACAATTAGCGTGCACACAAATATTTGGTTTCAGTCTTTTATTAGGAGAACATAGAACGCTAGTGCCTCGCACTAGCGGTTCTAAAAAGTGATACCCGGGCGTCAACCACTTTTATATGATATTTTGAAAGCAAATTTCACAACAATTAGAGCATTTGAATGGAAATTATTATTATTTCCCATGTTTTTTTCGATGATCTTTCATATGGAATTGAAATCAACCAAATCCGTTACAATCGATGTTGGGGGGGCACTTTGGAAATTACCAAAACTCAACTTGGCCTTTAATTAACACATGGCTCGCCATATATCAAAATGTGATTTAAACAAGCACATTCAAAGCATGTTTGTCTGTTCATGTCATGCAAGGCCTGCTATACTTGTTCCCTTCACAGTCTTATCTCATGTGATACTTTGATGCAATTTAATTTTAGGTGATTTTACAAATGTGCATTAATTGTATGTGAATGTATTCACATGACCTGCTATATCTTTTACTTTCATTTGCATTTTCTAAATGATTTTCTTGAGTGCATTCTTCAACTGTTATACACAAATAACCTCACTATTCTTTTAACTTCATACTATTTCATTCTATAGATTTATTTGCCTCTTTTGACTCTTATTTGTAATGCATGATTTCATTTTGTGTTTTTCATTCATGTCACTAATTAGAACTCAGTAGCATTGTAAAAAGCATATCAACAAAATAGTTATGAATATATTCAAACACATGGTAAACTGACCAAAAATGGATTAAAGGGAAAGTTGAGTATTGGTAAAACTTAACTTTAGTAACCAAAACCTGCACCATTACGGTACAAACTAATAGTTATAACTCCACCATGCTCGAAAAGTATACACAATTACAAACGACTAAGTAAAACCCCTGTTATCATTCAAAAAGAGCCATTACAACTCAAGAGGGCGCTCTCTAAAAAACTCATTGGTTTTAGCCATTTTTCATACAAAATTGTGCATTTGATGTTTTGTTAAAATAATGATTCAATAGAGATATCATCAACAACTTTTTAAAAACCTATTTAGATTTTTTTCAAAGTATTTTAAGCATTTTAACAAAATTTTCTAAAAAGTCAAAATGTCCCCTGGCAGAGAACTTTTGAATAAAAATACGTTTATGGATTAGGATATTTCAGCCGTTTCTGAACCGATTTTGATCAAATAATGTTCTCTCAAATTTGACAGTCAGTTTTTCATTATCTCACAAAAAAATATTTTGTGAAGTGCCCTCTTTACCAAAACTCAAACTATCCCTTTATTTAAGAACCCTTTTCAATGCCCATTCTATATAAACCTGGGGATGTCTCACAAAGATTTTTAGTTGGACCTAACAATTATAGAGATCTAGCCTTTAGTTTCTTTGTATATTGTTGAAACAGTTATTTTGAAAAGGCATAAAGTTTGATATATGAGTTAAACGAATTATTAAAGAGCCTTGAAATATATTTTTTTGATGGAAGTGTCAAATACTTGTAATTTGTTGTGCTTTTGAATATGTTTTATTCCAAGGCTACAAATGGCTTTCCATAATTGTTAGGACCAACTTAGAATCTTTGTGAAACACCCCCTGACACAAACAAGTTAATGGTTAGAAATCAACTTAGAGAAAGTGTGATGGAATACACAAAGCAAACATTTCAATGAATATGATATAAAAGTTGGAAATTTGAATCATTTTTTTAAATTTCTGTTTGTGGTGACAGAAGAGATCAACTTTGATGGTGGAGCTTAATATGTAACTATTTTTTGTAATGCCAAGGTTGCAATATTACACACACATGTGTATTAAACTGACTGAACGTTTACACAGCACGATAACATTTTATAAAGTCTGGAAAGTATGGTTTGTTTAAAAAATGAATAAAATGAGAGTCACTGACATCAACAATAGTTCTGGATATGTTATTGGCTAATGACTGACATGATGTTGCAGTTAATCCAGTAGAAGACTGTACAACTGAATGCACCTGTGCCCTACTCAAGGTTCAGAATTTGCACTGGCCTGCTGGCCCCAGGCCACAAAAAATAAGCTTTTGGCCACTAAATTGTCATTAATTCTAAGCTGTACTTTTGCTTGACGGGTCAACTAAATATAACAATTTTTTGTCGATGTTGAGTCTACCCAATTGTGGTATTGGGCCATCAAATGATATTCATTTTACTTGCTGTACTGGGCCACTAAGACAAAAAAAAGTGTTTTGACCCTTCTCATGTTTGTTTATGGACACTTAAACAGTATGATATAAGGGATATGCAGGAGGAGAGAGATACAGTACATGGTCACTGTGTTGCATCAACTCTTCTCATAGAGTTGAATCTATTGGGTAATATGTCCATCCAGGCTTTTTAAAAGATCAGTGGCCAAAGTGACCATGCATAAATATTTGGAGAATGTCCAACTGGCTGGATGATGTCAGAGTACCTTGTAATGAGCATCAAGTAATGGTCATGCCCGTCATCCGACCTTTTGGAAGGTCATTACTCTGTTATTTAGTGCTTTCTCCAACATCAGCTCCAGCCCCCCCCCCCCCCCCCCCAACACCCCACACCCCGCAAAAAAACATCAACACATATTGTTTAAATGCTTGTACACATACTTGTGGCTCCTATCACTTTAACCCCTGGAAGCCGGACACTTACAACAATTGGAACAATTTTATGAAACGGGGGCCAAGTGGTCCTGAAAATATTTGGGGCAGGGCAAAATAGGAGATGTCTGATCTACCTAAATCAAAGGGTTGAATGGATGTTACTCTTTATTTAAATCTCACCTTGCTAACAGCTGATTTATTTATTATTTGTGAATGGAATAACTTTTCTTCATGCATTGAGATATTATTTCAAAAGATTGTTGTGCTTAGTGATGTAGCAATGATAAAAACCTTGAACATTTGATATTATGATGTTCCACTCAAAATATTAAAGGGGACCACCACGCAAAGAACAGTACAGGCATATTTGTTTTAGTATCATTATTTGATAGTAAATAGACATCCAATATCTTCCAAAGGCTTGAGTAATAACAAAACAATGCAATTAATCCCCCAAACTTACAAAAATTAACAGGCCTGTATGTTCTGCAAGCACCAAACATTTGCAAGTGCCTTAAAGGTGAATGACAGTAGTGGGAAACGTCCCACCCCCTAAAAATGAAATGTACGCTCTTATTACCAACCATGTGAATGAATATAATTTTACTAATATGGGATTATACAAATTTGGCCAAGAAACCGCCTACTAATTGATATGTTTGCAAAATTATAAATTGATCTACTGTGGATTTATACCGCCAAAGCGGAATCGCGCATACGCTACGTGCAAATGACCGCGTGCGTTACACGAGGTGTTTACTATACGGGCTTGTCCCCAGCTTGTCGATTTCTCCAGCCTAGCGCTAGCATTTGGACAGGTGCGAACGGGCGGTGGATTTATAAATTTCACGGTCGGGTATTGGATTTCTTCCAATATTTCTGTATTTATCGATGCTTAGGTTCGGATTTTACCACACAAGCCCTATTTAAATACTTATTCAACAAAATTGATCAATATAGATATTTTCGGCTACTTTCCCTAAACTGGTATTGGGCTTTAATTCTATATACGTTTGAAGACAGTTCTGCAGACCCACAAACACATACTTCAGTTACTTCAGTTTTTTTTTTTTTTTTATTGTTTGTGGAATGAATTATTAAACCTATTCTCTTACTGTTTGCAATTTATGTTGGGGTGTTGGTTCCGTTTGAATACTAACATAAGCTTTGCAAGAGTTTGCTTTAAATGTTTCATATGAACAAATATCTTTATGCTATATGGACTTTGCCCCGTGTCGATAAAATGGATTTGTACTAAAAGAACAAAAGCATCCGGAATTGCTAGCAAGTAGTTCTGATGCCTTCCACGTCACTAAACGTCAATAAACATAGAACCGGAAATCTAGAAGACTAGATAAATTAGATATACTATGTTTGCCTTCAGCAAACTCTCAATTCAATCACACCCTGTAAATGCTATTACATACAACCAATCACGTTTTTATTTTGTGTGTGCGATTGCTTTCAATTCATGATTTTTAGAAGGAAGTCAAAATCCAGGTTACCATAACTTGACCGCCAACCGACAGAGTGGATAGTGATTTGATCAGGGCTAGATATTCAAGACGATGGTAATGGCGACAATAATGAAAGTAAACTTCAATATCAATTGCAGTACAAATGAAGTACTATAATCGCTTGAACGTTTATAATGTAAATTTGATAAGGTATTCATACATGCATGCTAAGCAGTTTCCTATTTGGAAAAAACAAAATGCAATTAAAATGATATTTCATTCATGTTAGTGAAGATACAATCATGATAAAACTTGAACAGTTTAACAAGAGTATTTGTTTTCATCGCAAGGCTTTTAAGCTGTGTAACTTATTGATGGACAATTCCATACTGATCACAATAAGGAAAATTACCCCAAATTTGACTAATACCTAGTGATATAATTATGATACAAGCAGATATAATTATTTTAGGCAAATTCATTACCTATTCAACGAGCAATATATTATGACACTTTTAATGAAATAGTAATACTGTCAACTCTAGTAATGAGTATTTAATGCAAATCCGTACTTTTAAAGTTGAAATGGACAAAATTGGGTTGATATGACGACTTGATTGATACCCAGCTGAGTGGTCAACGTACATTGCTTTGGGCAAAATGCTTGACCAGCTGCAATGACCATGATGATGAAATTGAATTGGGTTGACGTTTCTTTTTATACTGGTATTTAGTGTCCATGGGTAAAAATTCTGTCATAAAGTAGGGAATATTATTTGATTATGGTACCAATCTTAGTGATACATACTGTGATAAAAGCAAAGAATTGGGCTATGGTACATACTAGTATGAATATACTTTATCATATTTTAGGACCTATTGCTAACAATGTCATATTTATCTACTTATTTTTGATGGAAATCATTTTAAAACAAATAATTGTGTGTGATTGAGTGGAAGTGCCTGCCACACCGTTGGTCATTATTTACTGTCATTCATCATGTAGTTGATGATAGAGTCATAGATCAATACAAATGCATCATGTAACTGCTTTTAAAATCATGGACTTATCATCCATATATATTTTTTAAAACTTTAAATCCTTCGTTTTGCAGATGAATTGGGTTGAATTCAAATACTGATTTTCTGCTTGCGAATAAGTCTCTTCTGCATGGTTATCATGACTGCAAAATAATATTACTTTGAATGAAAAACATAGAAAGTATCAATGTCCTTTATTGAATGTGAAAAGTTTTATATTCTGCTAGTTAGGAATGAAAGAAAAAATTTACATTATGCTAATTATGCTAATAATGAATTTAATTGATAACCCATTTTCCTTGCATTAGATGAAAAAAAAACATATAACAGGAACATTATGGGGCAAATTGAACTTGTCTATTCAAACTGAATGTTAGGCTATGAAAACCATTCCCTTTCTGCACATCATAAATGGAATAAACAGGGTTTGACACTAGCACTTGCCCGTTTGCCTGGGGCAAGTAGAAATTGATGTTGGGCAAGTTCAATTTTGTAAATGGTCTAGGTTGCTTGCCAGATCAAGCAAATTCAATTTATCTTCAACTAAGAGAATAGATTGTAGTTCCTTACATCCTGAAGTAAGCGGGCAAGTAAATTGTCTGTTTGGGCAAGTAACATTTGAACATTTATGATTTTACTTGCCCCAGGCTTGGAATAAAGTACCAACTTTTCATGGCTTGTGAAGAATAGCAGCAAGCACTCCTTTGGACAGTATCATGGGTCCAGGGGGTGGAACACGTATCCAGCTGAGTTGTTTTCCACAACCCAAACAAAATTAGACTGGACTCCCCTAGGGACAAGGCCAGTACCAATTTTTTCTGAAATTTGAAATGAAAACGGAAAGGTTTGTGGACAAGAGATAAATAGAGAGAGATGGGGGATATGGGACTGGAAGAAGGAGTAAACAGGGTTACAGGGAGAACATGGGGAGAGAGGAAGAGAAGAAGGGGAGAGGAATAGGGAGGAGGGAGGGAAGGAGAACATAGATATAGGGGAGGGGAGTAAGGACAGGGGATGAAGGAGGGAGGAGAGGGGGGAGAGGGAGAGTGATAGTGATGACAGTCAAACAGGGAGGTGGGGTATTTGAGGTAAAGAGAAAGAGAGAGAGCCGCATACAGTAGCAAACAAATTTAAAGAAACAAACATTTTGTGAAGTATAATAGAGGGAATAGAAGAATAACATTGAAATAGAAAGGATATGGTTGAAAGTTTGTCTAGAAATAGAAAGGTGGGTAGGGAAGGGGAAATGAGGAAATAATGGAGAGAAAGTTTACGACTTACCACCACTTGGAATGCCACTCCTGAGTAAACTAATGTCTGTCTAGGGAGGAAATGGCTGGTCAAGTTTCACTTTTATTTTATTTCTAAATCAAAATTGCCCCCGGAAATATCTGCCATCCTATCAATTTCCACTGCAATTCAACCATTACAAATGTACATTGTGTGCATCAGAACTCAATTCCAGGATTATTTACAGTAATTTTGCAATGTGAAATGTGACCCCTCTCTGTATATATAATGAAGGGAGGATCATAAATATTAGGAAATGGGGGTCGGTCAGGGGAATTGCTGGTTTAAAAAGTGTTGATAGATGTGTATTATTCATTGATAGGAAAGTCCTAACAACATGAAACACAGATTGCTATTGATTTTGTTCAATTATTTGCAAAGTAGACTTTTGAAAATTTTGAAAACTTTTGCCCCAAATACATGCCTGAACCGGACTTTAATTTCCCCAGGGTAATTGGGCAAGTAACAGACTAAAATAAATGAAAGAGATAGAGTAGTAAGGAATAGGAAACGAAAAAGAGAGATAGTCTTAGAGAAATTTGGAAGAACTTGGAGTAGGGAAGAGAAGAGGAAAGGTTATAGGAACTTTAATACACTTGAATACTTACCCTGCAATACTCATCTTGCTTTGCAACTTATATATTGAACCCGATGGGGACTGAGGCTAGGAGTAGGATGGTCTAGTCTACTGTCTATAGAGAATGCTTTCTGTACTAAAATAGACCCCTGCTCAAGTATTTTCGGGACTATTCCTTTGAAACCCTTCTACCCCCCTCCCCCTAGCCTCACCCCACCAGTCAGCCTAACATGTTGCCAATTTTCTGCAAATTTAATGTGTGAAGGACAATCTAAGGTCATGCCAATTTTTGTTTCATGAATTCCGTAAGGTGAGGTGAGGGCAGTCAGTCGCTTACTAATTCTATCCATGCCCAGAATTCCATTAGCATCATAAAATGCGTAACACGTGGTGTTCTGTGCCAAGAGATGTGTTTTGCGCAAGGATAGTGTTTGGAAATGCCCAGTAGTAATATTTTATCCCCCATGTGGTACCAAAAAATACCTATTTTCTTTATGATAACACCAACCTGGCATAGAAAAGTCACATCTATTTGTCTTCTTCTAGGGATGTGATGATAGGAAAATGAGGTCCAACTGGCAGACTGTAGGCCCTGGAGACCAAATGATCCTGCATGATACAATGTAGACAAACAGACACAAGATTAATTTTGACATCACTCACGTGCTCAGATTAACCCTGTCTGAATTTCTTTTGTTTTTACAAGATTTATTATGAAATGCAACAATATTTTCAAACAAAATGAGTTATTCTGTAAAGCTGAGTCTCTTGGGACTGCAGAAGTTTGAGGGGTGGATGTTTCACAACGATTATATTAGTTGAACTTAGCATTTCATTTTTAAATCATGGTCATTTGTCGTCTTGGAATAAAAAACAAATATTCTTGAGTTTGACATCAGCAACATGAAATCTTCTTAAAAATATTAATCATATTAACCAAATGTTGTGTTTTATTTACTAGATTATACATTGTATACATTTAATGGCTATCCATAATGTCTAAATAAGAATTAAGTTCAACTTTAAACCTTTGCTAAACACCCCAGACCTTTTGGTCAATCAGGAAATACATTGTAAGCTGAAGACAATTTAGATATTGACTGTTGCATTTTGAAAATACATGTATGTATATTGCAAAATGTCATGCTTTTAATTTATAGTTACACACACATGTATTACCCCTGTCCTCTGGCATGATATTTAACTTAACTATTACGTATAACTATTTATATTTTATTTGTATGTCTCTTTCTGTATGCAGACTTTCCTGAGGATGACATGGTGAACTTCCAGCCTGGCCACCTACGGCTTAATGAACAAACTGACTGCTGATGCATGCAAGGGTACAATCAACGCTTTCAAACCGTGGCTGTATCTATCGGATGGTAGCAGTAAAGGGCGGTCCCAGATTTAAATAATCATAATTGATTGAACGCGGCTGTAAAAACCAATAACCAACCAACCAGTGCCTCTAGTGAAAAGCCTGCAACATAATATCAACACTCATAAAAGATCTCTGTAGCCAGTAGGGAATGAAAAAGGTCCGGGATGGTACTGGAAGATTCTTTTGAATGTTTTTTAATTCAACCTGTACCAGCGTTTCGAGACTGCAACCTGCTGATATTTGGTAGGCTGCAATTGATCCTTTCAATGCCTGTAGTGAAAAGCCCTGAAACAGTTATTCACCACTGTTAGGGAGGTGAAAAAGAAGAAGTCTGGTATGGCAAAGGACGATTTTATTGAATGTTTTTCAGTCAACTTGTACAGCTCAATGAAACTACAACCTGTTGATAACAGCTAGGGAGGCTGCAATTAACCCTTAAGCTGCGTTTCCATTAGAGCGAATTTCTGCGGCAAATTTTTTTTTTTCGCAGCAAATTATTGAAAAAATTCGCTTGCGAATATTCGCCATGTTATATCAATAATATATATGAAATATATATTATGAATAACACTGATTTGGTCCGTGCGAATGTTCGCGGCGGAAATTCGCTCTAATGGAAATGCAGCTTTATGATGCCTCCAGTTCAAATAACCTGCAACAGTATATCATCACTGATGGGAGATTGAGATCAGTATCCAGGAGAAAATGAACAAGTCTGGTATGGTAGAGGAAGATTCCGTATTTAACATTGTTCAATCAACTCACATAATTTGTGTAAAATTCAATATTGTGAAGTGATCTACAGCTCAGATGGACAAGCTGTTGATAATTGTGATGCTGCAACGGTGAAGAATTATTTGTTGAAATTGTGTATAATGAGATATCTGTGTAATGTAAAGAGTAAGGGTTAATGCAAAATAGCCTGCTTGTGATGGGAAGGCTAGTTTTTAAACTAGTTTTACAGGAACTGTACTATGCCAATGGTGCACAGTAACGATGGAAGAAGTGGTGCTCCATAAGACTCGGTTGCGGCCGAGACGTCACCTCTACGGGCCTCTGGACCGTCAATCCTGCATCCTCGTCGCCAACTCCTGGGTCGAGATATGCCACCTTCAGGAGATCCATGCTAACAGTCTGCTCTCTGCCATGAATCTCTAGCACAAAATACTTGTCACCCCTGCTCACGACCTTGTATGGCCCGTCATACTGCAGCTGGAGTGAAGGACAAACAGCATCACAACAAACAAAAACATGCGAGCAACCATGCAGGTTGCCAGGTACATGGGACGAAACGTTCTGTGCGCGCGTCCTCGCCGGCACGATTTCAGCCATGTACTGCCTCAGTCGTTGCACATAATCGGTCAGATCCGGGACCGTGTCGACCCCAGAGGGCGCCACCATCTGGGTCTGGAGCTTCAGCATCGAGCCGTAAACCAGCTTTGCCGGCGTGCAACCCAGATTCTTCTAGCACCATCCAGAACTGTCTAGCGAATTCCTAGGAGAACAATAGGCATGCACTCGCACCAACTGATGGGCTGCTGCTGCAGCCTTCAGCTGCCGTTCCACCACTCCATTGGCTGCTGGGTTGTTCGTTGTGGTGCGGGTGCGTGTACTCCCCAACATAAAACAGTACTTTCAGAACTAGTCCCAAAAATACTCTATAGTCTATGGAGTCTATGGAGTATACATGTTAATGTCATAGCAAAATCAATCAGTCCAGAAATTGTAATCTTGTAATGTAATTCTATGGAATATTAGCCATGCAATCTTTGTAACCATGTGACTTGATCAATTAAACAACAAATCTGCTGACCAGATCCTCGAGAGTGAATATGCATACAGCTCTTTACAGCTTCAATGTACCAAGTTTGATGTCAGCTCATCAAACAGTTTCCAAGGTGATACTCCAAATTCAAATTATCCATTGGTGATGAAACAAAGATACATGTAAGTGAAATACATCACTTAATTCAAACGTTTTCATTTTGCAGAGTGTGTCTTGCCTAGAGGTGGACACATGCTAACGGCATGGCCAAGAGAGTGTGGTGCAGCCGACCGTTTTCTCCTAGGAAGCTGAGATGATTGCTGACTCTTTTCGTAACCATGCTCAGAAACAACTGTCTGTTCAGTCGGTCAACCTGCCGTCAATCGTCTCCTTCCTTCTTGCGATAGCTGTAGGTTGCACCCCGATGACTGGCCCCTGCTTAATGCCTTTGTTTTTACTGCGAATTGGAGTCTGGCTTCGATGAGGAGCCACACTGTGAAGTGGAGCCAGACTTCGATGAGGAGCCAGACTACGAAGTGGAGCCAGGCTTCGATGAGGAGCCACACTGCGAAGTGGAGCCAGACTACGAAGTGGAGCCGGACTGCCATGATGAGTAGGGCTTGCTCTTCCTTCCTGATTGTTGAGTGGATTTTTTAACAATCACTTGGAAGACATGCCCCACAGTCTGTGTCCTTGCTATGAAAGGATGAACCATCCTTTCTTTTCCGTTATTGGCCATGCTGGCACCTGTATTCCTTCTTGAAGAGGACATATCTGTTGGCTGGGTGAAAAGTTCACATAACCCTCCATGTTGTTTGCGAAGACAGTGAAAAGTCATCCAGCTATCTAAGGGCATCTTGCTTTGTGAAGGATGCCAGCCTTATTGTTGCATCAAATCCAGCCTCACTCTCAACCAGAGAGCAGACATGATGATGTAAAGAAACAAACGTTGATCGATGACGTAGAAGTCCAAAATGTTGAATTCTTACAAAATCTCAAACTCATAAAAAAAAATAATAACTTGAGCGTCACACAAAACTAGCGATAAGTGTCCTGCTATATTCGCTATCTGGACGATGAAAAACTACCAATACTCAATTTACACTAGCACAAAAATAAACTCATCTGCTTCACCAAAATATGCCAAGTCTACGAGAGTACATCAGTACATCAGCGCTAGAGGACTCCGAACTCCGCATACAAAACAAACAAAACTTCTTTTTTTTAAATGACGCTAGCTCAGCTTGGCCAGCTCAAGCGGAAATCAAAGTATAAATATTCCCCTTCGTTTCTTGTTGAAGTGGGTGCTAAAGACGTGAATTAATAGTCCCATGGGTGAGAGTAAAATTAAATATCAAATCTCCAACGTGTAGCTTTTTTAACACAGCAAAAATCCGCGAACGGTAAAAACAAGTCATGTTTTCTTCATGAAAAATATATTTAAAATTTCTGGTCGATCAAATCATAACACGCTTACCCAGTTAATTTTAAGTCAAAATTTCCTCTCTAGGTATGCACCAGACCACACAATTTCAAGTCCTAAAATGCAAAAGCTCCCTACCGTGGGAGTGGGTTCACACCCTCCCCCCCCCCCCCCCCCCCTCAGTCGCTTTGCTCCCTTGGGCTTAGGGAAGATGAACAAATTTGTGCGAGAACTTCCTTTGTGCACATTATCATGAATGTAACATTAAATAAAGTGTAGACAAGTTTGAAGCGATGGTGTGTAAATTCTATTGATGAGATGTTATTTTTTTTATTTGTATAATGATATATTATATATTATATTGTGATGAGTGCTATTAAATAACATACATGTATGTTTAACAAACAGTTGCAGCATAATGTGTATCATGTTTTTCATTTTGAATGTTTCCATCTATTTGTGTGTCTGTGTGTATGTGTGTGTGTGGTTGGGTATGGATGTGAGTGTGACTGTGTGTTCCTGTAAGAGCCTTCAATCGGGGGATACACACCAGTAAACACATCGTCAATCGGGGATACACATAAAAACGGGCATATCCCCAGGCATTTAACCGTTTTATAGACAACAGGGGTGTATGAAAAATTTGTGTATATGTTTCTGAGTTAGAGCAGGGGTGTTTGTGTACTGGGCAATGGGGCATATCAACCTGTTTGTGTACCAACAAACCGGGGACATGCACAATAAATGGCCATATCCCCGATTGAATGTTTATTTACCATACTCTGACCATATCCACATTTGAAGGCGCTTACAAGAATGTGTGTGTATCTATTTAATGCCCTGTTTGCTAATGTGACCTCTGTCTCGTGCTCTATGTTTGTCTTTTCTCTTTATTTATTTATTTTCAATTTAAATGAGTGTATATATATGTGTATACGTGTGTGTAATCATTTAAATCCAGGTCAATGTAGATCAGGGTGATATAAATTGCGGCAACCCTTGTTAACAAGCACCGCCCAGACACCCCCTGGATCCATTCATTGTCCGGCCGGCCGGCCATTGTCACCCCTGTTCTGTACTTTGCTACTTATATTGTGAATTAAAAATTTAACAAGACTCCTAGCATCCACTCTCTTTACTTCCACATAATGATGTTCATTAATATTAACTTAAAAGTGAATTAGAAGTTTAAAGGGAAAAACAAAAATTGGAAAGACCAACACGGAGCGGATGACCCAGGTTTGCGGTTTGAATCTGTCAGGGATGTCTGGCCACCTAGTGGTTGACTGCAATTAGTTCCAGTTCCAGAATGGTGTGTGTGTATTGCTGAGGGAGTTGTCACATATCACCGGATAGCGTAAACGGATGCCCGATGGATAAACAATTTGCAAAATCAAATTACCTGGTGGTGAAATTTGTCTCCATTGCTGCAAGCACAAAACACCACCAGATTAAACAACAGACATCACCTGACAAGGAAAGCATTCGCAGAACAAAAGATGGGCAAGAAACACTAAACGAATGGAGATGAAGGGATTGAAAATTGTGTGCTACGTCGGGCGTCCGTTAACACTATCCAGTGATGTGTGACAAGGGCTTATTTGCCACCACAAGACACATGTAGTTGTATTGCCAGGGGCATATTATCACAGGCAAATGCATGGTGGATTACAAATTTAAGTACTTTACAAGTATTTACAAGAAAAACAAATATATCCCCGTGTTCACACACAAAATTTTCAGCCCTTAATCATGACTAAAGAATCAGCAGCTGACTATAGAATCAGCTTCCCATTAAAAATTCGTGTGTCTGAACACTTACTAACGAAACGACGTATCGCTAGAGATGACTAGCGATACGCTGGTTTTATCCCCGTTTCGTACGAGAGCTGACTATAGAATCACGCCGAATTTGTGTGTGAACAAGGATTTCTCGCTTAATCATGTTTAGCGATACGACTCGTAACTAACTGGGCGTGGCTTAACTCGAACGTTCGCGCACACAGGGCCCTAGGGCCCTATAGGGGGCCCTAGGGAGACCTGGTGTTCGATGCATCTGAAAGCCACCTGGAAAACAGCTGGTGTCCGATATGCTATGTGTGTGTGTGAACGTTGACCAGGTTTGATTTAATCATCACTAAAGAAACGTCGTATCGCTAGTGATGATTCTATAGAGATGATTAAGGGATGAAATTTGTTGTGTGTGAACACGGGGTATGTTAGGAAGCAAAGAACGTGGATGACCCAAGTTGCCAGTTATTGGTAGTGGCAGCTCCCTATTTCTTTTTTATTATTTCAGTCCACAGATTCAGACTGATTATATTCATATGAAAGTATATTAAAAGTTTTTGGAAATGGATATTGGACCTAGAACTTTTAGTGAATTAAAAAAAGTAAAAAAGGGAAGAAAAAGATAGATTAACTAACTTGATGTAAATGACCCAAGTTTGTGGTTAAGATATGTCAGGGATGTTGGGCCTACCTAGGAAGGACTACAATTAGTTCCAGTTCTCATGATATGATGCATGTACCGACAGGGGCCATACTATACTAGACTGATGTTTAGTCATCTTCAGTTCCAGTTCTTATGATATGATGCATGTACCGACAGGGGCCATACTATACTAGACTGATGTTTGGTCATCTGGACCCAACTTCAAGGTGAATCAAAAGTTTAAAAGAAGCAACTGGCAGACTGGCCCTATACAAGTTTATTTTAAAATGTTTAAACTATTTGTTAAAGATAATGGAGGGACCAACACAAAGCAGATGACCGAAGATTGTGGTTTTAATCTGTCAGAGATATTGGGCCCACCTAGTGAGTACTACAATTAGTTCCAGTTCCCATGATATGATGGTGTGTACTGCCAGGGGCCATACTATACTAGACTGATGTTAAGTCATTTGGACCTACATTAACTTTATATAAAGGTGAATACAAATTTGTTTAAAGAAGTGAAAAATAGAGACTGGACCTATAATAACTTACTTTTTAAAAAATTCTAAATCAAATTTTAAAGCTAATGGAGGGACCAACACGAAGCAGATGACCCAAATTTGCGGTTTTAATCTGTCAGAGATATTGGGCCCACCTAGTGAGGACTACAATTACATGTAGTTCCAGTTCTGAGGATACGATGGTGTGTACTGCCAGGGGTCATACTACCACCACAGAGACACACACATTGTATTGCTGGGGGGCGATAGCCACCTATAGGCTAAGGAGCTGCCTGGCTAGATATTAACCCGTTCACTTCGAGATTCTGAAATCCCTATAGACTTTGTACATAGCCCACCTGGTTCCAGTAAGCAATGTGTTAAGTCATTAGAGATGATTTAAATTTCATATTTGGTATATAATACATATTCTCCATAGATCAGAGCACTGTGTAGGCTTGGTTCTCAAGAGGTTAAAACTGGATGGCTGGGTTTCTGAAAACAAAAAACAAATATGTTAGAGCTCAGAGAGGGTTGGATAAACATATTTTGCAAGATACTTTACAAATTGGCTCTTTGACATGTCTAAGGGCAAGTAGGGTATCATATCGAAAGAATGAGTTTTAATTAATTTTACATTATTTGTGTGGTCCTGTTTTGGGGGCCTATTCAAACTCATGTGTGTTCAAACAATTTTTTGTTTTCCTTTTGAATTGGTCATCTTCCGAATGGTACATACAATGCTAGTAAACATGACATGTCTCACATTAACAATACTTTGATCAATGAATTGAGTGATTGATTTTTTACTTTTATTCCTTCAGAAAAGATAAGATTATTAATTACTCTGCCACAATCGGATTCATTTGATACATCTTACTTGTCTGCTTTGAAAAAAAAATCTTTATCGTTCCTGAAGTCCTTCCTTTCATTCTGTCATAAACAATCACCAAGTACATCATCAAGGACAAACCATGAATTATTACGTTTTCTTGAAGGTTATATGAACTAATTTCCCAATATAAGTTTGACATTTAACCCAAATATGCTTGATAAAAAAGGACACAAACATAAATCTCCTTTCAGGTTAATTTGGACTTCTTAATAAGTTTGATATTCAGCCAATTTGTTTTTGTTTAAAGGAAGAAAGAAGGCATACAAACTGTTCATGCAATGTTTTTAAATTGATTTCTCAATACTATTTAGTTTGACATTTATACCCTAATTCCATAGATCCATAAATTATATGATTGCGACTTGCAAACAATTCACAAAACCACTGAAGGCATTAACACCCACACATTCTGTCTCCCCTTATTGCTACAGAAGATATTTCACGCTTGACCTAGAAAAGAGAATGACCTAGAGACCTAGAAAAAATGTGGCACAAGCATTTTTTTACAGATATATATGAATTGCGATAATCTAAAGGTATCAAGTTTCACTACTTCTGACATCTTGCTCTGCCTACACAGAGGCGTTGCAAGGGTAACCAAGACGGGCTGGAAAATTGCAGAGGGGGAGATTTGTTTTCTCTTTCTTAAGGTTAAATTGATTCCTTGTATTTCTCTTTTTATTTCAGGCCAGGGAGAGATGCAAGAATATAAATGGTTTACTAAAATATCCAACAATTTGTTTGCATATCCTTAAGTTTTCCTTATGGTGGGCAAGTTATGAAGACAAAATTAATTGATTGGTATGTGTTGGTTTTAAATCTCCGTCCCATATAATTATAGTGTACATATTTATGTTTATCCATTTTAATTTCTTGATATTTGTTTTTGTTCACGCAACATTTTCTAAGGTATAAAACAAATTACATAAATCAAATCTAGAACATGCATGATCTTTATTTTCCAGTTTGCATCTATCTTTATTCACAAAATGTAAACATTACACGTTCATGTACTTTTGTAATGATCATACTGATATATTTCAAAGTACCTCATTACTTGCACAAAGGAAAAAATAAACATTCTCTTTCCTGTGGGACCATCATATGTTATGGTTGTTCTAATTTTGAAATCATATATCAAAATGATTTGTAGTTTTATCTGTGCCATATTGATAATACTGCAGCTGTGGCATATCATAATTGATAACGGGAGAATATTATGGTTGATGGAAATAAAAACTAAACATCAAAGTGATATATACATATTTAGTTTTCTCACCTGGTTATATAAACAATGATATGTTTGGATGACATACAGTATATAATTTAACTACAAAGAATCTCAACATACCATGGCTTTGCCGGTGACGAATCACTTGCTATTTCTGGAAAATGATTTACCTGCGGTATTTGTACATGCCTTAGCAGTAGTCCCTTAGTTTTCATACCTGAAAAATTATTTACCTGCGATATTTTACATGCTGTACATACCAGTAATAAATCAAATATCATTACTCATGCACACTGTATAGCTATTACATGTATGGTCAATGTAAGAAAATGTACTTTATTATGTTCTATCATAGACTATGTCTTCCAAGATAACTACATCATACAATGATATATATTTTTCTCACCTGTGTCGAACATATATTTTGATGGCAGACATAACCTCTTAGATATATTTGGATGCCATATATGTTGTACTTGTGCCACTTCAGCATACCATACCTGTGTCAGCAAGGGAGCATACCAATCATACTTTGTTTTGTGGTACTATAATATTATGGTCATTATTATATCATAAGTGCCCATCATAGTGTTATATATCTTCCAAGATAGAAATACACCATAATGATATATATTGTTCTCACCTGTGCCCAATGATAGCAGTAAACCTAGAAGATATATACAGTGTATGACTGAATATAGCAAAACCCTGCACTTGTCAATAATTCATGTTTGAAGAAATGGGCATTAAAAGTTCACATAATGTATATGACTTAATGTTGGTGAAATTGAAACAATCATATCTTTCGCAGGTATTATCTGATTTTTTAGAAGAAGGCATCAAATGAAAGCTTTGTGTTGAGGCCTTTCTCATGGCTTGAAAATCTAAAATTTGATTTTCACTGACAAGTTTTGCTATATACAGGGTGGCCCAGAAAGGATGCAACACCTACGATCGTTAATTTCATCAACACCATCGACCAAATGTCATTGTTTTTTGCTTGATCGGGTAGAACATGTCATTGTTAAAATGGTAAAGTGGTACATTATCATCATTAACATGAAGACAAATAATTGATCAAATGTTTTTAAGTATACAAAACCTATTTAGGTCAAACAGTTAACAAATATTGGATGTGTACACTAATACAGATAAACAGAAGTCAACATGCATTTGGTTGGCAATGCCACTTTAAGGGTTCATTTTGAGGGTAAGGCAGACATAAATGTGAAAAGATATTTAGATGACACTTACGATTTAAACTACATGTATCAAATCTACATCCATATACATGTATGTTACTTTTCCATTTTTGTTTTCACAATTTGTTTAGTAGTTTCCACCATGTTTATAATAAAATAACAACAATCTGTTACATGCTTTTTGACATACGTATGATCGATGTGCCAGTTATGAGTAAAATATTATTATCAATAACCTTTACGGGTTTATGACTCAACCACTTTTTCACAATTGAAAGATTGATGTACAAATAAAAAGCACACTCACATAATACTCAATGTACATCATGTACATGTATGTCTAGCATAGGGTACATCATAGTAATGAGGACAATTCTTCTGTTACATTGAGGGGATGCTATTTTTGACAGGTTCTTGTGATTAATTTCAATACACATTTAGAGCAAAGTCAAATCAAAGCATACTATGACAGATGTTCTCAACATCAATATAAGTTTTATCCGCCTGTAAACTATATTTTTTTAGAAAAGTAAGAATTATTTCTATTCTAGTATATCAAAATTCTCTAGATATAAACAATAAATGGGTCATTTAATCATTTCATTTCAAATCTTTTAAGAATCTTGAAGACTTTCTAAACTCCACTATCACGTTCTGTTAACCCACTCTGGACTGATCCAGAAACTATGCAACCTGGTAAACTGGAAAATGCATGCTACATGTGTACCACAATCAAATAGCCTTGAATGGGTTCAACTTTTTGGAAAATTCTGAAATACATGTGAACTATTTCAAACAAATGCGGCCTCTAAATGACTATTATAAACTTCTGTTCCATGATCTGGTGTACTGGTGTCCTTTCCCTTTTAGAGCCATCATACTGATACATATCTCTGCCTACATGTAGATGTGGTGTAATAATAGGCTGATACTTTGCTAGCGTAGGACCCTTTATATGACTCTACCATACATCAAACAAAAACTGCCTTTTGATAACTTATTACTTCTAACTCTTTCATTAGGTAATTCTATAGCTAGCTGAATACCGCTCCTGGAGGGCTGAGGAGCGGTAGGGATTTTTGAGCTCAAGCTTGCATCCACTATATTTTTATCAGGGTTGGCACTTCTTATCTCTAGCCCCTGGGCGCTAATGTCTCAGCAGAGGATTACAGGATTAGGGTTGTTGACAGCAGTAATAAAACTGATAAGAATGTGGTCGATACGGAAACAAAAATGATACAATTGATCACCACGATGGTGGGACAATCACGTCATGTTTAAAACATGTTTTGACATGTTACACTTCAGTTTCTTCCTCTATCCGTTGTCTTGACTGTTGTTCTCTTTTGGAGCCACCGTAGGTGTCCCTGCCTAGCTGTGATGTAATGATGGGTAGGTTCTGGCTAAGCTTAGGAACGCTGTAGCTGTGTAGGTAGTATAGCAACCTCGCCTCCAGGAGCTCCACGGTGTCAAGGGTCATCACCAGAGTCTTGTGTTTCAGCATGCTGTACACATTTAGACCTGGTAGAAAGACAAAATGGAACAGAATCTTTATGATAATGACAAATGATTCTATAACATACTAGATACTATTTTAAACAACGTGTCCTATGCTTTGAGCTTTAGGTACTGGGTTCAAACTTGCCATTTGCCTTCTTCCCAATAAGGGAGTTCGTACTTACAAACTGCGCATGCGCCAATTTCTGAGACGAAAATTTATTTACGAAGATTGTACCCGGAAGTCATCGCTGTAATCGATTTTGTGTCTTGTTCTATGGATCTTTCGTGCAATTATTGTCACATTGGAAACGTGTTTTCACGGGAAATTTGGCTCGAAGTCATAAATGTTTTTCTGAATTAATCATAATAGACATCTCATAAGACTAATTTTTTTAAATTAATTTTTTCTATTTATTTTCGGATTTTAACAAAAATGTCAACGTTCGTATCTGGGCTTTTATTGAAATCGCAAAGGCCCCATACGTAGATTTGTGTGTACTGTTTTCTTTTAAGTGTTGAAAACGGGCAAAGATGTGATTTTTATTCAAATTTTTTTTTTTTAGCCTGCTTCAAGTTTGAAAATTAAAATGAATGGTTACATTTATTCAATGTTAAATATTTTAGGATTAAGGTGAGTTTTTTTTGGTCAGGTCTTTCAAACGTAATGAAACACAAGGAGAATTCACGCACGCACGCAGAAATTCTGCATAGAGCTCCTGTACTTTAAATGCGTGCGTAACAGGCTGTGCCGTAAACGTACGCGTAAAGCGTAAATTTTGGTACAATCTTCAGAAAACCCGGTTACGTCCGTTGCTTCATGGGCTAACTACGAACTCCCTTATTGAGAAGTCACATTTTCTGGCTTGCCTGATATTGTTCGGAAACATTAGCCATAACAATGAATAGGTGTGACATCACACTACATTAGTCTATTAAGATACAGTCAGTGTAGTCTGTACAGCAACCTCTTCCCCAGGAATCAGACTGTGTCAGAATAGGCCTGCTCCAGTATTAAAATACAACAAATATGCCCTTCTTTATCATGTGAAACATTACAGTGCGCATAATATGCTCTTCTTTATCATGTGAAACATTACAGTGCGCATAATATGCCCTTCTTTATCATGTGAAACATTACAGTGCGCATAATATGCCCTTCTTTATCATGTGAAACATTACAGTGCACATAATATGCCCTTCTTTATCATGTGAAACATTACAGTGCACATAATATGCCCTTCTTTATCATGTGAAACATTACAGTGCGCATAATATGCCCTTCTTTATCATGTGAAACATTACAGTGCCCATAATATGCCCTTCTTTATCATGTGAAACATTACAGTGCACATAATATGCCCTTCTTTATCATGTGAAACATTACAGTGCGCATAATATGCCCTTCTTTATCATGTGAAACATTACAGTGCGCATAATATGCCCTTCTTTATCATGTGAAACATTACAGTGCGCATAATTGTTGACTACCACAGGATGGCTCTCTATTTTTTTGCACATAAATAAGTCAACACTCTTTTAACCCGTTCCCTTCGAGATTCTGAAATCCCCATAGACGTTGTACATAGCCCACCCGGTTCCCGTGAACAACGGGGTAATAATGATAAAGATGAATCCTATACTGTTGAATCCACAAAGAAACTTTTTACATGAACTGCCTCCAGGCACAGGAAAGACTTTAACTTTCACTTTTGCCTTTGATCAACCCATGTTCAACATCAGTGGTTAAGCTATTTGTCTAAAGGGGGAAACTTCTCCCATCAAGGACGAGAGCTATTTTAAGGCAAAACTGATCATTGTTTTCCTCTACAAATTGGCAACTCCTAAATTTTGTTGATCTATTAATGACATAAAAATAGGTGGAAAATATTTAGTAATTACAATTTAAGACAAATATGAAGTAACTTTGCCGCAAAGTTGCCAATTTGAACGCGAATATTTTTTAAATATCACAATGTATTGCCAATTTAAGGATTTTGCTAAATTATAGTGATTTACGCAATAATACAAATCATTAAAAAATAACTAAAGCAGGTAGAGTAACAAAATAGGGCTCTAAAAATAGAGGAATTTATGCTCTTTCTTCCTGTGCACATAACTAGTCTTCTTCTTGTTTAAGTGTAGGACTACCAAACCACAAATATGTGGGCCTTAGGCACTGATGGGAATACATAAGGTGTGCCCCCCAAAAAATTAGTCTGACCACACTACGCCACTGTTCAACATTCATGATCACCAAACACTATCTTGTCTCTCGGTCTACACCCACTTTGTCTACTACCAACATCAGAATACTGAGGCTCAAGGATTAGGATGAAAGATAGAGTAAGGTTGGGGGGCACTTAGTTTTAAAAATCATTCTTTATTGCAAGAGCACATGCATTTCGTAAACAACATTTGATCAATCAAAATCCGTTAAGAAACGGCTGAAATATTCATAAATTATATAATTTTATTAATGTTGGGAGTGCTTACTTTTATTTGTGGTATCACTAATATGAACTTTAATTTTTGGGAATCCTAAGCATTGGTGAAATATTGGGGAAAATTAAAGATTCAGTCCTAATGAAGTAGACAAAATGATATGCAGACCAAAATAGGTGTAGGCCAGGTGAACATTAAACCCAAATATTTCTAAGAAAAAGAAGTACAGCATGTAGGTACATTCCAACATGTTTCCTGTAACGATAAGCCGACAACCCCACAGGTTGATTAGATACTGCTAACCCTGAGCACACAGGAACCTGGTGTAGACTGTACAAAGTCTATGGGAATAACAATGTCTTGTAGTCAAGGGGTTAATTTCCTTCACAGGGAGAATGGAGAGGAAACGGAAGCGATTCATCGTCGATATGAAATCAAGATAAAAGGGGGATTACAAAAATAATTGGCATATTAAAATGTCCTTCATGTGATATGAGTGCACTCTTGTTGCACTTGATCGGTAATGTTCAAACAGATGTGCAGCAGTGCTTCATTAACCCTTGAATTACCAATGATGAGCACATCATGAGTTAAACAGTTCCCAACTAGATTTTGCAATCACCGTAGAGTTACTACGCTCGACTACAGGACCCACCAGGTTCCCATAGGCAATGGAATAACTAGTTCCCTACTAGATTTTGCAAATATCGTAGAGTTAATACAGGTCCCACCTAGTTCCCGTAGGCAATGGGTTAACCCTAACCCTAATAGATTTTGCAATCCCTATAGAGTTAATACAGGTCCCACCTAGATCCCATAGGCAATAGGTTAACCTATTCCCCACTATATTTTGCAATTACCACAGAGTTAAAGGGGTATTCCGGGCCTGGAAAAAACATTCGTTATTTGAATAAGCAGAATAAGAGGCATAATTGGTGAAAATTTGATCAAAATCGGACAAGAAACACGGGAGTTACACCTATTTGAACATCATGTAGTAATGAGCGATCGTTTCAAAATTGCCGCCATATGCAACATCATTGACGAGCAACTCGCTATGCCTTTAGTACATGAAAATACACTTATTTCTCATTTTCGTTGCTAAAAATTAATTTTTCTCTGCTTGTTTTCACAAATTCATATAGAATATCGATGGGCCAACCTCTTTGGAATTTGTAAGCTCATAAATTTGCTTTGTTATGAAGACAAATTTTGTAAAATTTCCATGTAGAAGTCAAAATGGCTGCAGCTCGCAAGTGACGTCACGATCGATAGCAATTGCGAACGATACTAAAAATCGGAGCAAAGTTCATCCTGTCATAACTTTTTTATTGCTCTACCGTTTTGGCTCAGATTTTCGATCAAGATTCTTCATATTCACTTCATTTTATAGCAAACATCACATTTCTGGGGTGGAATTCCCCTTTAATAGAGGACCCACCAGGTTCCAGTAGGTGAATGTGTTAATAGCCAATAGGCATATTAAACTGGCCTCTAAGAGATATGGCTACCCTTCCCTATTCTTCTTTCTCTAAATATTTTTTGCTATGTTATCTTAAAATGTATGTGGTAACTTTGTCCATTGTGTTTCTATGTCTAATGGTCTGGGAATACAACTTAACATTTTCTGCAAAAAACTATCAAGATATGAAAATATCAGGTTTGTATGAAAACATCAGATTATGTTTGAAAACTTAACATGTAATGCCATTCTAAAGCTAGTATTCTTTTAACTTTCTTAACCCATTCAGGACTGATGGATTTTGCTACAACATGCATCTGCAGTAGACCCCAGCCCAAGTATTTTGGGGAACCAGTCCTGAACGGGTTTATTTTATGAGAGTCACTTGGGGTCAAAGCTTTCTATCTTAGCAGAAACTATGTCAGAAGCTTTAATAAATGATCATAATTTCAATTTTAATTTTCAGAATATTCTGCATGATTACATAATTACATTGATATATGGTTCACCCTTCCTACTACCATTTTTGCACATGACAACAAAGTTTCCAAGTACTACATTACTAATTTGATATCTGAACGACCTTTTTGCAGTATGGTATAGAGAAGTATATTCAAAGCATTTGCAAGCATTCAACTTTGTCTGAGACCCCCTCCTACTCTCTTTTCCCTTCACCTTCTCTTTGTCCATTTGATTGATTTCATGTTATTTCTCTCAACGTTAATATTTATATTCTAGTACTTAGAATTGTTGATATCCATCTTTGATCATGTTTGGAATGTCTTGGAACCTTTTTTAAAGGTTCAAATATTTGTTTTCTCTCCCGCATAGCAATTTCGTACAACACTTCCAATGTTTATGGAACTGTGATACTCTCTAAAATGATGGGAGTTAAGAAAACATTTGATCAATCGTCACGCTAGAAATATCAGACTTCCGCAGATAATAAATCAGAGCAACAGAGTGATAAACATTCCTAAATGTTCTTGAGATAAAATTGTTTTCTCATGTTGGCAGAAAACTATCATCACGTGCCTATTCCCCTCCCAAGGCCTCCCATTGCCCCCCCCCCCCCCTCTCACATGCCTATTCCCCTTCTCTAGGCCTCCCATTGCCCCCCCCCCCTCACGTGCCTATTCTCCCTCCCAAGGCCTCCCATTGCCCCCCCCCCTCTCACATGCCTATTCCCCTTCTCTAGGCCTCCCATTGCCCCCCCCCCCCTCACGTGCCTATTCCCCCTCTCAAGGCCTCCCATAGCCCCCCCCCCTCATGTGCCTATTCTCCCTCCCAAGGCCTCACATTGCCCCCCTCCCACATGCCTATTCCCCCTCTCAAGGCCTCCCATAGCCCCCCCCCCCCCTCATGTGCCTATTCTCCCTCCCAAGGCCTCACATTGCCCCCCTCCCACGTGCCTATTCCCCCTCTCAAGGCCTCCCATAGCCCCCCCCCCCTCATGTGCCTATTCTTCCTCCCAAGGCCTCACATTGCCCCCCTCCCACGTGCCTATTCCCCCTCTCAAGGCCTCCCATTGCGCCCCCCCCCCCCTCATGTGCCTATTCTCCCTCCCAAGGCCTCACATTGCCCCCCTCCCAGTGACTATTCCCCCTCTCAAGGCCTCACATTGCCACCCCCCCCCCCCCTCATGTGCCTATTCTCCCTCCCAAGGCCTCACATTGCCCCCCTCCCACGTGCCTATTCCCCCTCTCAAGGCCTCCCATAGCCCCCCCCCCCTCATGTGCCTATTCTTCCTCCCAAGGCCTCACATTGCCCCCCTCCCACGTGCCTATTCCCCCTCTCAAGGCCTCCCATAGCCCCCCCCCCCCCCTCATGTGCCTATTCTCCCTCCCAAGGCCTCACATTGCCCCCCTCCCACGTGCCTATTCCCCCTCTCAAGGCCTCCCATTGCCCCCCCCCTCTCATGTGCCTATTCTCCCTCCCAATGCCTCACATTGCCCCCCTCCCACATGCCTATTCCCCCTCTCAAGGCCTCCCATAGCCCCCCCCCCCCCCCCTCATGTGCCTATTCTCCCTCCCAATGCCTCACATTGCCCCCCTCCCACGTGCCTATTCCCCCTCTCAAGGCCTCCCATAGCCCCCCCCCCTCTCATGTGCCTATTCTCCCTCCCAAGGCCTCACAGTGCCCCCCTCCCAATGTACATCCTCAACCCATAGAGTACCGAAGTAGTAATGTTGCATTCTTTTGATATACCATAGGGCAATTCCACACCAAATGAGCCAAAAGTGGAAAAATTCAATGAGGATTATTTCTGATCTTGTTTATGTTAATGGATTATTTTTTCATAAATCATGATCACATAATGATATCTTTCAGTTAACATGATTGAAAAAAATATTGGGTGTCTCCCGATAGGAGAAACAGACACCATACATGAACCTATACACATGGGACTACACAGTGCCTATTTCTAGATTTTCTTTATTTTTTGCATTCCTTTCTAGTATTTTTCCATTTTAAGGTACCAAATTGGATGATTGAATATCACATTATCTGTTCAGATTAAAAATTCAGTCTTTTGAGAGCCCTAAAGTATATTTTTAATGAATACAAAACTCTGTCATTCCGTTACTGTCCTTCCGTTACCGAACAGTGAAGCAATTAACTTTTTGTAATTAATATACCAATAGACATATTTTTTTCAAATAAGTGTTGTAATACTCTTAGAACATTAGGGAATGGACTATGAGCCAATATAACATGATAGTCCTCTTAACTTCACAGAGATTGGATCATAACTAAATGACTTGAAAATCCATGTCCATTTTGCCGTCCTTCCTTTACCAGCCTCATTAGTGTCCATATCTAATAAACGTAATGTAAAACAAAATATTTAAAAAATAGGAAATCAAAGGTGTCCCACCAAGAGACTCAGAAATGTAATTTGCAATGATGAATCATAAGCAGGATTCTGGAATTATTTGATTTAATTTCAAAAATTGCGTCTGAATGTCCTTCCGTTACCGTGGAATTGCCCCATAGTTATTTGTTTTTTAATCAATTGCCTTCTTGGCAACTGCTCGGTGAGATATATCTGGCTTTCCTGGCATTTGTTAGAACCATAACACAACACAGCATGGCAATGAATAGCTGTGATTGAACTCTCCAGTACTCACCCTATATTAGTTGATTACATTTTAAGTCAGAATCAATTTTACATTAAATTGTGAAATAAAGATTGCCTCTAGCTTGTCAAAGGCCTGTACTTGGTAGTGACAACTATTGAAGTGTATGAAGTACATGGTAATATATTTTGACAATTTGTACAGTTGTAAAAATTGTAACAGGTCCACAATAATCTGGTAACTAAGGATAAGGTTATCGGCATGAAACTCAAATTGAATCCATTAAGAAATTGGAATTTTTCCTAAATGTACTGAACACTCTGCAGAGGCCACAATGTGAATAAGTTATACACAAAGAAATATTCATACCTTACGAAGTGATAAGAAAATCAAGAAAAAAAGTATTTAACCTCTTCAGGACATGGTCACCAAAGTAACTAGGGTGTGTTCTATGGGGCAAAGTAACTAGGGTGTGTTCTATGGGGCAAAGTAACTAGGGTGTGTTCTATGGGGCAAAGTAACTAGGGTGTGTTCTATGGGGCAAACTAGGGTGTGTTCTATGGGGCAAAGTAACTAGGGTGTGTTCTATGGGGCAAAGTGACTAGGGTGTGTTCTATGGGGCAAAGTGACTAGGGTGTGTTCTATGGGGCAGAGTAACTAGGGTGTGTTCTATGGGGCAAAGTAACTAGGGTGTGTTCTATGGGGCAAAGTAACTAGGGTGTGTTCTATGGGGCAAAGTAACTAGGGTGTGTTCTATGGGGCAAAGTAACTAGGGTGTGTTCTATGGGGCAAAGTAACTAGGGTGTGTTCTATGGGGCAAAGTAACTAGGGTGTGTTCTATGGGGCAAAGTAACTAGGGTGTGTTCTATGGGGCAAAGTAACTAGGGTGTGTTCTATGGGGCAAAGTAACTAGGGTGTGTTCTATGGGGCAAAGTGACTAGGGTGTGTTCTATGGGGCAAAGTGACTAGGGTGTGTTCTATGGGGCAGAGTAACTAGGGTGTGTTCTATGGGGCAAAGTAACTAGGGTGTGTTCTATGGGGCAAAGTAACTAGGGTGTGTTCTATGGGGCAAAGTAACTAGGGTGTGTTCTATGGGGCAAAGTAACTAGGGTGTGTTCTATGGGGCAAAGTAACTAGGGTGTGTTCTATGGGGCAAAGTAACTAGGGTGTGTTCTAAGGGGCAAAGTAACTAGGGTGTGTTCTATGGGGCAAAGTAACTAGGGTGTGTTCTATGGGGCAAAGTAACTAGGGTGTGTTCTATGGGGCAAAGTAACTAGGGTGTGTTCTATGGGGCAAAGTAACTAGGGTGTGTTCTATGGGGCAAAGTAACTAGGGTGTGTTCTATGGGGCAAAGTAACTAGGGTGTGTTCTATGGGGCAAAGTAACTAGGGTGTGTTCTATGGGGCAAAGTAACTAGGGTGTGTACTATGGGGCAAAGTAACTAGGGTGTGTTCTATGGGGGTTCATGTTATAAAGTAACTAGGGTGTGTTCTATGGGGCAAAGTAACTAGGGTGTGTTCTATGGGGGTTCATGTTATAAAGTAACTAGGGTGTGTTCTATGGGGAATTCATGTTATATTTAATTGAAATATCCTGCATGGGCTAACCCATTCCCATCGAGATTCCAAAATCCACACAGACGTTATACGTATAGCCCACCAAGTTCCCAAAGGCAAGGGGTTAACTATTACCTTCAGCAGGAAGCACGTTGAATGTTTTGATGCCGTTCACAGCCTCCAGGAGATTCAATGGCATGTCTTCCAGAGGCTTACTGCAAGAACAATACAGAAAACTGAACATTTGTCATTCTTGAATTATAAGCTGGAAAACCAATCAAGAATAGTTCATAGATTTACATTTACTTCCTTACAAAATATTACTCAACAAAAGTTTTCATTACTAAAAAAAAAGGTGTAAATTAATAGTTAAACTTTCCTAGTGACCTTTAATTCAAACCAAAAATTACACAGCAGTGACAAATTCAATTGAATTTATAACGATAAAGTTATCTTTTTTGAATAACTATATATTTAATGAATTATTGCCAAACACACTGAGATAACAAACATACAAGGATTTATATTTCACCTACGCACTAGTGTTGTAACAGTTTCGTTCAGCTTTGTTTCTCAATTTGAAAGAAAGCAATCAAATATTTGTTACCCACAATAATGTGTCAATTATCATAGTGCCTTTTAAACTTAATTTTGTTCACTTGTAAGTTCCATAGGAATTATTTTTTGTCATGGAGCACATCACATACTCATACGTGTATATGAGAACCCTGAATGGAATTTTAAAAATGCCTATATCATAGTTTTGAAAGCACTGTAAAAACATAATCAAGAAGAAGTGCAAGTGAGAAACTGCACTAATGATGAGGACACTACATATATATGAGGCAAGGAGAAAATGGTGGCTCAGCGGAAACTATACAAGGGGGCTCAGGGCAGTTGTGCCCTCAAAATAACCCAAAGAGTACCCACCCCCCCCCCCCCCCCCAAAAAAAAAAAATAAATAATAATAATAATAATTACTTCAAAGACCAATGCCAACATTGTTTCGGAGTGCTTTTCTGATGCAGAAGACAAGTTTTGTTTTTATCATCAAGTGAAAACATGACAGATAATATTAAGGCAAAGATGGTAGCAACCATCCCCACCCCCCATCCAACTAATTTTACGAGGAGTAGTACATGTGTCTGTTTCATGTCACATGGTCCGACATGTCTGGCTGGTAAAAGCCCTCTGATTGGACGCATGGTGAGAAGTTTGCTTGTTTATTCAATGGCCAAAGTTATGCCAACTGAAAGATGATATGAACTGGTATTATCTCCCATTTCTTATTATTATTCCCCAAAATGGAATTTCCTCAGCCATTATTAGTATTACCCAGTGGCAAGTGTAGTTGGACAGATTAGGGGGGGGGGGGGCAGTGGACACTCTATGTATTTCTGTAAAGGATTTCCCCCTCATGTTTGTATTATTTTGTAATCAAATTATTGGGTGGGGGGGAGGGGGAGCATGTAAAAAATAAATAATACAAGAGGACAGTGTTGTTCTAGATAGTTATAGATAGAAAGTTATTGCCCAATACAAAATGTTAATTATTACTATTCCCCCAAATGGAATTTCCTTGATCATTGTTATCATTACTCCTAAATAAGATTGAGTGACGACAAACAAATAATACAAGAAGACAGTGCTAAAGACATAAAAGATATTTAGTTTATTTCTAGATAAATATATAGAAAGTGATGTTGAAATCAAAATAAAAACAAACTTTCACAAGTAATACACAAAAAAAGGTGTCTTACTTATCAGGTCATCAAACACTACAAAAAGGTCAAGTACCATCCATCCTGGCCCTAAATTAATACAGAAATAAAAAAATTTCAGCGAAATTGACTTAATGGTAAATACTTGATCTAATAAAAGAAAGTTTAAACCATCTTTTTATTAGGGTATTTTATTTCAAGTTTCCACATTCTGGGATATCTCAAAAGTAAACGGAAGAAAAGGGAAAGTAAAGTCCAAGATTATTTTTCACTTTTCACTGAAATTTTTTATCGGAATCAATACCTCTTAATTCCTCTGAAATAACTTACTGATATTAAAATGTTACAACAAATTCAGAAGTTCAGAACAAATTAGAAATTTATTTCCCAACAAAAAAGACAAATATGATATCTCATTTAGGGTGTAATTTCAACAAAATAAAACAAAAGGAACAAATGTTTTTTTGTTTTTTGGGACAAAGTTTATAAGTGTTCTTCTTTGCATTAGACAGAAAGTGGGACATTTCCTAATGTAATTCATCATTACCTGATATTTAGCAAATGTCTCTTTACCTATGGGCTATGCTGAATAATGAAATTCTTAAAAACTTAATAATCCAGACAACCATGTACATGTATGTAAGCCATGTTGTCATAAATCTATATGTCTTCATAAAAATCAAATGTCACAAAGGTATGTGCTAGCTATACCTGTTTTCTATCACCACCTATGCATGTACAACCGATAATTATGATGAAAAATGTGCTCAATTTCCCAGAGCTATCTGGTAGTTAGCAGAAATAGCTCAGCTGTGCAGCTGCTGTTAACCAAACAAACACCACTCACAGTGCAGTAGCTAATGGGGGAGGGGGAGGGAGGAGGAGAGGGCGGAGAGGGGGAGGGAGAGGGCGGAGAGGGGGAGGGAGGAGGGGAGGAGGAGGGGGAGGGAGGAGGGGAGGAGGAGGAGAGGGAGAAGGGGGGGAGGAGGAAGAGGACGAGGGGGAGGAGGAGGAGGGGGGGAGGGGGGGGGGTGAGAATGGGGAATAACTGGCCCAGTGCAAGTTGAAATGTTAGCAGTACAACAATAAACAACAATAAGCACAATCAAATATTACTTTTGTTCCAGTCTAGTGAGCAATACATACATTTACAAAAATGTAGACAAGAAAAGCAAAATATACAGTGGTAAAAAACAAAATTCCTGTTCCCTCATATTATATGCCTTTGTCTTTATACTGGCTTGTCATTATTACAAAGATGAGATGTGCTGTTTTATGTCAGATGAACGGGATGTTTACTTCAATTGGTCCAGTCCAGTTTAGCTAAATAAACCCTGGTAAAATAAACAATAACATTTTCTTTCATGTTTCTGTTTCCTCTAGTCTACTTCACCATTATCTTTATAGTGTGTTGTCATTATGTCAGAAGACACGCTGTGCTTTATGTCAAATAAACAAGACTTTATTTTACTTTTTTTTATTATTGCAGTTAGCAGTATGTAAGAAAATAAATAATTGCCAAATATCTCTCTGTAAACCATACATTTGTTTTATTGCAGTTAGCAGCATATAAGAAACAAACTTTCCGCTTTTGTTTCGTTACAAGATTCTAAGGTTCTATCGTTACAAGAAATGTCTTGCTTTATATCAAATGAAAGGAAGTTGTTTTTTTTAGTCCAGTTTAATAATAATACACACATAGACAAAAATGGAGATAAGAAAAGCTAAATGATATAATCTTGTGAAATAATTTGTTTAAACATTTGCTCTCATGTTTTTGTTTCTTCTACTCTTCTACTCTTTGTTTGACTGGATTGTCATTCTGTAAGACGAGACACTATGCTTGATAAACAACAAGGCATTCTACTTTATTGTGTTTCAGTCCAGTTAGCAGTAAATAAGAAAATAAATTATTGCCAAATATATCTGTAAAGACTATATTCTGTTGTAATTAGTGCTGTAACCGATCATCGGATCGCCATGCCGATCACGATCCGATCATACATGATCGGACCGTTTTTGCCGATTTCCGATCATGCAGAAAAAATCGGAAGATCGGATCGGCAAAAAAAAAAAAAAAAAAAAAAAAAAACTTTTTTTTTTTTCTTTGGAAAATGATCCTCAAAAACACATTTTGGGAATATAAATGAATACCAAAGCAACATATATCCATATGAATAAGCCCAAGGTAATCTTGTATAGGTATGCTTTCATTTGAAACTGATCACCTCTCCTTTTACAAAATTACTCGCGCCGGTTCTGAGCTTAGTCCCATGTGTTTCTGAAAGGTTACGCCAAATTAATCACATGGGACTAAGCTCACAATCGGCGTGAGTAATTTTGTAAAAGAAGAGGTAATCAGTTTGAAATGAAAGCATACCCGTACAAGATTACCTTGGGCGTATTAATATGGTTATATGTTGCTTTGGTATTCATTTATATTCCCAAAATGTGTTTTTTGGGGATCATTTTCCAAAGAAAAAAAAACGATTTTTTTTTTTTTTTTTTTTTTTTTTTTTTTTTTTTTAGCCGATCATCCGATCCCGATCATCGATCCGATTTCGAAGATCGATAAAATTTTGCCGATCCGATCAAACGATCCGATCATCAAGGTCAGTTACAGCACTAGTTGTAATGTTAACCATCCACTCAGACTGTCCCCCTTTGTCTTACTGGCTTGTTATTATAAGAAATGTGATGTGCTGCATCATGTCAGCTAGATGAAAAAGGTAGTCAACTTTTGTTCCAGTCCAGTTAGCAATAAACATATTTACACAAATAGAGGAAAAAAGCCAAATATACCTTGGTGGGATGGTAAAATAAACATTTTCTCCCATGTTTTCCTTTCCTCTACTCCGCCTTTGTCTTACTGTCTAGTAAGACGAGGCGCTTTGCCTCATGTTATATGTCAATTTGCCTCCAGAGATTGAAAGCGTCTGGGACTGTTATTCGTTATCCTTCCTTCAAGCTAAGCAATAGTTTTTGGAAACCTCCCAATATTAGATTGATTCCAACAACCTACAAAAATAGAACATACATTGTTTGTATTATAAGACACAATGAATATTAAAGCTAAAGCTGGACTCCACAGATATAAATTAACATGATCAGTGCACCTGACAAAGATACCAAATCCAAAGCCGATATGCGAATATGGGACAATACAATAGGTACACTACCGACACCATAGGTATGTAAACGTATGCTTACAAAAGAATTGAAATCTACACTATTTCACCACATCATTATGGTATTCATGTTGTTTGCTCTATATAAATTAGCTGATTTTGATGGTTCTCTGGGATTGCTTTAGTAGATTTTCAAAACTATTATTCAGCTTGAAAATAAATGTCTACAAGCCAAACTCTCCAAGGGGTCTGTCTTGTTACTCCAGCCCTGTCCCTTCTCCCACTTCCCAGAAACCCTTTTCAATGCTCATGCTAGTCAGGAGATATACAAACCCAACACAAAACCAACAAGAAAAGAATCAACCTACGCCTGGGATAAGTGTAAATTGAATTCAAGCATTGCTCTTCAGCTTTTAAAAGAAATGTCTGTCCATCTGGACTCTCCATGGGGTCTGTCATGTTACTCCAGCCCTACTCCCTGCCCCCCCCCCCCCCACCCCCATTTCCCCAAAACACTTTCCAACTGTGTGTGCTAGTCAGAAGCCTTATTATGTAAACCTGACACAAACCCAAGGGATAAGAATAAACTTAGATGAGATGAGTGTGAGGTTACATTTAGCAGATTTACAAAATTGTTCTTTAGCCTTAAAAAGAAATGTCTGTCGGTACGGACTCTCCATGGGGTCCGTCATGTTACTCCCCCCCCCCCCCCCCCCCTCCTTATTCCATCCAACTCTGTCCTCACGCCACCTGGTATGCTCAATCAGCCAAAACATTGCCCTCACAAGGATACAATCCCTTTGTGTGATTGATCCCTAGGCTTCGGGTTGTCGTGACAACAGCGACTGGTGATAATTGATTGGATAATGGTACTCAAGAGGCAAATTTGAGGCACGGAATGCATCGTTGGGAGTTTTATTTAAAGAATTCCCCAAATGGCATTTTCTTGGATTACCCTTTTGAGACACAAATAAAAAAGTGTTTGATCTTCAAAAATAAATAAAACAATAAACAATAAATAAAACAATAAACTTTACAATCCTACGCTAAGAGCATGATTTGCATCTTTTAGAGAAAAAGCATCTCCAAAATGCACTTTCTTGAATTATCAAGTTAAGACACATCTATTTCTGTTTCTTGAAATAATGTAAATAAATTAAAACCAAATACTCACAGGAGATTACAGATAAAATAAATGTGGTTTTGTATACAAATGTGTCACATATTCTTTAAAAAATCCTAGAAATCTAGCATAAAAGTGAATGATAATTAGTAGATATTTTACAGCACTCAGAAGAACAGTCTACATCATCGGAAGCTCACCCAAACTGCATTTTCTTGGATTACCCAAATGTTATTTTAACTTCAAAATAAATTTTTTTTTTTGGAAGGGGCCCCTCTAATTTAAAATGCATGCATGGTCTCATACAGTCATATCCATGTTGGGAATAGTATGTACACATGGTCTCCTCATCATTTTTCTTTTATTTTCTTTAATATTTTAATCGGCCAGACAACACAATTATCAAACCAGAAGAAATTTCAAACAATTTTGAAGGATAAAAACTCATGCAAGATTACTTTGTGACTAAAGCAGCTCAACATTCGTTTAAAAAAAAAAATGAATATATTATAGTAAAAACTCAAATATAGTGAATTTTGTGCACAATATCATGAGAAGGGTGTCCCTTTCCTTTTGTTCACTCCACAATTTCCATTATGAAAATCAAACAAATTCTTTAATGGTAAGAATTGAGCCATCATCTGGTACATTTCCCTTCTCCCTCGGCATGATTTATATCAAGCGCCAATAATTCTAGACTAATGTTTTCAACAACATACTTCACAAAAACTAAAGGGAAAATGAGAAAGGGGGATTGATACAAACATAGAAAACTAAATACAAAATATGTTTTTGTCTAACAATACATTGAGATGGTATGCCCAAATCTACAATTTTTTTCAATAAACCAAGACAAAATATTAGACCCCCTGGAATTCAAACTTGCTTGTTGAAGATTTGTAAATGGATCGTGCAATCTCATTCATTCTTTAATACATCAGAGTAACAGCTAAAAAGCAATGGGGGGAGGGGTCATAAATTATGATGGTACCAAGAAACTGTCACTGAAAAATTTAAACTTTAGTTTTTTATATGAAGTGTGGGTGGAGAACGCTTCAGAATATATCTGAGCAGATGGACGCTGGAATTTATTTTCATCTAAACAACTCGAACATGACGGAATGTGCAAGGAGGCTAAATTAAAAAACACTATAAATAGTATTAAATCAGAGAAGGCTCGATAGGAACTTCTGCAGAACTCAGTTGGAAAATCAATGTAGTGGATGAGTCTAATGACCAATTATGTAACTTGAGCTCATCGTTATAAATTTGTATGAAATATGGTATCAATTATAATAATTTACAAGTATTTTAAGAGGGAGTGGGGTTGATAAACAGATCTAATCATATTTGAATCATGATTAGAGAGACATAAAAGGATTCAAAGACATTTCATGTTGACGTCATGAATCAAGGAATCTATTCTTCCACCAATGGGATAGTGTGGTCAGCCCCGTTTTGGGGGCACACTGAACGTCATGAATCAAGGAATCTATTCTTCCACCAATGGGATAGTGTGGTCAGCCCGTTTTGGGGGCACACTGAACGTCATGAATCAAGGAAATCTATTCTTCCACCAATGGGATAGTGTGGTCAGCCCGTTTGGGGGCACACTGAACGTCCATGAATCAAGGAATCTATTCTTCCACCAATGGGATAGTGTGGTCAGCCCGTTTTGGGGGCACACTGAACGTCATGAATCAAGGAATCTATTCTTCCACCAATGGGATAGTGTGGTCAGCCCGTTTGGGGGCACACTGGATGTCATGAATCAAGGAATCTATTCTTCCACCAATGGGAAGCCCATTTGGGGGCACACTGACAATGAGATAGTGTGGTCAGCCCGTTTGGGGGCACACTGATGGGGGAGGGGAAAACACTTGTATTCACACTTTGTATTTCTGTATTTTTAAAGGATTTACCCCCCTTTTTTTCCTTTAATCAAATTATTGGTGGGGACCCCCCCCCCCCCCCCCCCACATCTTCACACAACTTCACCCAATGAAGATGGATTTCTTTTGCAATAATATACATTCTCCATAGACTCCAGCCAGACTATTTTCAGGACCAGTCCTGAACTTCTCATGTCTTTGGTCTCCAAGCACCAAGAAAACAAACACAAAGATAAGAATTATTTTTAGGAGAGATTGGTTGACCTTTTCAAAAGATGATGAGACGAACAGATTCTCATACATGAAGGTTTTTTCTTTCTTTCTTGGATGACAAAGATTCCAAAATGTTAAATTTTTGCATCATGAATCAAAGCACCAATCCTCCTGCGACACATCTTCACAGAACATTGAATTCCAAGGCCACTATTGAAAGACCTTTACTTCTCCTTCAGGCTCCAAGCAAAGATATCATGATACATTTTTGATGACACACAGTTCTTAAGTGATTCATATATTACAAAAAGGCTTTTTTTTATCTTGCTTTAGGCTCCAAGAAAAAAAATACATAAATAACAATAATAATACATTTCTGATGATGCACAATCTGCTGTTATTTAATATAAATAGAAATGAACAACAATTATGTTTTAGGCTCAAATCCCCCAAAATTATAGAAAATCAATTTATGCCATGATTTTGTAAAATATAACATAAATATGTGTGCTGTAGGCTAAAAACAAACCCAGTATAACCCCCCCCCCCCCCCCCCCCCCAACATAAAAAAAATCATGTATTAAGGTATATGAAAATATATTCTTGATGACGCATAGATGCATGATTATAAAAATAAATAGAAAGGAGAATTATTTGTGACTTGGCCTCCAAACACCCCCCTTATATGGATACTTAAAAATATGTCTTGACTACATGTATACATAGATTTGGGATTTTACAAAAATAGAAAGGACAATTACTTGACGTGCTTTAGGCTCTGAATACCCCAAATAACCCCCAATAGTTAGAACAATTTTACATTTTTGACGACACATAGATCTATGATCTTACATAAATAGAAAAAAGTATATTATGCCTTCGGCTCCAAACATGCACAAAAATAATGTAATAATATATTTTGGAAGACACGTAGTGCTCGCCGTGGTTTTACGTAAATAGAAAGTTCTCCCCTCGTGAGGATAAACAAGATATCATGCGCAACTTGCCTCCAGGGGCAACATGGAGTGGAGGATGATGACTTATGATGAAAGAATCTCAGTGACATATACGCCTAATCAGCTGCGTGAGTGAAGAGCCCAGTGAGAAGATACATGTGGCTCAGGGTGATTTAGCCCCCCCCCCCCCCCCCCAATTTGCATCTTCAATGCAAAGCAAATTATAGAGTTTTATTTTCAGGCAGACAAGCTTGAAAAGTAGCCCAGAAAAAACTTAGAACCCTACAATACACACATATATGATTCTGAATTCAAATGTTAGCTGAAATTAATGAACACTTTTAGGATGACCTGCTCTATTTACTTAAAATTTTGATTTTGACTTTTCCTTTTGATACACTTTACCTGTTTATACTACAAATATATTGTGCCTACTGAAAAAATTGGTATTGATAAGATTATATAGTTCTATTGAAACACAGAAATCTTTCATTAAACCAGTTTGATATCAATTACAAGTATAACAAATACCCAGACATGTGAAGATAACAATTTTGTCTAACTCGTGAGCCAATGCAAATGTTTGCATTAATGTGAAAGAAAAATATGCCCAAGGCTTGTGTGAAAGTTAAATTACACCCCAAAACCCAAGTTGGATGACTGCATTTTGCAAAGAAATGGACGACTGGCAGGAAGAAATATATTTTGCCCAGTGTGAGTAGTTCAACTGATTTCATCTAAGGGTGTCGTCACATATCCCCGGATAGTGTTAACGGATGCCCGACGAATAGAAAGTTTGTAAAAAAAATTAACCGGTGGTGAAAGTCATCTCCATTAACCGAACAAGAAACGGACAAGAATGCATACAAACAGAGACGAACGGATTGAAAATTTGGCTCTCTGTCTGGCGATGGTTAATGCTATCCGGTGACATGTGACAAGGGCTTAAAGCTCACTGCACGCTCAGATTCCAATCTGACAAACTGTGTATCTGAACTAAAGCAAAACATGTGCGTATGTAATTATGTAGCATAAAAAGGATCCTGAATTGCTCATCGGATTGGAATTGGATCTTGGAGTGTGTGTGTTGGGTTTTAGCTGATTGAGCGATTAAGCCATTGATGAACAAAAAGTTGATATAGGATACGCTGGTCTGGAGATGCTAGAAATTAGTGAAAATCTCTTTAAATATACACTAGAGCCCAAGACCAGATTGCCCTCCAAATGCCAAAAAGAGTCAAGAGTTATTTGTCATAGAGTTCTTTCTAAATAACATTTCAGTGCTTATAAATTCAATGCAGTCAGGCTTTAAAAAAGAAGCCTTCAAATATAATATTTTTATTTCCCTGTCTCCAGTTGGTTGAATAAAAAGTAAAAGAAAACATACAAAATATAACATTCTGAGCCTGTTTACTGTCACAACTCACATGAAAAAGCCTCTCAAGCTTGGGTCTATGGAGAATAGATGTTTAATACAAATATTTAAATATCTCCAATTGACTGAATAGAAAGAATTAAGAAAAACACAATTCTGACTTGTGAGTCTGTCTTCTGTCACAACCATATATTAAAGAAATATTTTGTTTTTCTATTAACCCGTTGGGATTGGTCACTGAGATATATCAAGCTATGAAAATAACATCATTTCCTCACAGATGAATACAAAGGATTATGAAAAACTATTTTTGTCAAAGCCTGCTTGCTGTCAGTACACACATGAGAATGGCTGTCTTCTTTATAGACTAGAAAAGACTGGTGCTTGACATCTTAAACGGTTAATAAAAAGGACCATGAAAGTGTATTTCTGCCTAAGCCTGCTATCCATCACCACTCAAATCAGAATGACTGCCTCTTTATCAACCTGTTAAGATTGGTGCCCAACATCTCAGGCAGAATACATGTTAATATTACCAAAATAAAACTCCAATGGGTAGAATACACAAAATTGGAAGACAAACACATTTCTGCTTTAGGCTTCAAACACCGCAAAAAAAAGTGCATTACTGAGTCTGTCTATTGTCACTGTGTGAGAAAGTATGCTGCTTTTATTATGCCCAAGAGATGGCAATTTAGCGTTGAAAAATATTGTCTCCAATCGGGTTAAATAAAAGGAATTATTAAGAAAAACAATTTTCTGATTCTGTGTAATGTCACGATTGGAAGAATGTCCCCTTATTAAATATGAAAGTCAAATATGTTCAATTGATACAAAGAATACAATGCATGATCTGCAGTACCAGGGGGTGTTTCACAAAGATTCTAAGTTGAACGTAACTTTAAGTTGGACCGAACAATTATGGAAAGCCCTGTGTAGCCTTGATATAAAACATATATTCAAAAGCAATAAAGTGCAAGTATTTGAGACTGCCAATAACAAAATATATAAACAAATATATTTCAAGGTTCCTTGATAATACAAAATATTACCAATTTATCAAACTTTATGCCTTTTTAAAAGAACTGTTTCAATAATTTTAAAAAGAAACTAACGGCTTTCCATAATTGTTGGGTCCAACATAGAGTTAAGTTCAACTTAGAATCTTTGAGAAACACCCGCAGCAGTCTTGTGGCAAGGTCTTGCGTCTGAATGTCAGAAATGACTGGTGAAACAATACAGCCCACATACATGTAGGAGCTGCAGCCTAGACGCCTATTTGCATCTGATCTGAACATTAAAGGTAGTTCGGATTCGTAAATCAGATGCCCGGTGCCAGCTTGCAAACTCCTTTGCCCACGGTGCGGAATAACACTGACTCAGTGTTATCCAGCACTGCGCAATTGATACCTAGTGTAGCAGGTGTAACACTGACTCAGTGTTATCCAGCACTGCGCAATTGATACCTAGTGTAGCAGGTGTAACACTGACTCAGTGTTATCCAACACTGCGCAATTGATACCTAGTGTAGCAGGTGTAACACTGACTCTGTGTTATCCAGCACTGCGCAATTGATACCTAGTGTAGCAGGTGTAACACTGACTCTGTGTTACCCAGCACTGCGCAATTGATACCTAGTGTAGCAGGTGTAGCACTGACTCAGTGTTATCCAGCACTGCACAATTGATACCTAGTGTAGCAGGTGTAACACTGACTCAGTGTTATCCAGCACTGTGCAATTGATACCTAGTGTAGCAGGTGTAACACTGACTCAGTGTTATCCAGCACTGCGCAATTGATACCTAGTGTAGCAGGTGTAGCACTGACTCAGTGTTATCCAGCACTGTGCAATTGATACCTAGTGTAGCAGGTGTAACACTGACTCAGTGTTATCCAGCACTGCGCAATTGATACCTAGTGTAGCAGGTGTAACACTGACTCTGTGTTATCCAACACTGCGCAATTGATACCTAGTGTAGCAGGTGTAACACTGACTCAGTGTTATCCAGCACTGTGCAATTGATACCTAGTGTAGCAGGTGTAACACTGACTCTGTGTTATCCAGCACTGCGCAATTGATACCTAGTGTAGCAGGTGTAACACTGACTCAGTGTTATCCAGCACTGCGCAATTGATACCTAGTGTAGCAGGTGTAGCATCCCCCCACAGGACAATCTTCAATATTCACTTCTCTGATTATAGGGATCTAGTAACATTGTCAAAATCCTCAAAACTTACTTGGAACTCCAGCAGTTTTCACATACCTCATTGTATTTGTATTATCAATACAAGCATGGAACAGCTTTTGGTTTTCCAAATTTCTTTGCAGATGACAGAAATGCATATTTTATTTATAACCATTTGCCGGTTTTTGCACATGTCAACAAAGTTACTAGATTCCTTTATCATGAAAGTTCAGCCATATTCAAGCGATTAGCTGTGCCCGGTCTCGCTCCAGTGACTTGCAGAAACACAACCACATTGTATGTAGCGTTGAACCATGGTAGATATGTAGTTGTATGGTGGGTGGTCGCTAGCTATAGGGTAGAGGAATTCAATGCTTATCAAGCAAAATTCAACAAAGGGCCAGGCAGATGCAAAAAGGCCATGTGCCAGCCGCTGCTTGCGTGATAGTCTTGTTTGTAGTTGTTCCTACCATTCAGCCATGAGGTCTTGTAAAAAGGCTACAATACCAGATGATTGCTTTGTTTGTTACAGCCCCAGCCCCCTGAGAGTTTTTGAGAAAACACAAACATAAATGCCACTTTTCACTTTCATTGAAACAGTCATTTCAATTATCATTCATCAGAGACATGAACAAATTTACGAAAAAACCAAAGGGGTAAAATTTCAGCAATCATACAATAATCTATTATTTTGCCAATCAGGTAACAAGATCTATTATTTTGCCAATCAGGTAACAAGATCTGTTATTTTGCCAAAGGCCTATACAGCAATGCATAATGTTAGTCAAAACATTATAAATAGTTGGTATATGTTGGCAGTATTGTTATTTTTCACTAACATCAGGAAACAAAATCAAACAATTTTCTTCAATCACAACTCATAATATTTAGCAAAATTTGATATGATGGTTAGCATTTATTTGGTGGGAAAACATTTTTGTTAACTTGTCACTGTGTCAAAATTTGATATGCCAGTTAGCAAAGTTGTTTATTTGGACGGTTTTCTGGATATCTAATGTCAATGTCAAAAGTTTCACACAGATCGCTTGGGACTGGAATGTTATCCTAAAAATGTATACTATTTCAAACTATACTATTTTAAAACCAAATGGTTGAGGGGGAAATGCTGCATGATGGAAATATGAAAGTGTAACAATCCTGCTTCAATCCTAAAAAGTTGATTTCATCATTACCCCGTCTATATTTAGATGGAATGAGGAATGAGGAGTAAGGATGTTGGGTTTACATCTCCACCTCTCACATACCAAGTCGTCAACAACCCCCAAAATACTTTTTTTTCACGAGGGCTATTTTGAAAATTTTGAGGAAAAAAAACGCCCTCGTGAAAATGGTCACGAGGGCTATTTTGGGGCTCATAGGGGCTCTTCTTTTTGTTTACATCATTCTCACGGCTCAGAGTCTAATAAATGATTATCAATATTTATCATGCTTTAACCTGTCCGATTATGCCATGATCTGCCAATTTTTTATTTTTCGCCCCCGTGTCGTGGCTCACGGTGGTGATTTCAAAGGTTTTGGGGGCGGATCGCCCATCGGCTCCGTGTATTTGTTTGGCTGGTTGTCAACCCATTGTAGATGAGTTGATATTGGTACAACATGCACAATTCATAGAGCCTAGCCTGAGTTTTTGCACCATCAGCAGTGAAGAAAATACACTGGCCTGGCCGGGGCATGAGGCCATGTAAAATGTACTCATGTAGCCCCCTAACAGTCAAGAAGAGCCCCCCAAAATGATGAAAGAAACATTACCATTTCTCATACAGTACAATAGAACAGATTTCATAGTGCTTTTTTGAAAAGTAGTTCTAAAACTAAAACTAAAACATATTTGTTTCGTTCCCATAATAATAATAATCATACATTTATAACGCGCACGCTTCTGTCCGTGCGGACACTCCCATGAGTTAGACAAGATGCCACATTGATGATGATACCATGTACAGAGAGGTACTTGCAACCACCAATGGGCAGTGTTTTTTCAGACACCCACAAACTACACCCCCTCAAAAAAAAAATAGATTGAGATATACGAGGGGCGTTCAATAAGTTCATAGCCCAACCATGAAGGAGCAGGAAGTCTGGTTACTTAATGTTGTGTATGCAATGTTGCATCATTCACATGGTCAGTGGTGCAAAGCCAGGTCAGTTGTATTCTGTTTCTGATCTAGACAGGCTTTTATTGATGCAATGTTCATTAAAAGTCACTTGGAAATGTTGGAAAATGAAGCAAGGCAAGTTGATGAGAGACATATGCTGCTCGAGGACAATGTGCCTGCTCACAAGAGCCAGGTGACTTTTGAAAAGCTAATAACTGCTGGATTGGTTTATTGATGATTCCTCCTTATCCCCCAAACCTGGTATCGATAGATCTCTTCTGACATACAAAGAAACAATCCCAAGATTGTGATTTTCAGGAGGATAGTGAGACAAAATCTTCCAATATGTAGGCTTTTGAGAGGTCTTTAAGAGACATCTTCAAGGAGGCCCTTGAGGCCCTCAGGAAAAATGCCGAAAATCTCTTGGCTGTACATCAGTATTATATGGATGAAAGAACACCTGTATACATTAATCGATGTTGCACCTTGACTCCTTCAAGGTTGGGCTATGAACTTAATGAACGCCCCTCGTAATGAAGTAAAATAATAAAACAGCCCTAAGAACCAACAGAAATATGAGAACACTCTGAGAGACTGTTATGTCTGTTATTTGGTATATTATATTGGTAAATTTAGTATCACTTCCATTTCTTTGAAATTTAAACACTGTTTATTCATGTAGCATTAGTTGTAAACTTATATAGCTACATCACCTTTTCTCTTAAGAAAAATCTTTCAGTATTTGATAAATACATTATCCACATTTATGAATCACAGTTCTACAAAACCTAGAAATTAAACTTACACAAATAGCACAGGAAATTGTAATGAGATAGAGAGTGAAATAGCAATCAAGATGGCTAACATACCATCATGACTAAAGCATTAAATCTGCTTTCTCTTCAGTTATTTTGAGACTACAAATCTGAACCGTTTTCATATCTGAAGTTAACAGTCCAGAAATGGTCTAAAATTTTGGTTGTGCCACAACATAAAATGGTTTTAAAATCTTTTAGATTAGCAAAATGAATACTATTTTTCTTAATAACAATTCTTGCAGACTGTCTCAAGCAGAAAAACAGTTAGTGTGGAGGCTTGCTTAACATGTTCCCTACTACATTAACAATCCCCACTGAGTTAATAATACAGGACCATCAGGTTCCCTGTAGGCAATGTGTTAATTTCTAGCATTGCCTAAATGTGTCGATGTGAAAGGGGACTGAAGACCAATATTGAGCATGGCCCTCCTAACTAAACTATTGTGGTTAGGCTTCCATTCAGCGTGACAGGAAGCCTCCTGGGGTCACGACCTCTGAATGCCGGCATGATGCGCCTCTGCAACTGGGCCTTTCCACCTGCTGCTTGATAGCTGCCAGGCAGTGCCGATTGCACACTTGTCAATCGAAGATAGGCCTCTGGGTTTGTTGCCTACCACCACAAGAGGGAGCTTTTTCACAATAAATACTACCACTTACGCCGAGTTTGATTTCAATTATAACCGGCACATAATCTATACTTAATAATTCGCTTGTGATCAAATTAAATACTATTACATTAAAGGTAAAATTGTCCAAATCCTCAAAATTTACTTGGAACAATAGTGGTTCTCTCATACCTTATTATATTCATATTAACAATAAAAACGATTGAAGTGTTCGGATGTTAAATTGCCTACGGGATAATTTGAACCGGGTACAAAGTAAGTGCAATACGTTAGTGAATATCACTTTGCATTTCTGCTCATATTTCAGCCAAAAAACATTCAATTAATGTGAAATTTTCACACATTACTTTCTGGACATATCAGATCACACCAATTAATCACTCCTCTTTTTATGCACTTGGTCAACAAAGTTACTAGATCCCTTTAATGTATGTCATGCAATAAACAGTTGAATATGTACAGTATATAGTTTGCCAACATTTGCCTCTTTATAATCAATAGCCCTATTTCGTGGTCTGTTGCTATATTATCTTGTATATGTGTTAATGTTTACTTAGTATTCGCGTGTTCTATGTTTTTTTTTTTATATGCACCCTGCCATTGATAAAATATTCAAATGCTTTTGTTCTATTTTTCATGGACCTGTGTTATTGTAACTTCTTTGATTTGATAAAGATGACTTACATATCTAATTACATCTGCTCGTGATAGCTATTTCATTTGCTTCTTGATAGCTGTCAGGTCGTGTCGCACGCACACTTGTCAATACGATGAGCGGATTAATATTGGCCTCTGGGCTCTTTGCTTGCCACCACAAGATGGAGCTGTTTCACAAATATATCACTTCTACCATATTGGTTTTTATCAATATGGTTCTATCTGTTGCTTGATAGCCACCAGGCAATGCTGCATGTATACTTGTCAGTAGCTAGCTGAGCAGATGACGATTAGCCTCTGGGCTTTTTGCCAGCCAGCTAACACAAGAGGGCGCTCTTTTACACATATACATGCACTTATGCAAAGTTTGTTTCTCTTTGCTGCCAGGCATAGGCACACTTGACTGAAACAGTACCGATTAAATGCTTCAAATATTCACCTAATAAAATCATATACTTTTTACTATTTTGTATGTTAATAGATCATTTTAGTACTTATAGTACACAACAAGCAGCTAATTTCTTGGGAAGAACAAGTATTTTTGTCTTGCATCATTTTGGCTTAACCCGTTCAAGTCTATTTGAGTTTGGTATAACATTCATTCTACCGACCTCAGCTCAAGCATTTTCTGGACCAGTTTTGAATAAGTTAAAAGAGAATGCAATGAAATATTGACTTACTCATCAATGAAGAGGACGGACTCTCCCCAGTATCTCTCTTTACACAAATCCTGCAGATACTGTAAAGACACAAACAAGTATACAATTAAGGCACACATTTTTAATCAATGCATCATTAATGTGCAAACTATGCTGATAAACAAGAGTGAGAAATATTTCATTAGACATTTATAGCTCTATGTATAAGTAAACAATCATGTTATTTGACATTCCTACTGGAAAATGTTGCAGTTAGTTTAAAATAAAAACTGATTTCCATTGTCCAAATTGTCATTGCTTCTTTGAAAGTCATGCATTTTCTGCATGTTTATGAGTAATCAAATCATGATATTTAAACATTTCTAGAAACATAACTTCTGCAATTTTTAAAAGGAATTTATAACACAAACTGAAATAATTTCACACATCAAATAATTACTTTCAGCGTTTAATTGCATGAACAGCAGCAGCCCAAAAGAGCTGTACCACCTCTTGCTACTTTTAAAATGAGACATAAAACTATGTGCATTCATGAATATAAGAAAGTAAGATTTGCCTACCTGAGGGTCAGAAGAGGGGATGTCCAGGGAGTCCACTATGTGCAGGTCATCCTGGGTGTATTTGACGGTCAGTGCTACACGCAGGCCATGCGCCCGGATCTTGGATGGAAGAACATACCAGAAGCTTCTGGGCCCTCTTGGACCAAGGGCCTTCCCTCCTGTAAATATTTGATTGATTAGATTAGAGAAGATTAGACAACATGCTGCAAACAAACCAGCCTTATCCAGGGTATAGTTGACGGTCAGTGCTACAGGCCTTGGGGGCAGAGAAAATAGATTTTTAGCTCAGTTGGCAGAGCATTGATCTAGTAATCTGGATATCTCGGCTTAGATTCCTGGGGAAGTCCAAGTTTCTCTGCTGGTTTTCATTTTCATTTATACTATTTATTTCTGGTTAATTTTCCCTACCTTTTCATTTACATTTGATTTTATTACAATAGATCAACCAAACACCCTACAAACATTCCATATGACAGAATGTACGATCTCACCATGTAACCAGGAAGAACTCATAGAATGGAACATCTTGACCTTTACAACAGACCAAATGAATCAGCTTTGTACTTTTATATTGTCCATGAAGTCAAGATGAAAATTGTAAGATTTCTCATTCTTTGAGTCATTATATTTGAAAGCAGACCATACTATTGATTACTAAAAGCTTGTTTCTAAGTGCATGTGGAGTCAACCTAAGAACACATTTGTGTTAAGAACCAATTGGTAACATTTATTGCAAATAATGAATCCCTGCTAACCTCCAATCCAGATGGGTGACCTGCGGCTGCCGTGCCTGGCCCGACCCGTCCCTTTTTGTCGCCATGGTTTCCGGCCTCCTCCTCTCACTTCAGCTCTGCTCTTTGTATTTGCCAAGCTCTGTCAAATAACACAAGGATCAGACATAATGTTTTCCGTTTAAATTCTATTAATTTTCAATTATTCAAATCATAAAATACAAACATGTATCAAAACTGAAAATAAAATACAATTTAGCCATTTTATGATCAAATTATGTAACTTTACTCCACTTGGTACTGCTCATTTTGGGAAAACTTATACCACAAATAACTTCTTTTCTGCTCTTTGTATGGTTAAACTCTGTACAAATTGTAAAACCCAGGAAAGATCAACATCAGATATATTGCACATTTGAATTTTGGGGAATCAAATTGTTTACTTATCTCACTCAGTTTATGCTAATAAACAAATGGGTCAGGCCAAATAATTTTCAGTCCATATGAAGCATTTCTACTGATGTATAGCATATTCTGATGCACTTAATAATATTTATATAATTTGTTACGCTTGTTATACTTCTAATGTAATTTCTCCCTTGATGTTAATGCGTATTATTAATTATAATGTGGTTTCCTGGTAACTTGTATGTTGTAGTTTACTTGTTTTGTGTAATTTTCATAATTAATGTTATTTCTTAAGAATTAAGTAATTAAGTTTTTTGGAAAGCACATAGAGAGTAAGTTATTATTATCATGCACTATATAAATATTGTATTATTATTATTATTATTATATATTTTGTGCTTACTAGTTTGATAATGAATTCTTTATGTCAGTATTATAGTATACATTTTCCATATTTGTTTAAGGCTAAGGGTGCAAACAAGTTTACTTGTTTTTAACCATTTTGAACATGCCAACAATTATTGGAATTATTTAAGTGTAATTACTTCTCTTTGCAAGTTAAATAGTAAGTCAAATAATACTTACAATTCTCTTATAGTCTTTCTGCCAGATCATATTTCTGTGAAGTATGTCCACTCTGTTAAAAAGACAAAATGATCAAACAATGATGCAAGAAGAGCAGAAAAATAAACAAATATATCAACAATTAATTTCATTTTTTTTTTAAATATCAGTACCCTTACTTCTACAAAAAGGAGTAGATTAGTTTCATATAGATTCCTAGCCTAGGTCACCAAACAAAAATAAACTGTTCACTGAAAACAAAAGATAACTCATTGGAGACAGTGCCCAAGGCCAGGTAATGGGCTTGTCAGAAGTTTAAAGGGATAGTTGAGTTCTGGTAAGGAGAGTACAGTTTTGGTGAAACTGAATTTTAGTAACCAAAACCTGCATCATTACATTACAAACTAATAGTTATAACTAGAAAGGAACACAAAATTACAAATGACGTAGTAAAGATCATGTTATCATTTCAAAAAGAGCTGTTAAAACGTAAGAGGGCGCTCTCTAAACACTCATCGGTTTAAACCATTTTGAATAAAATATTGTGCATGTGATGCTTTGTTGAAATAGTGATTAGATAGAGAAATAACCAACAACTATTTAAATACCTATTTTGTAACTTTTTGAAAAGAGGAAGCTTTTTAAAAAAAATTTAACGGCTGGTTCAAAATTCTCTAATAAACCTGGGGCCCCAGCTTTATTACAAATTGTATATATTTATGGATATTTCAGCCGTCTCTGAACCGATTTTGATCAAACAAAGATGATTTTATTATTGAAATATTATGCTCTTTCAAATTTTACACTCAGTATTTCATTACCTCACAAAAAAAAAGTAGTCTAGCGCCCTCTCTACCAAAACTCAACTATCCTTTTAACTATGATGCCCCTAATTAAAAACCTTATTTTGGACAAGTCAATTCAATTCAGTTTATTTTGCCAAACAATAAAATAAAACATACAGGGTATAAAAGCAGTAAAATACATGTACAAAGTAGCAAACAATTACAATGTACTTAACATAGATAACAAAATAAACACACAGATACCAAGCCTCTACACTAACCTTTTTTCTCTACAATAATTAATGTTCAAATTTTACTTGCCCAAACAGAAAATGTACTTGCTCGCTTACTACTAGATGAGATTTACAAGTAAGGCATTGCATTTTACTCTCGCAGTTGCAGAGAAATTTTAAGTTTCCCGATCGGGCAAGCAAACTAGATTTATACAAATTTGACTTGCCCAGGGCAAGCGAGCAAGTGGTGGCGATGAGCACTGCAGATACAAATTACAAACATGAATAACAATTCTTAAAAACACAAGGGAAATTGCTTATGCAGGTAGCAGCAAGAAAGTGGCTATTAAAAACTAGATGGATCTTCGACTGCGCGCAGTCGAAAATTATGCCTCCGCTACCACGCGATATTAATATCAAGCCCAAATTAACATGCTCTGAATTAATTTGTTTTTATTTTTCATATATTTTTTGTCCTGCGACCTTGACCATATGACCCCAAACTGTGATGGCTAGCTACATCGGCTCCGTAAGAAACATTCAGGTACCAAGTTTGATTGAAATCTGACATTTAGTTATTGAGATTTTGCCATGTATAATGAGTCCTGTGACCTTGACCTCAACCTCATGACCCCAACATTTTATGGCTACGTTGGCTCTTTATGATACATTCAGGTACCGAGTTTGATTGAAATCTGACATTTATTTCTTGAAATTTTGCCATTACAAGTCCTGTGACCTTGACCTCATGACCCTTCAAACCTAATCAGATCATTGCCACCCTGATATGTACACCAATACCAAGTTTGAAATTGATCCGTCAACTGGTTCTTGAGATATCGCGAGAACGAGGCATTTTTGCCGATATATCGAGTCCTGTGACCTTGACCTTTGACCTCATGAACCCCAAAATCTAATCAGATCATTGCCACCCCAATATGTACACTCAAACCAAGTTTGAAATTGATCTGTCAACCGGTTCTTGAGATATCGCGAGAACGAGGCATTTTTGCATATATACTGAGTCATGTGACCTTGACCTTTGACCTCATGACCCCTAAAATCTAATCAGATCATTGTCACCCCAATATGTACACTCATACCAAGCTTGAAATTGATCCGTCAACCGGTTCTTAGGATATCGCGAGAACGAAAACGGGACGGACGGACGGACGGACGGACGGACGGACAACCCGAAAACATAATGCCTCCGGCCACTTCGTTGGCGGAGGCATAAAAAGAAGATGCTAGCAGTACCTAGGAAATGTGGCAAAGACGTCTGGATGGAGGTCTATGAGGCCCAGCTTGGAGTCGTCCAGTGAGTTAAGCGTTTCAAGCCATGCCTGTGGAGCCTCCACGGTAGGGTCTGGGTGTTCTAGTGTCCTGTTAATGACAAGTGGGATCCTTGAAGACACATCCTCGGACACACCTGGGGTTGAAGAATTGTTTTGAATAATCAAAATTGCATCATTTTTTATTCTTTTAAAATGTAACTGATTGACTGCAAGATATTGTAATTTTGTAATCTCCATAGACTTACATTGAGAAAGCAGTCTGTGGAGTGATAAATAACACAACTTGAAAAGATATTTAATACAATGATTACAATCTTAATATATTTTTAAAACTAAATGAAGAAAGTTTGAAATTCAATGCAGAATCATTTTTGTTTTGCCATTGAAATTGGACAAAATGTGTATGCATTACCCACCCCCCCCCCCCCCCCCAAACAAACAAAAGATTAAATTTGCATGCATTGTGTGTAAAATAATAAATAAAAAGTATGGATCACTTCAGAACAATAATTATACTTCTAATGTCTAGTTTAGGCTAAGTGTTTTAATATTATAGAGAACAAAATTTGTGTGAAAATCTCTACTTTTTGAAAACTGTTTTTTGATAAAATCTTGATTCTTACAACATTGATGTGACGTTTCAGATCTAAAAGTTTTCGTAGACACATGAGGTTTATTTCAATTAAGTTCAAAATTAATTTTCAAAGCTAGAATGTGAAATCAGATTATATATCAAAAAAAAAAAATTTGATGGTTTGTCCAGACATGGCGTCATGGACATTACGTCACGGACATTACATACACAGTGAAAAGTATAAGAAAGCAGAGCTAAAAATATTCATGCATTTCTTTCTAAATGTAAATGTCTTATTTTAACCAACAAATAGATAATCCTAAGAAACAGAGGGACTACTAGCTTCCTGGTTCAAGTTTTAATTAATTTTAACAGTTATCAGATTGTGAACTTTAAGTTTGTACTCTGAACTATTTGTAAAACTAAATTTACTTGCTCTATTTGAACATGCATGTCTCAATAATCAATAAAGATTTGACTAGAACTGTTGTGTGAGGACTTCACTTTCTGGTCTTACTTCCAAAGCTTTTGGTTTGGATTTGGTGGGAGGTCTAGTCTTGTGATGTATTGTATTTTGTACTGTATTGTAAAGGTTAACAAGTTCACATCTAATGAAGACCAATGTGCTTACTTCTTGTTGATGGAGACATTGGGTCGTCTCTTCCAGCTAGCTGAACACTGCAAGGTAGTAATGCTCCATGGGGAGTGGAGAACCTGGAGTAACCCCTTGCTACTTTGCATACTCCATTCTGTAATTTGGATATTCAAGTACAAAATACATTGTTACATAAATGTGACCGGTTATAGCAAAACCTTGCACTTGTCGGTAAAAATCAAAATGTAGATTTTAATACCATTAGAAAGGCCTCATCACAAGCTTTCATTTGATGCTTTGTTCTAACAAATTGGTAAATAATTGGCAATGATATGATTGCTTCAATTTTACAATCATTAAGTCTGGTACCCACATTATGTGAACTTAAAATGCCCATTTCTTCAAAACATGTATTACTGACAAGTGCAGGGGTTTTGCTGATGGGCTGATATAGACTGTACTAACAGTGCAAGTGTGCTAGCACACCCACTCGCACTTGCGCTGTAGATATACACTAATACAGGTGTATATCGGCCATTTCAGACTCCAAAATCTTTTGGACTATCACACAGCCGTTGCTAAAAAAGACTAAGAAGTGCCAATATCTTTTTTATTTGTTTGCCCATCCAAACTAAATTATAAAGATAATGATCCAATATTCTGAATCGTGTAAAAAATGATAATTTAGGTGAAAAATACATTCTGATACGATTAATTTTATGTTTTCTGTTGGTAAAAACAGTCTGAAGATAAAATAATGCTTTGCGTTAGAAAGTTCGTATAGCATGTAAATAAAAATGCCCTAATCATAATGATAAATGTTTAATAATTCTACAAATGCATATACATGTTCTTCTGAACTAAAGTATACTAGTAGAGCATCTGTTCAGATTATTGTCATTTTTGTATCACTAGTTTCATTTTCCATCTGATTTACTCAATTTACTTTATAAACGAGCCGGTTTAACTTGCCAGTCTGATGATTTATGCGGTTGGGGGGTCAAGGCGAGTTTGGTCTTCAAACCGACAACCTGCACCTGTCAGAAGCAGTGTATTGAGATTCTAAAATAATCGCATTATTTAGTCTATCAGACAGACAAAATAGAATTGCCTGTACCCACATCATATGCACACACAGCTGCTAATGTTGGGAATTTAGAGGAGACGTACCGTAGATATACTTAGCCAGTGCTCGAAATTACGGCAAGCTAGCTTGCCGGACTTAGTTACTATTGTTAAGCTTGACGACGGGGAGTCTGACGTCATGCGCATATTATTAGCATACATTACAGAAGCGGTCTATTAACTTGCAACTTTTTAACTACCAATATTTTGTATGTGAGAAAAGGGTATAAGTTGCTGAATGCTACGTTTAAAAGCAAGCTCTTGTCATGCCCTAAACAGGACTAAACATGACTACAGGGTATTAAAAAAGCACTGACTTAGCACAGGTTTAGTGCGAGGCATATCTTACCAAATCATGACCGCATGTGAACCAGGGCCATGTGCGAAGGATCATGTTTGTGGGAATGGGGTTTTGACCACAAGACATACATTGTTTGAAAAGGACTTGGGAGGCATGCAAAGATTGGAGTAATTTATTTTGGGGGGAAGGCCTGTGTTTGGGGTTGAGGTATGTGGCTTGTTTTAGATTCAGGATACTAGGGAAAAGCAAACACTCTATGTTTGTGGGAGTCAGGTAAAAAGGCATTTTCAAGGAATTAATCTTCTCCACAATGGGGGGGGGGGGGGGGGGGGGGGTGGATTGGTACGCTTTCTATCAGGTGGGGGCATTCCCCTTAAACCCCTCATCACAACACAATTCGCTCAATGCTCAACCTCCTGTTTATCCGTTTGACTCAGCACTAGTATGACCTTAGCTGTCATTTGACAAGGTTGATGGTCATAAATTCAGTAATACAGTTCTCGTGGTTTTTTCCCTGCATTCTTCATTCATTCATTTATTGATTTCTCATAAAATATACAATATACAAGGTAAAATGTGTCAGGAAATCACACAAAAAAGCCAGAGGCTTGAGACCTATATACAAATACATAATATAATATAATGTTATACACGAAAAAAAAAAAAAAAAACACTTAGGGTAAACTAACTACATTAAATCAAGAAATTACAAATAAATAAGCTAAAAATCCAACCCCCCTAACCCCCCCCCCCCCCCCCCCCCCCCCCCCCCCGATGGAAATAATTGAACATCATGGTAATTAATAAGCATTGACAAAATGTTTTTTAAACTTAGACCTGAAAGAACTTGTCATATTTACATTTTTAAGAGTAGAGTCGAGCTCATTCCAGAGTTTGCTACCTTTATAAATCACAGAGTTATTTTGTTTCAATGTTAAGCGACAAAATGGCAAGACAAAATTGTTTTTGTTTCTTGTATTAAACTGATGGATAGCGAGATTTCGTTTAAAGTATTGAATAAAAATATCGGGTAATAGGCCATTGACGAACTTAAACATAAAAATACCGAGTTTCAGTGAGATACTGTCATAGAATGTTACACAATTCAATTCTTTAAAGAGCGGAGAAGTATGAGCAATAAAGTGAGAATTAGTACAAATTCGGATTGCTTTCTTTTGTAATGTATATAGACGTTGTAAGTTGCCTGAACTGGTACCAGACCAAACAAGACTACAGTAATCTAAGTAGGGCAAGACGAAGGCATTGTATAACATGAAAAGGGTTTTTAGTGAAGAATAGAGCGGAGTTTACGCATTATACCAATAGACATGCTAATCTTCCCGCGAATACTATTGACATGATCAGTCCAAGTAAGTCGGTCATCAATGATGACCCAAGAAAATTTATCTTACTTATTTTATCAATAGTAATATCGTCTTAATAGGAGGGGCTTTCAGACAGAGTTTATGGTAGCATTAACGGTTCATTTCGACCTGCACACTATGTGCATCCCATTTCATTCAACAAACCCTCAATTTCAAATAAGTTTCATATGGAGCATTAAGGGCCAGCATTTTTAAAGAATAGTTCTTTAAGGCTAAAATTAAAATAATGTCTCAACTTCAATTTTCTTAACAGAGGGGAAAATTCCTCTTAGGAAAGCGTTCAATACTGGAATCATGCCAAATTTTATGATGTAGTTGTCCTCAAGGCTCAAAATGGCTCATTACCAGATTACATTTATTATTTAGTAAAATCAAAAAAATATACAGTGGGCTTTATTGAATAACAAACATGTCAGTAAGGAGATCAAGGCATTCTAGGGTATCTGAACGAGTTTGCAAGTCCCTGACCCTGTCATAGGGAAATGCATTAAATTATGGCGGGTTGTTAACGGGTTCAAGCGGGTCCGCTGAATAATGACCCTTGCTTGAGACGGGTCGGGCCGAGTCGGTCGGCCGAGTCGGTTTTTTGCCTCTCGGGTTACAACACTATTTATAAGTACATCATCACTACGAAGAGGTGCATCATTATTCATCACGAGAAGTAATCTACAAGTGACATGGGCCTGTCTACAAAGCTAGCTAAAGAAAACGTTAGGGAGACACATTTTAGGACATTATCATTACAGGTCATTCCTAAAGCTATAGTGCAAAGTAGTGCTGTTGACGAGTCACAGGTACCCGGGTCCCGCCGAAAAATGTCCAGTCTGGGCGCAAAAATCAATACTCGATATCCCGAAAAAAAAGCAAAAGTCCCCTCATTGAACGCAAGATGTATCAAGTTCATTCAAGTGACATAAATGCGCTGCATTTTTGTCACTTGAATGAACATGTTTTCCCAGCTGGCGTGACATGCTGATAGCGAAATCAACAAATGGGTAAATTTCGCGCGAGTCCCGGGAGGTAAATACTCCCGAAATCGACACCACTAGACTAGTGCAAAGCTATACATTTGCATCTATAGGGGCATTTTTTGCAGACAGAAAACATGACTCACAGTGCAAGTGCGCTACCGCACACTCGCACTTGCACTGTTACTACATACAATGTATATCAGCCATTTCAAACTCTGACTATCGCACAGCTGTCGCTAAAAAAGTGCCAATATTTTTCCGAATTTTTTGCCCATCCGAACTAAATCGACCCTGGATTATGAAGATAATGATCTATTAGTATTATTCCGAGTCGTGTAAAAGTTTAGGTACGAGATAAATTCTGGTACGATTTTTGACATGTTTTCTGTCTGCAAAAAATAGTCCCTATGCACTATACATATTTGTTAAAGTATAGCGTTAAACTAAAGTAAAGCCGTTACTAAGTCTAAGACGTCTAACTCTAAGGAATGTTCAATGATAATGTCCAAAAATGTATGAAAACGTGTCTTCCTACTGTTTTCTTTGGCTACTACGAAGCTAAGAAACAATTTGCTAAATTAAATTAAAAACAAAATATTTCTGGGAGAAAATTAAATGCAGAAAGGAAGAGAAAATAGTAAAGACTTACTGTTATAATGAATAATTATCAGTAATTTATTAATGTTAAGTTAGAATATATCTACACAAATTAATTTAGCATGTCCAAACACACTAGAAAATACAGGTCTATAGTAGTATAGCTGCACATAGCCAGCGAGCGGTACCTTTCGCGAACGATAATGTATGCATGACGTCATTGATCGCGTGCGCACGCATCTCATTACGAGACTTGGCTGGCTTCTGGGTCGATTATGCATGCCATGAAAATGTGGTATCGGAGTGGTATCGGTCTGGACATAGCACAGGGTTTACCCTTTTCGCTGCATTCTCTTCCCACAATTAATTTCGATGCTTACGTCATTGGCTTTCTGAACGCCCATTCTACACGTTGATACCAAATTCGATGCGCGACTCTTTGGACAAAATCTTGTGAAAGAAGGTCTTTTTCACCTGCTGTTTTTCGCCCAAATGGATTTTGAGCTATTCGGGATGCCGTTTATAAGGTAAGTTTTCGATATTTCGACAATTTTGTATGTGAAAGATAATAATTATTCTGAATTCTACATACTTTTATCGTTCGTTTCATAGCCTTTTTCTTGTGTGCGAGTGTTGATAAAGTTGTTGACATGGGCAATATGCATGGTTTTGCAGTCACGATATTTTTAGCCACACAGTAGCTATCGTCGTAGTTTTTTGTGCATGCACAGTGGAGCGCTCTGGCACGTGTGCGTGGGGCTCGCCTCATAAATATTCATATGATTTTCATGCGCAAGCGCACTTCGGCTGTACCGGCGCTCGGCGAAGGCCATATAATGGGAATACACGATGAATGGGACGGCGGGCTATGTGAGCTGTAAAGCTATTAAAGTGTTAACTGTGATCAGCGCTGTACGTAGTACAGTGCTGTGACGCGACGTCGCTCGAAATGTTTGGGTGATTTTGCGACGGGGTGATTTATCAACTTTCCTTTCATTATTTATTAATTTGTTTCAGTTCTAGAAATTAATTAAACCTTCAACCTACCTTGCATGATATTTAATTTGTTGAAAAAGAATGATAACTTACCCAAAATTGATGATTTTTACGGTAGTCCGTGCTGATAATTCCAACTGATCGCGCTGCAATGATGACCCCGGAAGCTAGTCGGCTATGCATGCTGCATATGCATGCATGCTATCCCAGCATGCATATCCGACGAGCTTTCGGCCGGGGTCATTATTGCAGCGATCAAATGGAATATGACACAGACTACCGTCAAAAATCATCAATTTGAAGTAAGTTATCCTTCTTTTTAGCCTCGGTCATTTTACCATTTGCAACATTGAAGTCCATGCATACTACATTAACATAATTCGTAAGTATGAATACTATGAACCCACACATACACTCATCGCCATTCACTTACGTGTTCGAACGTGCTGTTGACATGCACCACATCTTACACAAAATCATGCTACTTCAGTAAGCAGCATCATCACCATTATCGATCACAATCAGGCGCTAATATATTTGTTTTATGCATTAACTCACCATTTCACTCCAGATGGAACTTTCAAAATGAAAATTCTTGTCCAAAATGTGTAAATTTATCCAATTTTGCGTTAACGTCGACGTGAATGCTCCCCGAATGCTCATTTCTAGCATGCTGACTGTGTTGTAATGGCGACTCGGTATTTTTTTGGTCTGAGTCCGAGTGCGCTCTCTACGCTGCAATTACGTACATGCGACACAATGCATTGCATAGCGATGTTTAGTTACGTGACGCTACTACTGTGCACTCTCTTCGAGTGTCGACCATTCGAGATCGGATGTTGATCTTCCATCAAGACGTTGACTATTAACGCCGTAATTATGTGAACCAATGTCATCACGCTCTGCTACCAACATACATTCTTTCGGGGACAAAATACAATGAACTCATATGAACACTAGATGGCGCTATGTTAAAATACACGTACGGTTGATAGGGGTTTATGTTGTGTAATATTGAAATTGATTGAAATAGTCAAATATTTAGTGACTAAATGATTACGCCTTGTAAAAGACTAGGACGGTCTAGGTGAACGAACTTTCATGTTTACATGTATATCGATATCTGCTACCGTACCCGCTATGTTATGCCATAGCCAGCCATAGCTGGCGCGTGTACAGTCGGCCTTTTCTTGCCAATTCCTGAAGGAAGACGGACTCGAACAATTTTCCCGCTGAAAATGCAGATTTGGTGAGCATAGCACAACGTATTTGTAGTGAAATTTGCATATTTAAAAATGATTAAATGTTCAACTATCCATTAATATATAGCTGGAGCGCAAAAGAAGTGAGAAAGAGAAGGTATGTGAGAGAGAAAAATCGGAAAGGTAGCTTCGACCACGATAAGCACTAGTGTTAGGGATGCCGCTGGAGGCCCGTACGTGTCGACCCTTTTTTCGCGATAATGTCCGTACGTACAGTGTGTACGCGTTTCGCCTTGTTCGCCATATACAAATCGGTATAAAATCACAAAATTTTCCATGAATAAAAAGACAGATTATCACACAATCACAATCAGCAGCATGTGTAATTCACCGTTGTTCATATTTTAATGCAAATACACTTACATACGAAAGGATTCCTCTGATATCGGCAGATAATAACAGCGATAAGTCCGAGTGATTGAACGGGCAGACTATGTAATGAGGGCGCCAATGAATTTCGAGGGGGCGCTGTTGATAATCTCACTTAATCCTTATGCACCACCAAACGCCTGATCTGAAAAATAGTTTGAGTGACTCAGTGAATACATGGGCATTCAACCTATATCACCTTATTTGCGCATGACCGCGCCCACATTCCTTATATTTTTAAAAACGAAAAAAATCCATAATTTCTCCATCAATAATTTTCTGATCATGCGCATTTAAGGGCATCTAGGTTATTTTTTTTCCAATTTTTTGAGCCCCTATTCACCAAAAAAGGGTGAAGGATAGCCACGCACGCCCCAAAAAACTGAAATAGACATGTACTTTGGCTTATGAATTATTCATAGCATCGCGAAATCCACTACGTAGCTAATGAATTATTCATGAATCACGGACGTGTTATGACTGTTACGTAGTGTGTATAGTATCGCTTTCAGACGCTAAGTATTATTTGTTTTCTATATTAACCCGTTCGTATACACATTAGAGTAGGGACTATACAGTTTATTGTGTTTGTGGTTTTTTTTGCGAATTGTACAAAGCCTAGGTTATTCATTGATAAAAAAGAAAAAAAACTTGAACAAACAAGTCAGTTCGCACGCTACTGTGTTACAGTATATTGCAACAAAAACAACAACGATCGTGCCTACGTGTGTCGCATGCTATGTACAGTAAACGTCCGCGCTGGTTCCTGCACCGCAGCGCGCCGTGGCTTCGGGTATGTACACGTCTCGCCAACGCCTGGCACAGCCGCTCGAGGCTGAATAGGTTTACTTTCAGCTGGCGTAGCAACATTGAGATTGAGGGGAAGGGGTGGGGGTGGTTAAAGAGAGGGGGCTTTAGCCTGTAATATGCGCTTGTTATGCTGTGGGGACAACATGTTTTGTTCATTTGGAAATAAATATGTATTATTAATGATATTCGTTGACGTAGAATTGATGAAAGAAGTTTGCCTTGAAAGTAAGACTAGCATTTGAACTTCATCATGTTAATTGAACTTTCGTCGAACTTTTTTTGCGATCGCAAGCCACACCCCCTCCAATTTGGTTCTCGCACGGCCAATATCATATAGTTTCAAGCGCGCGTAATTTGAAAGCTCCAAAAAAGGGTCGTTTTTGAATCAACTTTGCACCTTAATATCTCAGCAATTAACAGTCGGAATAACTTCAAACTTGGTGAGAGGACATGTTGGTGTTCGGAGATTACAGTCTGGTAAGTTGTTTGTCATGATTGTGCCGAAATCAAAAGTTAGATTTTGTGATCGGCATCCCTACTAGTAGGGATGCCGCTGGAGCTCCGTACATGTCGACCCTTTTTTCGCGATAATGTCCGTACGTACAGTGTGTACGCGTTTCGCCTTGTTCGCCATATACAAATCGGTCGAAAATCACAAAATTTTCCGTGAATAAAAAGACAGATTATCACACAATCACAATCAGCAGCATGTGTAATTCACCGTTGTTCATATTTTAATGCAAATACACTTACATACGAAAGGATTCCTCTGATATCGGCAGATAATAACAGCGATAAGTCCGAGTGATTGAACCGGGCAGACTATATAATGAGGGCGCCAATGGATTTCGAGGGGGCGCTGTTGATAATCTCACTTAATCCTTATGCACCACCAAACGCCTGATCTGAAAAATAGTTTGAGTGACTCAGTGAATACATGGGCATTCAACCTATATCACCTTATTTGCGCATGACCGCGCCCACATTCCTTATATTTTTAAAAACGAAAAAAATCCATAATTTCTCCATCAATAAGTTTCTGATCATGCGCATTTAAGGGCATCTAGGTTATTTTTTTTCCAATTTTTTGAGCCCCTATTCACCAAAAAAGGGTGAAGGATAGCCACGCACGCCCCAAAAAACTGAAATAGACATGTACTTTGGCTTATGAATTATTCATAGCATTGCGAAATCCACTACGTAGCTAATGAATTATTCATGAATCACGGACGTGTTATGACTGTTACGTAGTGTGTATAGTATCGCTTTCAGACGCTTAGTATTATTTGTTTTCTATATTAACCCGTTCGTATACACATTAGAGTAGGGACTATACAGTTTATTGTGTTTGTGTTTTTTTTTGCGAATTGTACAAAGCCTAGGTTATTCATTGATAAAAAAGAAAAAAAACTTGAACAAACAAGTCAGTTCGCACGCTACTGTGTTACAGCATATTGCAACAAAAACAACAACGATCGTGCCTACGTGTGTCGCATGCTATGTACAGTAAACGTCCGCGCGCGCTGTTTCCTGCACCGCAGCGCGCCGTGGCTTCGGGTACTATAGGAGACGTCGCGACGCGCGTACGTACGTGACGACACATCACCCTAGGGTCACTCTCATAGGCAGGCTGCAGTAAACAAATTTGTGAGACTGGCAAAAATCATAAAATCATTTCTAGCTAAAATCTCACCAATTAATCAAACTTAACATAACAGGGGGTTAGAATTGAATATAATTTCAAACTTACATGAGCTTTCCAATGTCAGAATCACTTTAACTTCCAGTTTTTAAATTATTTGATCTATGACTTGAAGCTCCAATCTGAGCTTGAGCTTTCTGACTGTGCAGCCCTCAACCCCATTTTTAGAACAGTTGTTTACATGTTTAGGCTTGTCTGCCAGCCAGTATTATCAAAAGGCTGAAGGGATTATTTCAGAGATTAGTGTCTGAATGACCTAACTGACAATGGGTTCTGCAAAGTACTCTGACTTGTACTATTTGCAGGGGTGCAGCATTTCAATAGGTGTCTGGACAAGACAATAGTCGATACATGTGGCTTTTGTATCGCATTCCAAAGTATATAACAATGAATATAGGTCAATTTGTGACTCTAAGGAATTCTTTACAACCAGCTTTGAACAGATTAACACAATGATTCAATGAAGGCATGCTATAATTGTTTGTTGAACAAAGGCCAAAGCAATTTATACAGACATACACAGCATCAAATTGATCAATAGTGTGAAAAACATCTAGTTTTAAGGCTAGGTAGACAGGGGAATTCCCCATTGTTTACTTGGACAATGAAGGCAGCTGACTATCAGGCTTATTTCAAGGCAATGGAGTAAGGGGTTAATGCAGCATGCTGTTAACCCCTTGTCTTGTAGGGGTGACGACACATAGCTAGGCATACATGCTGCGTTGTATGTACCGACGGTACGGTAATCGTATGCGTAATAAAATGTAGATCGACGTAAACTAATTAACGTTTGAAAGTAAGACTAGCATTTGAACTTCATCATGTTAATTGACAGCCACTTCGAACTTTTTTGCGATCGCAAGCCACACCCCCTCCAATTTGGTTCTCGCACGGCCAATATCATATAGTTTCAAGCGCGCGTAATTTGAAAGCTCCAAAAAAGGGTCGTTTTTGAATCAACTTTGCACCTTAATATCTCAGCAATTAACAGTCGGAATAACTTCAAACTTGGTGAGAGGACATGTTGGTGTTCGGAGATTACAGTCTGGTAAGTTGTTTGTCATGATTGTGCCGAAATCAAAAGTTAGATTTTGTGATCGGCATCCCTACTACTAGTGTAAGGTAAATGGTTACTGTATGTATACAGAACCATCTTACAGTGTAGATGTGTATGAACCCAGATATATAATTTTAACTAAGGTAAAGGGAGGTAATGTTTGTTTTTATTAGTGTGTTTGCCGTTATCCTCACGGTATACACACTTCAGTATGCCAGGCGCCGTACTTCGCACGGCGCCTGGCCCTGGTTAGGTTATTAAAGTGTATATAGTATACATTATAACAAAGAAACACACGTATGGGACTAACAGAGCCCAAGGGCTGGAACCCCCTTTAACAAATGCAAGATATTTTATTGAATACAAATTATACGTACCTTGCCGGCAATTGTTAAGCAGGACAGGGCTCTTGTCGTTACACAAGCAATTTTATAAATTGATGCGCACATTTCTTTCCCTTGCTATCGGCCTTTTCGGGGCCACTTTTGAGATCAAAATCAATTGAATCGAGCTAGCATGTGAGTCACTACATGATCTTAGTCGTAGATGGCGTCTTCCCCGCACAGAAGTACGCGACCACTACTCCAGCGACCATATAGAGTGGCTTCAAATGGACAAATACAAATATCGGCTAACTTCACGTGCATTATAAACGCAGTATAAAACGTGTTTTTCACATGTTACCATCAAATTAAATAGTATAACTTCAGCAATAGGATAAAAAGAATAATACATTGCGATTTCAATGAAAAAATCTGTGTAATATTGACTATATAAGGCAAAACTTCGCGAGCAATCCAAAATTTCGGAAAACGTTTTACGAATGAATCGTGAACGTAATTGTACTGCGTCTTCAAATAGCCAAATAGATATATACCGCTTGATAGGGGAAGGGGAAGGTAGATTCTAATGGCATTTTATTCTCGCTCGACAAAATTTACAGCTAGTGAGATATATCAAATTAAAAATGAAGACCTACTCTTTCAAGTGGTATAAGCCACATATCAGAACAAAGATTCATTTTCTTACTGTTTTAATTTGTCCGTACTGGTCGATAGAGCAAAATCGCCCATTTCGCACACAGATGTATGTAGCGATAGATGGGGGGGGGGGGGGGGGGGGGGGGGGGGTATATTCAAATGTCATATTCTTCTCGCTCGACAAAATTTACAGCTAGTGAGATATATCAAATTAAAGATAAAGACCTCTTCTTTCACGTGATATATGCCACATATCGGAACTAGAATTCATTTTTTCACTGTTTTAAAATGTCCGTACTGGTCGATAGAGCAAAATCTCTCACTGTATAGCGCTTAATATAGGAGGGGGTGGGGGTAGATTCAAATGTCATTTTCTTCTCGCTCGACACTAATTTACAGCTAGTGAGATATACCAAATTAAAGATAAAGACCTCCTCTTTCACGTGGTATATGCCACATATCGGAACTAGAATTCATTTTCTTACTGTTTTAAAATGTCCGTACTGGTCGATAGAGCGAAATCTCTCACTTCGCACGTACATTGTATACCGCTTGATAGGGTTGGGGGAGGGGGAGGGGTAGATTCAATTTTCATTTTCTTCTCGCTCGACAAAATTTACAGCTAGTGAGATATATCAAATTAAAGATAAAGACCTCCTCTTTCACGTGGTATATGCCACATATCGGAACTAGAATTCATTTTCTTACTGTTTTAAAATGTCCGTACTGGTCGATAGAGTGAAATCTCTCACTTCGCACGTACATTGTATACCGCTTGATAGGGTTGGGGGGGGGGGGGGGGGGGGTAGATCAATTGTCATTTTCTTCTCGCTCGACAAAATTTACAGCTAGTGAGATATAACAAATTAAAGATAAAGACCTCCTCTTTCACGTGGTATATGCCACATATCGGAACTAGAATTCATTTTCTTACTGTTTTAAAATGTCCGTACTGGTCGATAGAGCGAAATCTCTCACTTCGCACGTACATTGTATACCGCTTGATAGGGTTGGGGGGGGGGGGGGGAGGGGTAGATTCAATTGTCATTTTCTTCTCGCTCGACAAAATTTACAGCTAGTGAGATATATCAAATTAAAGATAAAGACCTCCTCTTTCACGTGGTATATGCCACATATCGGAACTAGAATTCATTTTCTTACTGTTTTAAAATGTCCGTACTGGTCGATAGAGCAAAATCTCTCACTGTATAGCGCTTAATATAGGAGGGGCTGGGGGTAGATTCAAATGTCATTTTCTTCTCGCTCGACACTAATTTACAGCTAGTGAGATATACCAAATTAAAGATAAAGACCTCCTCTTTCACGTGGTATATGCCACATATCGGAACTAGAATTCATTTTCTTATTTATTTATTTATTTATTTATTTATTTCCTCTCATAGGGTGGATGGCCCTTTCAGCGCAGCTGATTTTCAAAGGGGTCCACAAACATAAAAATAACAATAAAATATACAGTGAATTATGCAATACAATAAATGCAAGAAATAAGGCAATGAATTATGTACATATAGTTACAACAAGTTACAGCTAGCAAATAAATGTACTAAACAAACAAACTAAAAAGACGGTTAATTGCAGAAATTCAACTTGAACGACAACAAACATACGAGTAAAACTTTAAAACCAATAACATAATACAAAAACATCAAGATAAACAAAAAATAAAAAACAAACAAAGAAACAAAAACAAAAAACTAAACAAAACTAAGGGGTTTGTATAATATTTATCACGTTAAAAGTATTAAAAAAAAAAAAAAAAAAAAAAAAAGGCATGTATAACTATGACATAACCAAAAGATATAAAATTAAAGGTAAAAAAGGGCAAGACAAAGTTCAGTCTGCAATTTCATTCAAATTAATGGTGCGAACAAAGGTAGTCAGTGTATTTAAGGTTCGCGTTTCATAGGAGAGACAATTGAATAATTTGGAACTATGATAAAAGAAACTTCTTCTTAAAAACTCGGTCTTAGGTTTTGGAAGCTGAATTTTATAATCGGCATTTCTTAAGTTGTGAGGATTATGTCGAAATTCAACTCGTGAAGATAAGTAATTTGGAGTTAAGTCATGCATTATTTTGAATAACATGATTAAATTTCCTCTTTCCCATCTATCAACAATTGGGACTACTTTTGCTTGTTGGTAGATTTCGCGAGTTCTTTGCTCAAAAGGTGCCTTAATCATAATCCGCACAGCTCTATTCTGTAGAACACGTAGCTTATTTAAAACGACTTGAGTAGCATTGTTCCAAATTATAGAGCAATAATCAAAGTGTGTTTGAATAATACTGAAGTATAGCATTCTAGCAGTACACAAGTCAACAATAGGTCTTACTTTACGAAAGAGAAATAATCCTCGGACAACTTTTTTGCGTACATGGTCTATGTGCAGTTTCCAATTCAAACTAGGATCAAGAATTACGCCAAGATATTTACAACTAAAAACTTCTTTCAGTGCATTATTACCAATATGTATATTTAAATTTACATTATGAAACTGCTTTACTCTTGTATGGGATCCAATAAGCATATATTCAGTTTTGTTCATATTAAGTATCAGCCTGTTAGCATTCAGCCATAAAGTTACAGAATTTAAATCATCATTAACCTTGTTCGATATATCATTGGCACTATTGGAAGAGTAGTATATACACGTATCATCTGCAAATAATGAAATAGATGAATGCTTCACCACATTTGCAATGTCATTTATAAATATTAGGAATAACATCGGTCCCAAGATAGATCCTTGTGGAACTCCGCACTCTACTTTCCCAGAAGATGAAGTTGTACCATTAACTTTGGTGACTTGAGTGCGCTCACTCAAGTAATTGTTAAACCAAGATGCGCTGTTTTGATCAAATCCATACCATTCAAGTTTCTTTACGAGCAGATTGTGATCTACAGTATCAAACGCTTTCTTTAAATCTAACGCTACAAATGCGGTTACCAGACCGTTATCCATATTAGAGAATAGATCTTCAGTAAGGTTCAAGAGCGCTGTTGCGGATGAATAATTTTGGCGAAATCCAGATTGGTGACTGTACAACAACGAGTTTTGCGTGAGATATTTAGTGACCTGTTCATGCACAATCCTCTCAATAACTTTAGATAGGATCGGGAGAATCGAGATCGGTCGGTAGTTCGACAATTCAAAAGCATCCCCACTTTTGAATATGGGGATTACTAATGCCATTTTCCATTCCTTCGGGATAACGCCACTGGTTAGAGACAAATTAATCAAGTGTGTCAATGGTGAGACAATGTAGGACATTGCCATTTTAATGATTTTAGCCGGTAAGTCATCCAAACCAGTGGCCTTGTTTTCAGGAATAGTTTTCAGCACTCTTTTGACATCTTCAATCAAAACAGCCTTAAATTCAAATGTTGTATCTGCCCTTTTTAAAAAGGAAGTAAAATCACCATCTAAATTACAACCATCATGTAATTTTCGTGCAACACTGACAAAATAGTTATTGAAAATGTTGGCCATGTCATGATTGTTATTAATCGTTTGATCATTAAATTTAATACCAGGAATTCGAGTGTTATTCCGTTTATTAGGAATCATACATCTAAGTGCTTTCCAAATCGCGGCACTATTACCTACATTTTCCTTTATTTTATCTTGTAAGTACACCTTTTTTGAATTTCGCATGAATGTAGTAACACTATTTCTTAACTTCTTATAACTTTCCCATTCATCATCATTGCCAATGCGCTTAGCTTTCCTCTTCTGTTTATCTCTTTCTTTCATCATGTCCTTTATTTCTTTTGTTATCCATGGGACATTATTTTGTTTGACCCTCTTCGTTTTCATTGGGGCATGTTTATCAACAATCTTTTTAAACGTTGTTGCAAATGTACAATATGATTCATCCACATCGTTTGTATTGTATACATCATTCCATGATTCATTTAACAATTCTGCTTGAAAATTATCAACATTCATCTTTTTAACATCACGAAAAGTGATATACTTATGTTCATTAACCCTAGTTCTGACGTTGCCCCACGATGCTACAATCATGTAGTGATCACTCAAGCCAATCTGAACTACATCATTAAAACTGACCTTTTCTTCGCTGGAGGAAATGATTAAATCAATTGTGCTACTAGAGTCACGAGTAATTCTAGTCGGTTTAGAGATTAATTGCTTTAAATGGTAGTTTTCAAGCAGTGTCAAAAGCCGATTAGTATTACAGCTTGGGTGGGGGTTCATTATATCACAATTTAAGTCACCCATCAACAAAACTTCGAGGCCAGTTGATTCAATATTCATCACTTTTTGCACATGTCGACAATGTTAATAGATCCCTTTAATTTACATACAGTCAAACCTGTCTTAGCAGCCGCCTGTCTCTATATATATAGTAACCACCAAAGATGATCGTCACAGAGAAAAACAATGTTATGGAACCTGTCTATAGAGGTCACCTGTCTGCAGTGGCCACTTTTCTTGTTTCCCCAAGGTGGTCAATATTTTGCAGTTGACTATGATCTGATGATTTATTTGAAAATTGTGAAAGTAATCTCATTTCATGCAGCAAGTAATCAATTTTTGAGATATGTGATGGTCCATATAATTTGTTTTCATTTTGAAACAGTTCCTTGTAGTGAGTACCTCATTCAACCACCTATAAATACTTAACATGGAGGTGTAGTGTATAGTGGGGCTGATTGGGGGGGGGGGGGGGGGCACTCGAATAGTGTTTGTTTTGTTGGGGTGGGGACAAATCTATGTTTTCTTTACCTTGTATAGGATTTTTTTATATTGATTTTATTACAATATTCGGGCACGTCCCCCCCCCCCCCCCCCCCCCCCCCCTCCCTCCTAACCTGTCCACCCAATTCCACGACCTCATATATGGGCAATTCCACGAAAAATGTAACCCAAGGATGGAAAAATGAAACTAATGGGACAGCCTTGTTAACTACTGGATAGTAATGAGGAAGGACCATATTTTGATGACTAAAGGAAAAAAGTTTGAAATTCAATGCAGAATTTTTTTTTTTTGGCCATTGAAGTTGGGACAAAAATTGTATGTATTACCCCCAAAAATGATGAAATTTGCATTTGTTGTTTGTGAAATAAAATTTAAAAATATGGATCACTTCAGAACAATAATTCTACTTCTAATGTCTTGTTTATGCTTTGTTTTAACATCATAGAAAAGGAAATTGTGTAAAAATCTTTACTTTTTGAAAACTGTTATTGGATAAAATCTTGATTCTTACAACATTGATGTGTAATGTCCGTGACGTTTTAGATATAAAAGTTTTTGTAGAAGCAGAAGTCCTAATTCAATTTAATTCAAAATTCATTTGCAAAGCTAGAATGTTATATCATAAAGTATATCAAGAGCATTTACTAAAATATTTTATGGCTTGTCCAGAATGGCGTCACGGACATTACGTCACGGCTGCGTCACGGACATTACATACACAGTGAAAAGTATAAAAAAGCAGAGCAAAAAAATATCAAGCATTATTTTCTTATGTGAATGTCTTACTTTAGCCAAGAAATAAGATAATCCCAAGTAACAGGGGGACTACTACCTTCCTGGTTCAAGTTTTAATAAATTGTATCGTTAATCAGATAGTGAACTTTGAGTCAGTACTCTGAACTATTTATAAAACTAAATTCCTTGCTTAATTTGAACATGCATGTCTCAATAATCAATAAAGACTTGACTATAACTTACTGGGAGGAGAAAGAGATGGTTAAATCTCATATAGTATGATCAAATTGCAAAAATTATACTCTTAGTCCATGATTTTCCATGTGTTATGCCCATGATGTACACAACTTTTTTTTAGATTTTACAATTTTTTGGCACAAAACAGCATTGTACCTCATTAAAAATGTATAATATTTTTTTAAATAGTTGAACATTTGGCTTACTGCACATTCTGTTGAAAAATTTCAAATTTTACAATAATTTTGGAAAAACTTATTAATATTTTAAAAATAATTTTTTGCTAATTGAAAAAAAAATGGAAATATAATTTTTGTTCTCAAAACTGCTTGATTACATATTAAATGTACAATTAAAAAAGTGTCATGCACAATGGAGCATTTTTTGCGGGTTATTTCTGAGTTTAGAAAAAGTGGACAAAAGTGTAATGTCCGTGACGCTGAAAATGTAATGTCCGTGACGCAACGTTTTGTTGTCTAGATCACATATGCCTGGCCCGTTTCCCCCAAAACAACTTGGATTCAATTCATCATTGCCTTGTCTATAATTAAATACCTAAATCACCTTTGTGAGGTCTCAGAACTCACAGACTTTTGCAAAGATATATATGGATGCAAAAAGTCATGTCCAAAAGATGTAATGTCCGTGACGGCGCACATTTCGCAGAATTACTCAGTAACGAATTGGATAAATGTTCTGAAACTTTTTTTGCATACTTAACTAGGATATTGTTTTGTAATCAAAATAAAAGTTAGACATTAGTTAGAGGTATGAATTAGTAGTGGCATTGGAAAGTCATGAAAATTCTCTGATTTGTAATGTCCGTGACGCTGGAGTTGCCCATATACTACTTTAGATACTTTGGTGGTAATTAAAAATGGAAAGTGATGAGTTTTACATCGAAAAACTTTCTCCTGCCGTCCTTCATGATGCATGAACATACGCAGTAGCCATTGAACATGTTACAAATAAAACTACAAACCCATACAAGTATTCCTTGATAAGAGCAATCTGAATGGTATGTTGGTGCGACTTCTGAGGGAGAACATCGAAGATGCCCGAAACGTCAAATCAAAAATATATACGGTATACCGTATCGTACAGTATTTTGTAAAAATATAATTTTCTTATATATTATATGATATAGGTGTTTGTTTGAATAGCTACACAATAAATTAATTACATGTAAAACAACCCTGAAATAATTCAATTTCATTGATTTTTTGATCGACAAGCCATACATTTTGCAGCAATTTTTGGCGTTGTATATAGATCGATTCTTAAATGACTAAAAATACTTCGTCCTTTCATGGCGGATCGATGTATTTCATATGTTTACAAACGAGTTATAATTTTGTTTGTTTCGATGACGTATAGTCAAGGTCAGCCGGCACGGGGAGGGGGTTAGGGGGTAACGAATCCCATTGACGCTCCGGCACGTGTCCTTCAGCAAGACTTAATTCACATTGCTCCTCTCGACCCAGCTGTATAAATGGGTATTTGGTCGGGTGTTAATTACCTGTAGAGTCTTGAGTAGCTCCCCAGGGAGTTGAGATGGTGCACAATATATAAATGTGTGTGTTTTAACTGTACATGGGGTGGTATTCAAATCAGTGTACTTATATTAAGTAAGAAGTTTACTTAGTTTTCTGAGTTACTTCATACATATCTCATATTAAAATAGTTTTTATACTTTTACTTCAATAACAAAAAATCTAAATGTAATATTTAAAGGTATTATGACATAAAAATGCTAGTAAGATTTTTAGTTGATGAATTGATTAAATCCTAATTTTGGCTAAGTAATTTATTGAAGCTAAATACTTATTAAACTGTTTAAGTTTGACTTAAGTATGGAATTTAATACCGGCCCTGGTGACCATACAGCGCTTATAAATCCTGCATTACAGCGCTATATTATTAAAGTTCATGGTAATCATCGCTAATTTTGTTTTGTTAGCGGATACTAGTGGGGGCGGGGCTGCATGAAAGATGCAATACTTTACGTGGGGGGGGGGGGGGGGGGGCAATTTTCCCCACCCTTGCTCGCCCTGGCTCGCCCTTTCCACTAAATGCATGCACATCATTTGTGAACTACAAGTTTCTTTAATGATTGCTGTGTATTGATTAATTGTGATTGGCTACAGTAATTCTTTTCAAGTAGACTGGATAAATTTGTGTAATTATCAATTACTTGTTAGGCTACAGTCGTTTGTGCTTTTCAAGTAGATTGGATACATCGGAAGGGCAATATCATGTTTGTTTTGCCTTGGTGCCAGGGTGATCTGTCTCTGCATGTGCGATACTCAAAGTTCGAGTGCGAAAGAAGATCGAAAAGGATCTCTCACAACTGTTTTGAGGCTCATCCTCATCACATTTGGAACCCATCTAGCTCTAAGTAAAACGGACGAACAAAAAATATACATGAGCGTTTGCTTGGCCACCTTCTCGGGATAGTGCTTACTGCATGCAAGTTCGCCGATATTTTGTTATAAACATCATTTAATTCAAATATTCGAAGTTCAAGAAAGAGAAAAACCATTGCAATAAATAAATATTAACATTATAAGCGTGAACAGGAAAATGCAAGGAGAGTTTTGCATTTAACTTTGTTAGACGTCTTGATCTGCAGGTCGCGGTGATGGCGATCAAGATGGACGGCAAGGATCTTCTCGCGAAGAAATGCTTCTTTCTTCTCGTTCATCTTTTCGTGACGATGACATGTAAGTATTATATTCTAGCTCAAATTATACCTTTTTTTCTTTTCGTCGGTTATGTTATGAATGATTGTAATTTGCCCTGCAGCGACGAATGTTAAACGTTGGATGCTCACTGCATGTTTGATTGGCTGCAAAACAAAACAAAACGGAATCGGGTGGGGATCGAACCTACGACCTCCTGAATTTTAGACAGGCGTCTTGGTCCATTTATTTGTACCACTTAGAAAAAGCAAAATCGACTCTATATTTGTTTTTACAAGTAGAAAGAGTAAAAATTCGACTCTTTACATCAAGCATACATAATATTCATTCGCCTTTAACATACCAATCAGGAGTCAGCAAACTATCACAAGAAAACAAAGCCGACTATGATTTTCGAAATACTAGCTCTGCGATTGGCTTGTTTAACATCACGCGGGACTTGCAGGTGATTCATCCGAGACTGCATTCTGAGGCGACATGTGCGAGTGTCCGTTGCTATGGAGTGTGGGCTCGTTACCTCAGCAACCATGCACGGCAACGGTGGTCCGTATAGTTGAGTAAGCCAATCACAGAGCAAGAATCTCAACCTGTGTGATATTTTGTTAGCTCCTGACTGGTAAAGTAAAGGTGTGTTATGTGTGTGTGTGTGTGTGTGTGTGTGTGTGTGTGTGTGTGTGTGTGTGTGTGTGTGTGTGTGTGTGTGTGCGCGTGTGTGTGTGTGTGTGTGTGTGTGTGTGTGTGTGTGTGTGTGTGTGCGTGTGTGTGTGCGTGTGTGTGTGCGTGTGCGTGTGCGTGTGCGTGTGCGTGTGCGTGTGCGTGTGCGTGTGCGTGTGCGTGTGCGTGTGTGCGTGTGCGTGTGTGTGTGTGCGTGTGCGTGTGCGTGCGTGTGTGTGTGTGTGTGTGTGTGTGTGTGTGTGTGTGTGTGTGTGTGAGTGATATTAACCCACAAGAGACAAAGTACAATTACAGGTTGATTTTTTGAATAAGCTAGATAAAAGTATTTCTGAAGTTTTTGATAAGGATTATTCAGTAATATTAGGGGGAGATGTTAACACTGTAATGGAAGGGGGCATGGATTATGAAGGGCCAAACATTGTATTAAAATCTAGGTTTATTGATGTGTTGAAAGGATTTTTGAATAAATATGATTTAGAAGATATATGGAGGAAAAGGAATCCTAATGTTAGACATTTTAATTTTAGACAAAGGTCGCCGTTAGTCCAAAGTCGTTTAGATTATTGGTTTATATCATGTAGTTTACTTTAGAACAATTAGTGAATAAATGTGAAATGTTGGTATCGATAACACGGAATCATTCGGGCATTAAATTGCAATTTCAGCATTTAGTAGATAAGTTTGTTTTTGGAAAATCGTATTGGAAATGTAATAATATTTTATGTATGGATAAACATTTTGTTGAGGAGATGTATAATATAATATTGCATTTGAAAAATGAATGGGTACCTAGGGTTTCGAATAAATTAGTATTTTAGGATTTTTTGAAAATGAAATGAAATATTCATGTGAAAAGGCAAAATTAAGGAAACTTGAAATACAGACGTTGGAGACTGGAATTAAGGATTTAGAAAATCAGTTAGTCGAAGGGTCATCTAGGTTTGTTATTGATAGTATTAAGTTGAAAAAAGATAAGTTGAATAAATTGTATGATTTTTCTCGACAGGGCATTAAAGTTCGTTCTAGAGCAGCTTGGTTTGAAGAAGGGGAGGATAATACTCAGTATTTTGAACAATTGTTGAAAGTAAATAAGAGGAAAAGTGTTAAAAGAGAAGTTTATAAGGAAAGTGGAGAAATTACTAGGGATAAAAATGACATTTTAAAAGAGATAAAGACATTTTATGAAAAACTATACTCTTTGAGGAATGATAGTGGTCAAAATAATGGTTTATTTTTTAATGATATTTTAAAGTTAAGTGAACAGAATAAAGAATTATTATGTGAAGGTAAAATGACAAAAGATGAATGTGTTAAGGTTTTGAAAGAAATGAAATGGAATAAATCCCCTGGAAATGATGGTTTTACAGTGGAATTTTATGATACATTTTGGCCCGTATTAGAGGATTTGTTGGTAGAAGTAGTGAATGAAACATATGTGTCAAAATTTGACACATAGTTTTATTTTTGAGCCCAAATAAATTTGGTGTCAAAATTTGCGCCACAATATTGGCTTTCCAGTGCACCTAAAATTAATTTAATCCATGATGGGTCAGGATCCAGCAAAGCTTGAGGGCATGCAAAATCTTTTTTTTTTCAATAACCCTTCTTTGGAGCAGCATAACGTCGTACAAATACATCATATTTTGTCAGAAAGTGAACAAAATGATACATTGATTATTGCTTTTCAAACTTACCATGACATTGTGTCGGCAGGAATCCTAATTTGTGTTTCAGGCCACCGGTAATCACGACATGCATATTCCACACATTGACAACAACAAGACTTACCACTTTAGAACGCTAGAGGGCCTTATGAATGAAATCCCCGCTACAACACAGGGCCAAACTCCCTGTGCATTTCGACTGAAGGGGGGAATTGACGGTATCTCAAAAACAAGGGACTATTACATTGATAGAGAAAGAGGGAAGAGATGCGATGCATATTAAAAATTATAGACCCATTACGTTGTTAAATGTAGATTATAAAATATTATCGAAGGTTTTAGCAACTAGGATTAAAAAGGTTTTAAATGAAATAATTAATTATGATCAGGTGGGATATATAAAAGATAGGAATATTGGGGAAGCGGTTCGATTAATAGAGGATATATTATTTTATTCAAAGCATTTCTTGGAGCAAGGACAGGGGTTTTTGATTGCGGTAGATTTTGAAAACGCTTTTATTCGTATTTTTTTTTATTTCCACATTTTCAAAACAAACAGTAAACAACATAATGGGATCAATATTTCAAGCGATATATGTAACAAAATGGTTGTTTAACATAGGATACACAATTAAAACATATATGCTGATCAAAGTAGTAATTAATAACATATACATGCATACAGATTATGAAATAAATTTCGACGAAAATGTGGAGGAGCCAATCTTGGAAGCAAGGCTTGTGATTTGAAAGGCCCCTGAAATGGTTAAGCAATACTACGATTAAAAAATATAACAAATGTATAATGAATGACATGCTATTTAATTACGTATAATTATATACTGAATATACTGCATATTTGTAGCATGTCATACTCTCGCATGAACAAGCAATGTCAATAGCTTTTGATTCTGTATCCCATCAATATTTATTGAAAGTGCTAAAATTGTTTGGCTTTGGTGATTCGTTTTGTTCTTGGGTGAAGATATTATATAATGGTATAAGTAGTTGTATTATGAATGGGGGGTATTCCACTGGTTATTTTAATATAGAAAGGGGGGTCAGACAAGGTGATCCATTGTCGCCCTATTTGTTTTTGGTTGCAATATAATTATTGGCACATGAAGTAAGGAGGGACAAACAAATTAAAGGATACATTTTGGGGAACATGAAATAAGACAAGTATTGTACGCAGATGATATGACAATTTTTTTGAAAGATAAAGACTCAATAAGAAGGTTGCAATATATATTTGAAGAATTTGAAAAAGTTAGTGGTCTAAAGGTGAATAAGGAAAAGACACATTTTATGTATATGGGGGTGAGGAAACTGGAAAACCAGATTGGCCGTTATTTGGAGAATTCGTTAGGGTAGTAAAAATTGTAGGTGTCAATTTTTCAGTCGATTTTAGATTAAAAGATGATTTAAATTATAAAGAAATATTAAGTAAAATAAAAAAAACTTTTAGGTTGGTGGAAACAGCGGGATTTGACTATCATGGGGAAAATACATTTATTAAAAACGTACGCATTAACAAAATTAAATGTTTCATCCCTCCTTGTTGTCCCTTTATGGGTTTATATAGAAGTGGAGAAAATATCATTTGAATTTATATGGGGAGGGAAAGATCGTATAAAAAGAAAAATTATGTATCAGAATTATAATTATGGTGGAGTTAAAATGATTGATTTTGAAATATTTGTTAGAACGCAGCGAATAATGTGGGTAAAACGACTTTTATATGGAGAAAGAAATTTGGGATGGAAGTTATTTTTTTATTATAGTTTAAGTTCAGTGGGAGGAAGGCTAATCTTTTTATGTGATTATGAAATCAAAAAGATGAAGTTCATGTTAAAGATTCCACCCTATTATTTGGAAATGTTAAAAGCTTGGCAAGAGATTAATAATTTAAGGCATTATAATGATTGTGTGAATCCAATTATTTTTAATAATAGGAACATATATATAAAGAATAAGACTGTATTTAATAAAGAGTTATTAGAACGAGGGATCGTTATGTTGAATAATGTTATTGATAATGGACATGTTAAACCCGTTGTATATTTCTTGAATCAGGGTATGACAGGTGAGAATTTGCTTACAATAATTGATATATTTCATGCGATTCCGAGGGATTGGAAAAATGAGTTAGGTTTGATACAATTTTGTGAAGTAGACTTAATTAATTATAATATAAACTTACATATTTTGGAGAAAACATTAAGCTTTAAGGATGTACCATCAAGAAAAATATATGAGTATTTTATTCGAGAACTGCAAAAGTCATATGATTTACAAATAAGGGATGAACAAAATAATTATAATTATACAGATAAAGAAATAAGTGAATGTTTTTTTAGACCACGAATAACATTAATGATAGGAAGGCAGAGAGAGTTTCAATTTAAGTTACTGCATGGGGCAATTTATACTAAAGAACATTTATTTAGATTTGGATTTGTTGAAGATAATTTATGTTCGTATTGTAAACAGGAAAGGGAAACATATTCACATATATTTTTGTCTTGTTTAAACGTAAATTGATATGGCAAGCTTTGATACAACGCTATGAGTTAGACAAATTAAAGGACTTAAATTGGCGAGATATATTTGTTGGACTGTCGGGTAATTCAAATAGAATAAAAGTTTGTAATACCATCATTTTTATGGTGAAATATATTTTATTTGTATTTAGAAAAGAGGGTGTTCTCCCAACTATTGATAAAATATATAAACTTTTATTAGATTATAAGGATCAAGAAGAGAAAATAGCAATTCAAATTGGGAAATTAGGGCTACACTTACAAAAATGGGAAACAGTTAAATTATAATAAGATTTAATGTGTAAGGTAGATTAGAATAAAATGTTGATACATGATATTTCTCCCGTGAGCTTGTCACATTCAAAAGTATTGATAATTATGTATTTGTAAATTTTGTATAAAAAAAAAAAAAAGGAATCTGAGCAGATTACCGACCAGGTGTGAGTGAGTGAGTAGCGGGGGTGGGGGCGGGGGGGGGGGGGGGGAGGGGGTAGAGGGTGTTTTTTGTTTGTTTTGTTTTTCTCTTTTTTTTCTTTTTATCATAGTTTAAAAACCTCCAATTATTATTATTCGATTGCAGTTCAGAAGTATGTGATGTAAGAGTTGTAATTGTTTATGTAAGGTAATTATTAATACTTTATCTCATTATAATTGTAATTTGTATTCTCTGTTCAAGATGTTCAAATTTGACATATTTTGTTTATATATATTCTACTGTAAATGTACATGTTCATTTTGGAGGAATAAAAAATCATTAACAAAATCAAATTAAAAAAGTGTGTGTGTGTGATTTGGTTGGATGAATGTGAGTAGAGTGAGAGATGTAGCAAGGTTACATCATTTTATTAGAAAATAACCTCCATTGTTTTTTTTTTTTTTAAAGTATGGTTATCTTTCTTTTAGTGAATCATGATTAATTATTACAGTATATTGTTTATTGAGGAAGGGCTTTTGCTTATTTTAGTACGACTAAATCTGATGTCATTTAGTAGTTTACGTTTAGAATATAATAGTTAAGTTACTGTATTAGAAAATGCAAATGTCAGTTTGTTTGTTTATGAATATTGATGTAAAATTTGTATACTGTTCATTTGAAAATATTTGTAATAATGTAAATGTTAATATGATTTTGATGTTTATCTGTATTATCATTTGGAGGAATAAAAACAATTCTGAAAAAAAAAATAAAAGTGTGTGTGTGTGTGTTTTTTTGTTTGTTTTTTTTTTGGGGGGGGGGGGGGGGGGGGGAGTAATCGCCCGGGGTTAATAGTCACATAACCGTTAAAGGGATCTAGTAAATGTGTTGACATGTGCAAAAAGTGATGATTGGTTGATATAATGTATATTGTTGTTATCTATTATGTCCACAGGGTATTGTGTGAAAATTTCAAGTCAAATGGATGCCAAATGGCCGAGTAATGAGCAAAAATGCAAAGTGATATTCACTAACTCACAGCACACAGCAACTCAAATCCACCGTGCCTTTTCAGCAATGCATAGGATTTATAAATACATGTCATTAAATAAAAGTTGGGCCTAAACAATAATTCTTATTAATCGCATATATTTATGAATATTTCCGCTGTTTCTGATCCGGTTTTGATCAAATTGTCTATTCTGTCTTTTAAATATGTGCCTTTTTTCAAATATAACACATGAGTTGTGAAAACAAGGATTTAGAGCGCCCTAAAATCAGAACTGTACTATCTATGTAATATTTGTTTCATTTAAACTTGGCCAAAAATAATCATGTCTTCGTTTCTTGATCAAGTACCTGCGAGTGCGTAAACTATTCGGGAACCATGCCGAAACCATTCCGAAACTGTGCGGAATCATGTCGGAATCTTGTCGGAAACTGTGCGGAACCTTGTCGTGAACCAGGCGGGCCACAATGCCGATGATCCGCCTTGTCAAGGCTAGTTTCGGCATAGTTTCGGTATTGTTTCGGCACTGTTCCCGACAAATTTAGTCGTGAACTAGTCGGAAGCAAATCTTGAACATTTTCAAAATTTCGTTCCGCCTTTCCGCATCCTCCCGACTGGTTTCGGTCAAGTGTCCCGCTTCCTTCCCGCATGGTTTCGGTCAAGTCGGAAACCATGCCGAATCATGAAGTCGGAGAAGTGTCACAGGGGCATTATGCCCCTGTGACACTTCTCCGCTTTCTTGAATCCGCCTGGTTTCCGACTTGACCGAAACCATGCGGGAAAGATGCGTGACACTTGACCGAAACCAGTCGGGAGGATGCGGAAAGGCGGAACGAAATTTTGAAAATGTTCAAGATTTGCTTCCGACTAGTTCACGACTAAATTTGTCGGGAACAGTGCCGAAACAATACCGAAACTATGCCGAAACTAGCCGTGACAATGCCGATCATCGGCATTGTGGCCCGCCTGGTTCACGACAAGGTTCCGCACAGTTTCCGACAAGATTCCGACAAGATTCCGCACAGTTTCGGAATGGTTTCGGCGTGGTTCCCGAATAGTTTACACACTCGCAGTACTTGATCAAGAAAAGAAGACATGATTATTTTTGGCTACACTCTAAATTACAAGGATTTAAAATTAAATCTATTAGATTTACTTTTAAATCTTTCTTCGGCTGTGGTTAGGGACCAGCCGATCATGATTTAAAATAAATCTTTTGTTGGATTTAAAAAATATAAATCCAGATAGATTAACAATGAAGCCCTTTTGGATTTGTTTTTTGTTAATCTTATTAGGCCCCAGGCGAGTTCATGGCATCCTAATGAATTATTCATATAATCAGTGATGCAGGCCATGCACAATTTTCAGTTTTTAGTTTACTGTGCATGATACATTTACTAAATAAAGCGCTACTCACCAATTATCATGGCAAAAGAAAAATAGAAGACTAAGAGAGGATTCGAACCCGTGACACCGAGCGTGGAGGTCCACAGCGTGACCACTACGCTACGTAAATCGATGATGGAAAGAGTGGTCTCATTGTAATCATATCCTTAACTCTAACCAAAACCGTAATCCTAGTTATGAATATTCATGAGTATAAAACTAAGAAAACTGAGCTTCAGAATACCGCAGTAGGTCACGTGTGAAATATCTCTGTTCTCATTCGTCAAATCTCCGATAACCTGGCGTTATTTTCCAATCCTTTGATGGATTGAAAATCACACCTTGGCCTTCGATTAACAATTGCTTTCGCGCGACTTTTTAAGTCTCCATAGATTTACAAATAATCTAAGTGTATTTATATTTGTTTTAATCCAAGCTACGATTTAGATTTTAAATCCCTGTAATTTAGAGTGTAAGTTTGAATGAAACAAATATTACATAGATAGTACAGTTCTGATTTTAGGGCGCTCTAAATCCTTGTTTTCTTAAAGGTAATCACAACTCATGTGTTATATTTGAAAAAAGGCACATATTTAAAAGACAGAATAAACAATTTGATCAAAACCGGATCAGAAACAGCGGAAATATTCATAAATATATGCGATTAATAAGAATAATTGTTTAGGCCCAACTTTTATTTAATAACATGTATTTATAAATCATATGCATTGCTGAAAAAAACCGGTGTATTTCGCTTTGATATATTTGTAATGATCTCTTTCCTTACTAATTTATTCAACCATTATACATTTAAAAAAGCACTGTAATTTGGACGTGTTTGGGTTTTTCTTCCATGGACATACGGTTAAAGGGACATAGTAACATTGTCCAAATCCTCAAAATCTAATTGGAAAACTAGCAGTTCTCTCATACCTTGTTTTGTTCGTATTAACAAAAAAGCATGAGACAGGTTTCGATTTAAGAAAACGAGTAATTAGGGTGGTTTTTTACGATCAGGCGAGATACTCGAGTATCTCGAATAGGGTCTAAAAATCACCCAAAATCAGGGAAAAGGGTATCTTTTTTAGGCTGATGAATTACTCGTTTAGGGTCTCAAAAACTCAGCTTACTTTCTTAAACCCCTTTTTAATTGGAGAACGTGTTTTCTAGCTCGCTGTTACCCGAGTGAGATTTCGATAAAAACAGTAGGAGGTCAGGTCGTAAAACACGCAGCGAGAGGTTGTGCAGCGTTGTGAAGTGTTTCTCCGAGTCACACGGGTAGGTTACTATAGCAACCGCACCTCTCTCATCATGCGACCAGCTGGCGTGACATGTGCTAATCGGCGCGCGCTGGTATACGACCGGCATTTTTTACGGTATAGAATTCAGGAACAAATAATTCTAGTTAAATCTCGCTGATACACGTGTTGGGATATTGCATGAGCTGAAGATAATTATGATCAGCGATGAATAATGCGCACACGTAGATGTACCCTGGAGTGAGCTGTTGTACTTATCAAATTTTAGATTTGTTAAACTTCCAATTTTTATATTCATAGTATTATAACTTGTATTATTTGGGCAAATTTAAGTCTAAAATTAGGAGTATGTGGAATAGTGTTTGTGTGTGAACTTACAGCAGTTTAAATTGGCAACCTTGTTTACAAGAGTACCACATGTTCCCGAGCCAAAACGCGATCGCTGCAATGTTTACATTTTTTACGGCCATGACGTCATCTACCCGGATAACGTTATGCGCGCTTTTTAATACAATGTTTATCAGCTTAACATCCTGACAACGTCAGGACGTTACCTCGCTATTACCCTAGCCCGACTAGGTTGAATCTTACCGCGCTGTTGTCAGGACGTTACCCCGATTGGACCTTTTTAATACAAACGCGGTAGAATGTCTTCCTGACAACGTCCGGACGTTACCGCGACTATTTTCCTCAATTAAAAAGGGGTTCTAGGGTATAACAAATAGCTATCACTTGCTTAGGGGTTTACAAAAAATGGATTACTTGCTTAGGCTAGGGTATATATAGTTATAACTTGCTTAGGGTATCAAATTACCGATACTCATACTTACTTAGGGTGTATTGTTTGCACCACGCAAATACTCGTTTAGGGTGATTTTGGCAAGTCCTTGGTCACGCATGATACCCCCCTTTCTATGAGGACAGACCCCCCCCGGGTTATGTTGTTTTTAAAATTATCATTGATAACTTCATTATCATCACCCATTTAATAAAACATGATAATAATGAATGATATAGACACATTTGGCTTAATTTCGGGTCGTTCGACATTTTTTTTTGCCAAACGATTTTGTGTGCATTCAATTTCGCCAATGTTGTTACCGCAGTTGCAAGCCTTCAGCTCAATTTCGCGAAATTGAATGACACGCTTATTGAAACGAATGATAAGCTTACGAAATTGGCCGAAAAACATAATACATGTGATATGCCTATAGGTCACAAATGCCCTGGATGCCGCACAATCTTTTTACATACAGCGGATTTTCTACGATTTCGGATTGGGATATCGTACGATATCTGCAGTATATTCGTGTATTCTGTATTGGCAGTCCCGTAGCATGGGGGTGCGTTGGGTGCGTACACCCCCCCCCCCCCCCCCCCCATTCAGAAATGTCCACTTTGTATCGGTCTCGGTCTCGGGCAGCTTACAAAAAGCTTACAAAACTTACAAAAGCTTACAAAACTAAATCAGTGGTCTAAATCAGCGACGGACCCCCCCCCCCCCCCCCCCCCCCTCCACATTTACACGACTCAACCAGTGGTCTTGGCCCCGTTTTTTGCAAATACGCACCCCCAAACCCACCCCCTTGAAAAATCCAGGCTACCGGCCTGAGCGGTCACGTATTTTGTCTTGGGGGTAGTTGTCTTGGGGGGGGGGGGGGGGGGGTAGTTTTCTTGGGGGGTAGTTTTCTTGGGGGGTAGTTGTCTTGGGGGGGGGGGGGGGGTAATATTCCGGGGGGTTATCGACCGGGGGGTGCTTGTCTGGTGGGTAATCGTCCGGGGGGTAATTATCCGGGTGGTAGTTGTCTTGGGGGTAGTTGTCTTGGGGGGTAATTGTCTTGGGGGGTAATTGTCTTGGGGGTAATTGTCTTGGGGGGTAGTTGTCTTGGGGGGTAATTGTCTTGGGGGGTAATTGTTCTAGGGGGGTAATTGTCCGGGTGGTAGTTGTCCGGGGGGTAATTGTCCTAGGGGGATAATCGTCCGGGGGGGGGGGTGGGGGTGGTTGTCCCACCGATCTCCAGGGGGTAGTAGTCCGGATACGCATTATGATATGATCCACAAAGCGGACCAAGCTTATAGGCGTAACAAGGGGAGGGGGTTCAACCCCTCCTTTGACCAAAAAATGACTTTAGGGGGGGGGGGGGGGCGGCCGGTTAACCCCCCCCCCTCCCTTAGGCTACCACTCGAAAATTTTAAATGTTCCTGGTCCCGGCCTAAAAAATGTTGAAGGACCCTGGCCTGGAAATTTGTTGACGGATCCATTACACTGTACTTAAGGAATAGCGATTTACTAAAATATATTTTAGTGACGTAGATATGACGTAGATAAAATAAATTTTAACTTCAGAATACACCCCAGTCTTTTAAAGGTTCTCGGTCTCGGCTTCGAAAATTGTCTATGGACACTCTCTCTGACAAATCCTGGTCTTTTGAAGGTTCTCGGTCTCCGTAAGAATTTTTTGAAGCAGAGACGAAGTACTTTCAAAATTTTCGAGACCGAGACCAAGTACCTTAAAAGTTTAAAACCCCTCTCAGTGGGGGGGGGGGGGGGGGGGGGGGGGGGGGGGGGGCGGGGGCGCCGTCAATTTTTTGTTCGAAGCCGAGACCTACTTTCAAAATTTTCGAGCCCGAAACCATCAGAGACCTTCGGAAATTTTGGGGGCCGAGACCGGGTTTTAGTCGGTCGAGACCATGTTTTAGACGGTCGAGACCAAAAGCAGTAGTCTCGAGACCGGCTAAAATTTGAAAAGGGGGGAGTTCAAACCCCCAAACCCCCCCCCCCCCCCACCCCCCCCCCCTGGGTACGCCTATGGCGCCAGCATACTCTTGCAGTCCAAGCAAACTAAATATGGGCACTTTACTCGGACCCTCGGACTTTACTGGGCCTGGCCCTGGGGGTGGGGAATCCCCTTCGATAGGACTGTTTCGATGGGAATCCCCGTATGCATTTCGTTGATCCTCTAAATAAAAAAAAACACCGTAAATTGTGCCCAGCTCAGCTCAGACCATGCTGCTCAGCGAATATTACGAACCAACAATTTGCACTGAGGTCACGTCAGTGACAATTTGGCGTGCGCAGCGCGCGCGCTAGCGCACGTACGCCATAGAATTATGACTCCAACACTGCACGTACGCGCGCGTACTATCAGTATAGCATTACTTATTGTTACTTGCGCTTTGCATGCTTAGCTTAGCTAGCTAGCTTTGACTTTGTACACACGTATTTTTTTACAACAACAATCAAGAATAACGGCGTGGCTGCACCTCGATCAAAACGTGAAAGGTAAGATTAAAACAGTCTCTAAGTTAATAATACTCTCCTTTTTAAAAATGCGATGATGTACTGGGTACTTCTTATAGTTTTAGAACGTAAAATCGACGTAACTGTCGGATTCTGAATCTGAACGGAAGGCACCTCTATCTAGTCTAACTCAAGTGAACGCTAGCGCGGAGCGCTAGCGTTCACTTGAGTTACTCCAGACTACTTTACTTACCCCCGTACCATAATTAAAGGTGTTGCCACTCGCTCACTTCTTTGATTGAATGACAACACAGCTAAAAGTTGACATTTTTATGGACTGATTTATGCAATAATCGAACGCCCCAATACTTGTTTACATAATATTTTGAAGGCACTGGTCATTGGGATGAAATTATACGATTTTAAGCGCCACGAAAATTGGCCTTTTCTATGGCTATGCCTGTGTCCGCTCGGTTAGGCTCGCCATTGACTTTGTACATGTGTGACCTCTCTCGCGTTTTATGTCGAGTATGATTGAGTAACCCCCGCATCGGCACACTAACACATTTCCGACAGTTTAAGACTTAAAAATTGTACACATTTCTTGAAATTGTACTCACACATTGAGAAAATAGTGCAGATTCCGATGCGATGATCAGATTTGCGATGTATATTATATTTTGAGATAGCGCCTATCGAACGCGCGCGTGGTTTTTTGGCTTCACAAGTTCGAAGTGTTTTTAATACCGGCACCCCCTCAACTCTCGTTGACAATGCACGCAACTCCAAATTTCTTGTGCGATGTTAATTTTATTGGCATCATTTCACAAATTTACTCGTAGCGGACGATCTACGCATTATTTCTCCTCAAATTTCGACCAGTTTATTTTTTAAGGGTAGCGCGCATCATCACATGCGCGATTTTTCACAACACGCGCAGAAACAAATATTACGCGGTGTGCCGATATTAAAAACAGTGCCGATGTGTAGTACACCTACCATACGTGCAAAGTCAATATGATTGAGTGACCCCCGCATCGGCACCCTAAAACATTTCCGACAGTTTACGACTTAAAAATTATTCATATTTCTTGAAATTGTACTCACATATTGAGAAAATAGTGCAGATTCCGATGCGATGATCAGATTTGCGATATATTAATTATATTTTGAGATATCGACTTCGAACGCGCGCGTTGTTTTTTGGCTTCACGAGTTCGAAGTGTTTTTAATACCGGCACCCCCTCAACCCTCATTGACAATGCACGCAACTCAAAATTTCTTGTGAATATTTATCGTATTTACTTGTATTACTCGTAGCGGACGATCTACGCATTATTTCACCTTAAAATTTCGACCAGTTCAGTTTCTAAGGGTAGCGCGCATCATCTCATGCGCGATTTTTTACAACACGCGCAAAAACAAATATTACGCGGGGTGCCGATATTAAAAACAGTGCCGATGTGTAGTACACCTACCATACTGAGCGGATACCAGGATACATATGATTGAGTAACCCCCGCATCGGCACACTAACACATTTCCGACAGTTTAAGACTTAAAAATTGTACACATTTCTTGAAATTGTACTCACACATTGAGAAAATAGAGCAGATTCCGATGCGATGATCAGATTTGCGATGTATTAATTATATTTTGAGATAGCGCCTTCGAACGCGCGCGTGGTTTTTTGGCTTCACAAGTTCGAAGTGTTTTTAATACCGGCACCCCCTCAATTCTCGTTCACAATGCACGCAACTCCAAATTTCTTGTGCGATGCTAATTTTATTGGCATCATTTCACAAATTTACTCGTAGCGGACGATCTACGCATTATTTCTCCTCAAAATTTCGACCAGTTTAGTTTTTGAGGGTAGCGCGCATCATCACATGCGCGATTTTTCACAACACGCGCAAAAACAAATATTACGCGGTGTGCCGATATTAAAAACAGTGCCGATGTGTAGTACACCTACCATACTACATAGCAACTACGCAAGCCTCCCTCAAAATCATTAGTTGTCCCGTTTCCGGGATTATTTGTTATAAACGATACTTACTAGTGTCGTGCTAAGATCCTTAGCTACAATGTACCACGCCGTGATTCCATTCCGCCTCTAAAATCAATAGGTGATATTTCCGACACAAATCAGAAGATGGTCTAAAATTAGTAAAAAAGTGACGCAAATTTCTAAAAACAAGATATCCGCGAGCTACATTCATCTTGGTGCAAAGAACTGTCTTTTTTCCCTTTAAATTTAACGTAATGACTTGAACTTTTGGGATTGCATTCCGAAAATAGGAAACATTGCGCATACGCTTGCACAGCGCGCGTACTGCGCGCAGTAAGGAAGTAGGTCACTTTTCAGGGGTGAATGTTGTGCATAATCTGCCTTGGGATGGGAGAAAAGGGCGCGCGGATGCCAAAACTTGTATGGTACGGTACTTACCAATACCACGGCCAGGCATAATTACTGTTTGTGTGTAGGCTGTAGCATGCATGCAGCGCAGGCAATAGAAATTGCATTCACTAACACAAGCCAATATGCTCTCTTCCCACCTCGAGCTGATCTGCCCTATAAACTCTACAAAACGCCAGCGCTTGCGCTGGCGTTCTACGACTACGACCACCTATTGAAGCCCCCAAACTTGCACTTTTGTGTGCACGATATTTTGATTACAAAATCTTATATGATGATTTGAATCTCGATTCCTAATGAAAATACGTGATTTCTGCACCACCTCGTAGCCAAAGAAAGCGTTAGGAAGACACATTTTCATTCATTTTTGGACATTATCATTGAACATGTCATACCTAACGCCATAGTGCAGGGGCGGTATTCTGAAAGCAAATTAGCACTCAATCAGCGTTCAATCAGCGTTTTCGTATTCTGAAAGCCAAATTAACTTCTCAATCATTTAACTACCATGGTAACAAGCGTTTGGCGGGAAATCATTACGCGCAGTTGGGTAATCTGCGCGCATCTTATTACGCGCAATTTAATTGCAAATTGGTATTCTGAAAGCTTAATTAGCGGTCATTTAAGTCTGAAGATAATGAAAAAGTTAAAAGAGCTATAGACCTCTCATAAGTCATAACTAGCACCGGGAGGAAGTAAATTTGAACCACGAACTCACATCCCAGCATGGCTGGGGTTTTCTCGCACATAAGGAAAGAACAATCAACAGTGCTCATATATGATGGACAATGCAATGCTGGAAAATGTCACCTGTGAAAAGGATCTGGGAGTATTGATAGACGGTGAGCTGAATTTCCACAAACATATCTCCTCAGCAATACAAAAAGCGAACCAGATGCTAGGCCTTATCAAGCGTGCTTTTGTCAATATTGACCCGGACATCTTCATACCTCTCTACAAAGCACTTGTACGCCCACATCTAGAGTACTGCAGCGTATCATGGAGCCCAAGATTTGTTACAGACGACAAAAAGATTGAAGCAGTACAGCGAAGAGCAACAAGGCTGATTCCAGGAATGAGCTCCTTATCGTACCCAGAGAGACTGATAAAACTTGAGCTTTTCTCTCTTCACTACCGAAGGGAGAGGGGAGATATGATCCAAGTCTACAAAATCCTGCACGGTATTGATAGAATTGATCCAGAACATTTCTTTGTCAGATCTGATTATCTACGTACTCGTGGACATCCTCTGAAGTTTTTTACTACCCGTTGTAAACTCAACCTCAGAAGCAGTTTCTTCAGCAAGCGTGTTATAAGTTCATGGAACAGTCTTCCTGCGTCATTAGTCACTGCTACTAGCGCCGTCACTTTCAAACATGGCCTGGATATTGTTTGGTTAAATAAAAGATTTGATATCGTTTGACTTCCATGCGCGCATGCTGTGCACAGTCAGTAAAAGGAATGCTATCAACGTGTTTATGACCGGGAGACCTACAGGGCTACCCTACACTCCTGTCTAGATGATGATGATGATGATGATAATGACGCATATCGTAATCGCTATCACAGAGATAGGATATTGCATTAGACAACATAGATTCACATAGTATTATTAAAAAGTCTATTAATCCATATACGTTTCCGCATAATATAGTAACACTTTGTAATTGATCATCACTACTTTTGAACAAGCATAATGATGGTGAATAATGGTAACATTATCTTCTTTCCATTAAAATGCATCAGTGTGTATGCCTCTATTGCATAACGGTTTATATTTCATTTCCTTCACATTATTCAAGAATGTATAGACATATACTTTGTGATTATGTCAAATATAATATCTGATTACAGCAATAATAACAACATAAGTATTGTATTTTATAAAAGAAAGAAAATGATGCTAAAATGATATTAGTCAAGTATTGTATACATTATTTGCTTCTAGGGATAACTAAATCATCATTAACCTTTTTTTGTTATACACGTTCCATCTATTAGATGGACTTTTAATTCACAAATACAATCAGACAAATATTGGAGGCATTTGAATGATATAAATATCAAAACTTGCAACCAATATTCACTTTTTATATTAAATGTATCCTTTATAAAAACAGCGTAAAGTTAAAATCTGATGATTTCATCATCATGGCCTAGGGTACATGGTTTCATAAATTGAAGTTATAACCACTTATTTTGGAGGAAAACAAAATTGTTGAATGATGTATCTTATCCAAATTAATTAAGTTTAATTTCAATAACAGAAACATGCAAATGTTCATCATTAAATGTCCTATAGTTACCGACATGTCGATTGATTTCATATTGCTGCAATTAACATTAAAATTAAATGATTTGTTATTAATACCTTTTCATCCTAGACAGGGGTATTGAAGATATTGACTTACAGGAAATGTCTGGTTGAATAAAATAACATAGCTACAAATTACACATTGTTTACAAAGTAATATTTCTTTCAATCAAAGGTGTGATACAATGACTATGCAGGCATTAGATGATAAAGTTACAATTTATTTGAGAATTATCACAGTGAAAACAAAATATATGGAGTGATTTTCAACGCTAGAGATGAGAGCAGAGGGCCATGCCAAGAAGGAGGTCACATGCGCGTTAGTGCGCGTAAAAATCTTGTAACAGCCTATTTGATTGGATGGAATATTAATGAGGTGGGAGGAGCTTAAGATAGTCGCGCAGAAGTTAATTGAACGCTGATTGAGCTTTCAGAATACCGATTTTCCACTCAATCAGCGTGCAATTAAATCATGGACTTAAGTGCATATTTAAATGAAAAGTTAAATGAGCTTTCAGAATACCCCCCCAGAGCTATGGTATAGTATACATTTGCCTTTTGGTGGGGGTTATTTTTTTCGGACAGAAAACATGACAAAAATCGTACCAGAATTGATTTTTTCACTTTAAATTTTACACTACCTGGAAGAATAGATCATTCATTACCTTCATAATTCAGGGTGGATTTTAATTTGATGGACAAAAACTTCAGAAATATCGGCACTTTTTTAGCCAAATTTGTGCCGATATACATTGTATGGTAGGTGTATGATAGGTGTACTAGTCACATCGGCACTGTTTTTAATATCGGCACACCGCGTAATATTTGTTTTTTGCGCGTGTTGTGAAAAATCGCGCGTGTGATTATGCGCGCTACCCTTAGAAACTGCACTGGTCGAAATTTGGAGGAGAAATAATGCGTTTATAGTCCGCTACGAGTATTTTTGTGAAATTTGTGAAATAATGCTAACATCACACAAGAAATTTGTAGTTGCGTGCATTGTCAACGAGTGTTGAGGGGGTGCCGGTATTAAAAACACTTCGAATCCGGGAAGCCAAAAAACCACGCGCGCGTTCGAAGGCGCTATCTCAAAATGTAATGCATACATCCCAAATCTGATCATCGCATCGGAATCTTCACTATTTTCTCAATGTGTGAGTACAATTTCAAGAAATGTGTAAAATTTTAAAGTCTTAAACTGTCAAATGTCTTAGGGTGCCGATGTGGGGGTTACTCAATCATACTACACATCGGCACTGTTTTTAATATCGGCACACTGCGTAATATTTGTTTTTGCGCGTGTTGTGAAAAATCGCGCATGTGATGATGCGCGCTACCCTTAAAAAATAAACTGGTCGAAACTTTGAGGAGAAATAATGCGTAGATCGTCCGCTACGAGTAAATTTGTGAAATGATTCCAATAAAATTAACATCGCACAAGAAATTTGGAGTTGCATGCATTGTCAACGAGAGTTGAGGGGGTGCCGGTATTAAAAACACTTCGAACTTGTGAAGCCAAAAAACCACGCGCGCGTTCGAAGGCGCTATCTCAAAATATAATTAATACATCGCAAATCTGATCATCGCATCGGAATCTGCACTATTTTCTCAATGTGTGAGTACATTTTCAAGAAATTTGTACAATTTTTAAGTCTTAAACTGTCGGAAATGTTTTAGTGTGCCGATGTGGGGGTCACACAATCATATGTATAGTAACAGTGCAGGTGCGCTACCGCACATGGAATAGGTTTTTGCCAGCCTAAAAAACAAGTTAAATTCACACTGTATCCAATCTGTATGATTAAAGAGTGTACCGTATTTGCTGGTGTATTAACCGCACCTTTTTTCAAAAAAAAAAAAAAAAAAAGGGGGGTGCGGTTAATACACGACCGTATTAACCTCACTTTTTTAACCTCACTTTTTTTTTTTTTAGGGGGTGCGGTTAATACACCGGAGCGGTTAATACACCGACAAATACGGTATTCAAATGTAATATCTCTTAATTACTTAGTGATTCATATCCCTAATTCTAACAAATCATCATAATATGGCTGGACATTCCATAGTCTCATTTTTGTATGGGTATTTACCATACCTGTACTTATGTGTAAAATACTTTGTATGTTACACATGGCGCCGCACACTACGTGGTACCATTGTTCTATACCGCTAGCGTCGGGTCGTAACCATTAACAACTCATTGTCAACTGGGTCAAAGTGAATTCGCCGACACCCCTCGCACAATCAATTGCCCCGCCGAGCGAAAAAATAACGCACTACGGCAATGTGATTCTGTAATATACACAAATGGTATAGGTGGCCCTGCTGGTGGTATTTACATACAATACTACAGACTATCATGCTGTCATTAAAAAATATATCATAAAAACATACTTCAGGTGGACCATGTTGTATAATTATTATTAAATTTGGACTCATTTAACAATTTTCTTAGTAGGAAAGAACCATAAAGTGATAAACATACATTTTGTGATGAAAAATCAACCCTAAACTTCAAATTGACATAAATCTAGTTCATGTAGTCCCATCAGTGCATATTCATGTTAGTGAAGATTAATTGTGTTTTTATTTGTATTATAATGCCATAATTTAATGGTACAGTGATAACATGTTTATATATACCATTTAAGACAACATTAGTTACTAATTATGACTTAAAGTGTCTATTTACAGCAAATATTTCAGCAGCAAGTAGACTTGCATTTGTATAACACATGTACGTCCGACACGGCAGTCTTGTACGTCCGACATTGTAGGCCTACGTCCGACACGAAAATAAAACGTAAATATTCCATGCTTCGAAGGAAAAATATATATTTAAAAAAAATATTTCCCATCATTTCCAATCTAATCCAAATGGTAATACATGTAGATGATTTGGCCCCCAAAAATGATAAACTTCACAGAGTTTTCCAGTTGAAATCCTCTTGTCAGAAAAATCATTTTCTCTGCATACGTCCGACCATGCAGTGTTTTTAATCGGTACAAGGTCATTATGGTGGTAAAATCTGAATAAGTCATATTATTATTTTCTACTCATCATTAGCAATCTATTGATCACATAAAATCTTATGATTTACATTAACTTCTTCTTTAGTACCTAATTGAAGTGTGTGAAATGTACGTCCAAATTTATGGAATTGCCCAGTAGCGAGTCATCTAGGAAAAGTAAGTTAATGGGCAAGTCCAAGGTAATGTCAACCTAGCTGTTGAAATTTCATCTTGATTTACTGATGACATGTTTCACATCATATTGAAGCCCATGACTCATGAGTTGAAGTTTTGAATTCCATAAAAAGAAATTAAAATTAATGTAAATTTATGCAAATTTGAAGGGTCTCATTTGCATAAATGTGAAATAGAGCGTTACGTATGGGACAATTATAAAAATTCATAACAAATCAAAGGGAATGATATGATATCTTATTAATATATAGACATGACCACTCAATCATCCGTATAAATTTTACATAAACATTAAGTCATGACCTAATTAATTATGCAAATTAGGTCATGTCTTAGCATGAAATGTCCCATACGTAACAAAATGAGGAACTTTTTTTCATTTTTTTCAAATAATTTAATAGTTATTCTAGTGCAACTTTGGGAAGTTCTAATTTATGCATTTTAAAAGTAAAATACTATAATAAGCTGGGAATTTTTCATTAGATCTTTGTTTTATAAGAACATTAGAATTCATAGAAAGTGTTACGTATGGGACAATGTGTTACGTATGGGACATCATTCACATACAAAGTCAATGTAGCTGCTGGGAGCCTTTGTGGCAGATAGGCAAATATTTATTTTGGAGTGATATTGTCATGATATATCATTGTTAATGAGTATAGAGAAAGTAATTAGGTCCATAAACTTTTTTTAGAAGTGGAGCCAAAACAATAATTTATGCTCGGCAGGCATTTTTAAAAGATAATTAGCTAATTTGCATATTCATGAATTAGAGCAAGATGTTTATTTGTATTCAGGAATGTAGTGTGAAATGTTCCAACATTTCATTTAAGGTATTTGGGGCAAATTAAGCCATTTCTGCTTCTCATTTGCATGTATCACTTGAGCAAAGCCCTGAAATCCAAGATGGCTGCCCCTAATTTGCATATTTATGAATATTACTGTTAAACAGTGGCTTACAAACACACAAAATGTACTAATTTAATTTAATCATGTCCTATTATGTATTTAAGATTTGTTAACTTACTTTGACTCCAAAAACATTATACAAAGCATATGATTTGCATAATTAAGATATTTACCTAATTTGCATATTCCCCAAATTCCTGTAAAATTGTATCGATTCTGATCTAGGAACGCTAAATTAATGAGTGATACCTCTTTTATAGGGTTTTAAGGAATGACATAACCATTTCTGATACTTATATACACCAATCACCATGGCAACTCGTTATTTTAACCAAATATCCTCAATTTGCCTTAAATATTGATTTCCCTACATTAAACGAATGGGTACAAAATGTCCCATACGTAACTGTCCCATACGTAACACGTCTTTACCAAAATTAATTAGAGCCTACAAGAAAAGCGTTCTTTGGAATGAAATGAAACTTTGCCTCAACAAACCTGAGCAATGTACCCTCTACCACATTGAATTACAACCTGTCCTCTAAATTACTTTCACAGAGTTTTTAACTTGAAAATTATTTATAAAAAACCTCATTTCTTCTGGTCCCATACGTAACGCCATACATTTTATATAATAAAATATTATTGCAAAGGTCAAAGGTCACCATCTTTACCAAGGTTATTCTTCTTGTAGATACCAGTGATGGAGATGGTAAAAGAATAAAATCAAAGTCGCTCTACATTATTTTTTTTGGAGTGAAAGTCTCTGAAATGTCCCATACGTAGCACGCGCGTTATCTTGGACTTGCCCTAATGCAGGGCTCGACACTCGCACTGGCGCACTGGCCCGCTGGCCCGGGGCCAGTGAAATTGCACTTCGGGCCAGCAAAATCTATTTTCAACCTGACATTGACAAAATTAGGGAAATCTTGTTTTCTTCCATGTCATGCTTCATCTATCATCACAGGTTTGATCAGGAAAGGGTGATATTTTTTAATAGTAAAAATTTCATTCATGAAATTAAATTTTCGGGCCAGTAAATGTTTCTTTCGGGCCACCAGAAAAGGGGAAGAATTGATTTCATTGTGGAGCCTTGGTTAATGCTTGCCTGCCAAATGATACAAAAATTGTTTTCTCTCTTTTTCTAGTAACAAAACCTGCTATTATGTTTGGGAGATATGGTGATCCGGGTGGGCAGAGGGACACACGAGACCTTGTTGCTGGCTACCCTGCTTCTGTTGGCATTCTGGGTGAGAGTTCTTCTGACCGTGGACGCAGCGACCTGGATCGATCAACACGTGCCTCAGGGTCTGCATACGGAGCTGACTTTTCCTATGCAACAGGATTGACGTATGACTCTGGCTCAACGTTTAACTCCGGCTCAACATTTGACTCCGGATCTGCTTATTGTGCTGGATCAGATGAATTAGTCTCTAGACCTGTTGGATATTCATCTACACCTGTAGGTGGAGCAGAAAGAAGATCAGGAGGGGGTGGAGGAGGAGGAGGAGGAAGAGGAGGCGGAGGAGGAGGAAGAGGAGGAGGAAGAGGAGGAGGAGGAGGAAGCGGAGGAGGAGGAGGAGGAGGAAGAAGAGGAGGAGGAGGAGGAGGAAAAAGAGGAGGAGGAAGAGGAAGAAGTGAAAGTGGAGGAGGCAGAAGGTCTACAGGAGGAGGTGATAGAAGCCTTAGTAGCAACTATGACAGAGATTCCTACCAGAGGGACTTTGAAAGCGAGGCATCATATAAATACCCTGACCAGCCAACCAGTTCACAGGGTAGGAGTGGTGACTTCTACGGTGACAGGACTTCACTGAGTAAGCCTTGAACCCATTTGATTTGAATAATGTGACTTTATTTACAAGCAAGTTATTTTGGATAAGAACAATTAATATAAATTGCAACATAATTGTAAGAGCTAATTGGATGTTGTAGATCTATATTCTGAATTATAGACCCTTAGACCTAGTAGTAAGTAGTTTTTTAGTAATAATTGTTGTTGTTTTCCTTTGTCTGTTTGTTAGGTGTTTCGTTATATTGTACTGTTTTTGGATAATTATGTTTGAATTTTGAAATTGAACTATGACTTTTATTATATTTATATTAATTTTAATTTTATGTACAATGTTTTGTTTTAAATCTATGGGTCGACCACACGATAAGGTCTTGATACCTTTTTGGTTTGTTACCCCTCAAAAAATAATAAATTTTAACTTGTACATGCAATCTGCATTTTTAAACTTTAAATGAAATTTACTTTTATATTGTTATCAATTTGTATGTATTTTATATTGTTGCTTTTATATTGAGAAAATAAACTGAACTGAACTGAATTAATAAAATCATTGTGGCATGTTCCTAATACACCAGATTTAGATAGATCTTTCTTTTGAACAACTAGAACATTGTCAACACTGTCTTTAATAGTGTAGCTTGTAAAGTAGGCTGCAAGTTTGAATTTTTCCTAAGCATCTTAGTTGCATTATGTAGCTGATCTTCTGTTTTCCCTTCCCTGTTTAGGTGACACCTATGAAAAGGTTGAGTCATTCAATGAGTTTGAGTTTGAGGAGCCACTTGAGGTACCATATCCTGCACCGAGCCAGGGGCAGTATCCTTCAAAACCCTCTTTTAACCGAGACAGATCTGGCAGGGATTCCGCCAGGGACCTGCACAGGGACTCTGGCCGGGACCATGGCAGGGACTTGGGCAGGGACAAGGGTCGGGATGTAGGTAGGGACTCTGGTCCAGACAGGGGGAGGGATTCGAGCAGAGACAGGGGCAGGGACATGGATTTTACCCCCTCTGGGCGTCAGGCTCAGGACCGGTCTAGAGAACTAGACATGAGAGCATTGCAGACTCACGACATGGCTCAGAAACTTGCTGCCAAGGTGGAGCTACAGAAGGCCATCCTGAAAGAGCAGGCCTTACTGCTTGAAGTGTGAGTACAAACTATCTATGAATACCAGTTAATTGGACTAACCGTATTTAGAAACGATACTTATGACTCAGCACTAATATAGATATGTTGTATATTTTGTATGTAAGTGTAATGTTTTGGGTTATTTGAATTTACTCTATCCAGTTTGGGAAAACACAACATCATTCTAGACGTAAATTGACCTCTCAAAAAAGGAGCGATTCTAGTCAAAAAAATTATCGCTTTCATGTTTATTTTTGTTTAGATTTGTACAAAATTGTAGATTTGTCTTCATTCTTTTTAATTAAGGGAGCGTAAGAAGCTGCTGATGGCCACGCAGCAAGCTGCCGGGAACTATGCTGACGCAAACAGGGAGCTTCAGCAGCGTGCAGCTGTCCTGGATCGGAGAAGTAACCAGGGCAATGCTGGGGGCCAAGGGCGGGACCAGAGACGTCAGGAGCCCCAGGGACCAGGCCGCTTCCAGGAGTCTGTGAAGGGAGGACGCAGTCAGAGAGGCTCCCAGCGTGGTGGCCAGCCTGGCGGCAGGGGAAGGCAGGGGCCTAGTCAGAGGCAGCCTCAGAGGCAGCCTCAGAAGCGCAAGATGGACTCCTCTCCAGGTAGGATTCCCTCCTTGATTGTTAGATGATGGTACCTTGCAACAACAAGACTGGTGGACTACCAATTTGGTCCTTGATAAAACTATAACAGAACCTTGTAATTTCTAAATTCTCAATAACAAGTTTATGCTGTGCACATCAAGAACTGTAGATTAGAATCCAGGGAATATAAAAAGTACCATTTTCTTAGGTTTAGGTAAAATCTGTTTGGCACAATAAAAAGAAAATGAGAACCATTATAGTCTATGAGGCTTGTATGGCAGCTCCATTTCTTCACACTCTGCCCAATCTATGCATATTATCAATGGGCTTCAGTGAGATCATGTATGCATTAGTCTCTGTGTTGGGGAGTTATGAACCTACTAGTAATGAGGATATAGCTCTGCTACATTACATAACTGGTATTCACTAAAGCTTGCTGAGGGCAATTTTTTGCTACAAAATTTAGGGTTGAGGGTTTAGTTTTCAGTATCACTACTCTCATGTCACACAACAGTATGCATGGTATACTTTAGTTGAGGACCTGATCTTATAATCTGTGGAAGCACTTCTTTATGGACAAGCGGTCGTTGTATCTATACCCCATTGTGGGTATATACATGTACTCTGTAGATTTATACCCTGTTGTGGGTATTTATTGATAAGCAGTTGCTGTATCTACCCAATTGTAGATATTTCTTTTATCGACAAGTCGTCGCTGTATCTATACCCCATTTTAGATATTTCATTTATCGACAAGTCGACGCTGTATCTATACCTCATTGTGGGTATTTATTTATGTTTTTTCCTCCGATAGGTAATCAGGGGCGTGTCAGGAACACGAGCGGAGGTAACCATGGGAACAGGGAGCCAGGGATACCAGGACTAGAAGGCATCCAGCTGCCTGGTCCTCCCATCAAGCGGCAGGCCCTAGACCAGCAGGTAAGATTCATATTTTTCCACCACCTTAGTTTGTGGCCCATCTGTCTAATGATTGGCAAGTTGTTTGTTCACACTCATGCCATGGTTATATGGGCAACGCTCGAAATAAACTTTTTTTGCTGGTGGCCCGGTCGGGCCAGTAAAATTAGTATTTTTCAAATTTTGGTGGCCCGATACCAAAATCTACTGGCCCGAAGAAAATAAAGAAAAACAAAAGAAAAAAGGAGAAAATTCATAGCACAATAAAAACTGTGGAAAAGTGGAAAATTCACTGTTATTATACCAATTTGACCTCAACATTCTGTGTAAATGTCATGTGAAATTCCTCAGACAAATAACATGTTTTTAAATTGTGGTGTTTTAAGCTAATAATTGGAAGTCAAAAAGCCGATTCTTTGTAAACATCGGCTGCAAACTTGACGAGTCACCGATCATACTGTATCCGATTTCGAATACGGCAAACATGATTTACATGCATAACAAATTTGATTGATAAAGGAAATTTGTATTTAAATATCAGACTTTTAATCTCACAATTCCGTAGAATATTGTTTTGAAACCTGTCATGAATGACACATTTTTCAAATTGTGGTGCTATATTTGTAAAACTGTTAGTCAAACATTTATAAATTCTTCGTAAACTTACGGACACAGACAAGACGTAGACAATGCAGACACAACATGGGCTATGTTGAATTTTACATGCGAACCAAATTTGATCGATTATTAAAATATCCTCTCACATTTCAGACTTTTAACCTCACTCTTTTCGATGGATTATTGTTTATAAACCTCACATAAATTAAATATTTTCAAATTGTGGGTTTTTGTTGTTGAAATTTTGGTGTCAAACATTGATGAATTGATCGTAAACATTCTATGCTCACGTAAATGCATGCACACTCACTGCCGAAGCTCATATTCCATATATGGAATTGGAATGCTCCATTCACAAAACAGGGGTGTGGGGATAAACAGAATGGAAAACAACACAAATTAAACTTTTACAAATCGGACATTTCTCTAAATTTAATTCCGCAAGTACTATAGCAAATATTATTCTCGATACTTCCTATCATTTATTCAATTTTGTATACAAACTGAACTGATAACAGAATTAATTTGATAGCCTTCTACCTATCCCAAGCGTAGTGGGGGCTCTTAAGTCAATATTTGGGACGAAGTGTGCACTACCGGAAAAAAGTGTGAATTTTGGCACACAGATAGTTTAGACCTTCCTCTTCAAGAAATTTGATGGAAGCAATTTTGTACGGCCCATTCTTGGCGGCCATCTTGAATTTCAAAATAGCCGCCACCTGGCACCTGTTTTCATCAATATCTCAGTAACTAAAACAGCTAGTGAGTTATTTTCAGTGCCTATACCCACATAATGGGGGCCAACGAATCACCTGAATCAAATATCAAGACTTCAAATGGCAGCCATCTTGAATTTCAAGATGGACGCCATGGGAAGCCTATATTTAAGTCCATCTCAGAATCTAAAGCAATTACGGAGTTCATTTCAACTGATATGCCTGTTGTCTGTATGTCTGTTTGTGTCAACTTGTAACCAATAGATGGTTGGAAGCATTTATGCACTTCCCAATTTTTTATTTAATTATCTCCTTTATCTCAGAAACTAAAACAGCTAAAGCATTATTTTAGCGGCTATACCCACTTATGTGGGTCCAACGAATCACCTGAATCCACCTTTAAAGGCGTCAAATGGCAGCCATCTTGAATTTCAAGATGGCCACCATGGGGATAAGCATATTTAACTTTATATCAGAAACTAAAAACGGTTCAAAGTTATCTCTAGTTGCTATGCCTTTCTGCTGATGCCAACGACTTGTCTGTCTCTGAAAGAAACATGATGTTGAAAGCAAATAAGCAAGACCCATTTTGGCCGCCATCGTGAATTTTATTATTGCTGACATCTGGAACCTATTTTGCGTGTATTTCAGAAAATAAAATGGCTGGAGAGTTCTTTTTAGTGGCTTTAAACACATTTTGGGGGTCAACAGATCTCCTGGATTGACTTAAAAGACTTGAAATGGTTGGGCCATCTTGAAGTTTGATATGGCCGCCATGATAAGTCTACATAGATTTGATTCAAACTGCGAGACCAACACAACAACAGTCTGTTGCTTTGTTGGTCTTGCAGATTACTGTGGGTATGCAGTCTGGTGTTCGCAATAAATAACGAGTACATTTGAGAGACCTAAGTCAGATGCACACACAGTGGTTGGAAGCAATTTTTCGCCTCCATCTTCAACTTAAAAATGGTCACCTTCTGAAATTTGTTTTCGCTTCAACATTTTGACATTCCCATATATTTTGTTGCTCTATAGCACTCTCAGTTCCTTTATTTAAGCAAGGGGTTAATATTTCAGAAACAATAACATCTGGATAATAATGTCAGAGGTTATGTCGTCATTGTTGGCGTCATTTAATGACCTAGATCGACTTTATAGATGTCTTAAAATGACAGTCATCATACATTTCAAGATGGCCACCCTGGAAACTGTATTCAGCTCAAGCTCTTTCCTACAGATCACACTGCAACACAATTAATTTGAGTGGTTATACTTAATATTGATGTCACTGAATTACCTGGATTGCTTTAAAAATGTCAGGTGGTAGCCATCTTGTGAATCATTGTATTGATTGAATTCTTGCTTCAGTGTTCCACGAATATGGTTTTGAGAGACAGCTCCGTATCTGCTTTATGTGATTCCTTGCAAACATCCTTTTGTAGTTTGTCCATGCTAAGGAATCATATACACCACCCATTTATGCTCCTTTTCTCAGTCATGTCGTTATGAGTTGCTAAGATTTGGTGTAATGTTCTTGACGGCTTGTAATACACTTTGATGCCAAATTCCTTCAAAGAGCTTTTGAGACACCTTTGATGTAGGGTAGAACGATATGTCCTTTTAAGTGGGGGTTTATCTAGTTGGCTTTGGACAATTTTAAGAGCCCAATTAGATTAGCCACAAGTGGAGAGTTTCAAGGGATTGATATGGATTGGTATGAACAAAGTATGGATCACTCCTAATGTTCACAAGGGTGACTGGAGGTGAAAATATTATATAAACCAACTGTGTGAATTTCTCCCTGATAAATCTTCCAAGCTACCATAATTAAGTGCCAACATGCCCTCCTTCTCCTCGATAGGGAACGCTAAGTCCGGATAAATGGAGTTCAAGATCTGCTCGCTAAAAGTGTCACTGCAGTCAAAGTATTGGTTTGCGCAGCGTAGACATTCTTCCAGGAGTTGGACAATATAATTCAGACATGCTGGTCCTATTACTATATAAACTCTAGATAATTGTGTCCTCAAGTGTTCACTTGTGTATGGTAACCAAAGTAGGTAATGTACGTAAAGTCACGTCATAATGATAGAAGCTCTCGTCTTCCACGGTCCACTCTCGATAGCTTCTACGCTTTATCGAGAGTTGGCTACGTGGTGACATGTCTGTTACACAAGAGGAGATATAATAGGATAGGTCTGGACCAGTCTGTCTGTGAGCCAGGTTTCTAACCCCTGCAAGAACATGTACACATACAGGGTCCACATACATTGGCTACAATGGATCTTTTACCAACACATCCGTGAAGCAGCAATTATATTCCCTGCACTCCCATCCTATGAAATTTGTAAATAAAACACTTGAAAAAATAGACATTGACAATGCACCGAAACCACAAGTTTGGTGGTATTGTTACATGGATGACACTCATCCCAAACTCAAGAAACAATTTGTGCAGGAGTACACTTTTAGTTCCCTAACGAAGGGAAGGATAAGTCGTTAGTGTTCCTTGACACTTTCACAAGTCATGATAGTGATCAAACTTGATTGTAGCCCAAACGTTAAGATTTATCGGAAAGCAACTCACTGTCCAATGTCTCATTTCACCTCTAATTACCTATTGTAACAAACATTAGGAGTGACTGTTACTTTGTTCCATTATTGTAATCACCAATCCCTTGGCTGTCCAGATGATAACATAATCTAGTCTCTCTTATGTGTGTTGCAACTATATTTGGGCTTAAAGAGCTACAGAAGGATCACCCCACTGAGAGGAACACGCAATGCTCAAAATGACACTCATCCGACCTGATATTAGAAGTCTCAGATGCAATCAACTGAATTTCAATTTAATCGGGCATTAGGGTGTATCTAAAGCCGACAAGAACAAAACACCAAATCTTAGTACAGCCTAAAGACAACATCAAACATAATTGCGGGGCGTAGTATATACATTGAAATTCCATGCAAAGGGTGGACTAATAGGGTGGACTTAGCCAAGTAAAAGAAACGTAGCGATCTCCCAAGACCAGATATTTGGAACACCGACGCCCAATTCGTTCCTCTGGAGTGTCTCAAAACAGGCCACATTGAGTGATTGAGTCTCCCGACCATCAGGTCGGACTGGCAAAAGGTCTACATTTCGGAAATGTGGCACAATACAAAAAGGGTGAAGGAAGATATCTGCACATGTATACATCCTGGCATTTCAACCCACACTGAACAGAGACAATCCGCGAAACAAACTACCTGCAGTAACGTCTACCATCAGAAAATTGATCACTTTGTAAAAAAAAGTCAACATTCAGGTCATGCACAGCTGACGAAGGCTGTTGATGAGAACCGAATATTAGGAAGTGAACATTTGTATGGTCAACAAAATGTTCAAACTTTTTCCATTTAGTAAGTTTTCAAATAATGCTCGAATGAGTGTTACTGCTTTTCTTTAAAGGTAGGTTAGTACACTCATTGATTCTCTTTTGAACTACCTCCTACCCGATAACTTTTGTTTAATCAAAGGAATTGTCAAGTAGACTTCTTTTTTGTTTAGATTATCTTTATATCATTATATATCACAACGCTCGAAATTAGCACAGGCCCGATGGCCCGGGGCCACCAAAAATTGTTGTCGGGCCAGTAAAAAAATCATTTTACCAATATTTGCTGGCCCGATCGGGCCACCAAATATTGAAACCATGGTGCAGAAAATAATGGTCTATGTTTGCAAATTTAATACCATACAGAAAACACTTGAATTGTGATTTAAAAAGAAAGCAAAAAGAAGTAAAAAATGTTCAAATAAGAACGCTTCCCGACATTTGCCTCAAGAGTTATCTTGAGGCAAATGTCGCAAAGCGCACTTTTCACGTTCATAAACATAAACAAGGCATTGTTCTCCCCGCCACCCCCCCCCCCCCCCCCTCAGTTTTTTGCTGTTGCCTCATATGAACATCCTCCCTTCAACTTGCATAATAAATGAAATCAATTTTAAACTACTTTCAGAGGGTGTGTGATCGGTAAACTACAACTATTTCAGCTGTTTTGCCAACCACGTGTGTACATGTACATCCAGCCTAGGCAGAAAGTATAATGTACACCACACAGTGCATGCATGCAGTGCACTAGGCTTTCCCTAATACACAAGCATACTACTCATTCACTGTGCTTGCAATAAAACTTGTATGGCGTGATTTATATCGGCAAGAATAGGGTTTAATTCCTCTTCCATATGATTTATAAAGTTTGACATGAATTATGAAGGAATAATCATAAGAAGGTATGATTTTGTTTGTTTCTAAATATTATATTACTCTAGAAATGCAATAAAGTTTTCTGAATTTGTTTAAAAGAAAATGTTTTTAGCCCAGTCCCACACATGTATATTTGTGTTAGTACATTGTAAGTACTATCAAACTTCAAAATCGTACATTGAAACTTCCTAAATTCCATGATTTGGTGACCCCAAGATAAGTCCATTTCTTTCATATATAATTGTATCAGGGCTGTGATTTTAAGGATGATATTATCAATGATTCACATATTAATGACTTGGATTAAAGTCTACAAAAAGCTATCACTCGGTATCAGATCCATACTTCATTTTACTTACGTTTTTCTTTATTTTTTTTCGGGCCAGCAGATTTTAGTTTCGGGCCAGCAAAATTAGAAAAACACTAATTTTACTGGCCCGACCGGGCCACCAGCAAAAAATGTTAATTTCGAGCGTTGTATATCAGCAACATTGCTCAATTGCTTCCAACCTAAGATGCGCATACCCATCGAAATGCACTGACCAATTTTATTATGAGATACATAATTGAATAAGCTATCCGTGGCAGCCATCTTGAAATTCAAGATGGCTACTATTTGAAGCTTATAAAGACGATCCAGGTGATTCGTTGACCCAGAAAATGTGAGTGTACCCGGCAGAAATAAACTCTCCAGCTGTTTTAGTTTTAAAAATATTGGAGAAAATAGGGTTTTAGATGGCAGCCATTTTAAAATTCAAGATGGCGGTTAAAATGGAAAGTGCATAATTGCTCCCATCTATTGGTAAATTGTTACAAGTTGACCACAAACAGATAGGCATATCAGTTGAAATGAACTCCGTAATTGCTTTAGTTTCTGAGATGGAGTTTAATGTAGGCTTCCCATGGTGGCCATCTTGAAATTCAAGATGGCTGCCATTTGAAGTCTTGATATATGTGATTCAGGAGATTCGTTTGCCCCCATTATGTGGGTAAAGCCACTGAAAACATCTCTCTAGCTGTTTTACTTGCTGACATATTGATGAAAACAGGTGCCAGATGGCGGCCATTTTGAAATTCAAGATGGCTGCCATTTGAAGTCTTGATATTTTATTCAGGTGATTCGTTGGCCCCCATTATGTGGGTATAGCCACTGAAAATAACTCTCTAGCTGTTTTAGTTGCTGAGATATTGATGAAAACAGGTGCAAGATGGTGGCCATTTTGAAATTCAAGATGGCTGCCATTTGAAGTCTTGATATTCGATTCAGGTGATTTGTTGGCCCCCATTATGTGGGTAAAGCCACTGAAAATAACTCTCTAGCTGTTTGAGTTGCTGAGATATTGATGAAAACAGGTGCCAGATGGCGGCCATTTTGAAATTCAAGATGGCGGCCAAGAATGGGCCGTGCAAATTTGCTTCCATCAAATTTCTTGAAGAGGAAGGTCTAAACTATCTGTGTTCCAAAATTCACACTTTTTTCCGGAAGTGCACACCCCATGACCTAAGAGCCCCCACTAGTGGAACATGCTGTATGGGGGCGGGGCAGAAACAATGCTAATTATAATAATTTGCGCTGTGGATGGACGTGCGTCTTCTGAGCTAGCTGTCTGCAGAAGAAGAAAACATCGCACAAAACTGATCATTATTGACCTCTCTTTCCTCCTCTTTCCTCTCTTGTTAAACCACAAATCAAGTATTTTTTCTGTGAGGTATCAAATTTGCAATAAGTACCATAAAATTGTGCACAATTGTTTCAACAAACATTGGAAATATGAGTTTTTACTGGCCCAACAGCAATTTTTGGTGGCCCCGGGCCATCGGGCCTATGCTAATTTCAAGTGTTGGGGTATCACAATACTTGTTTGTTCAAACTCATCCCATGTTATATGGGGGTATCACAATAACTTGTTTGTTCAAACTCCTGCCATGTTATGGGGGTATCACTTGTTAGTTCAAACTCCTGTCATGTTATATGGGGGTAGCACAATAACTTGTTTGTTCAAACTCCTGCTTTGTTATATGGGGGTATCACAATCACTTGTTAGTTCAAACTCCTGCCATGTTATTATTATTATTATTATTATTATTATTAGGCATTTAGCTACGCTATTCATAGTAAACTATATCACAGCGCTTACAATAGTATGCAGAATAACAACAAATCATAAACAAATATTAACAAACCAAAGAAAAACTAAATAATAGCGAATCAAATAGGAAATAAGTACGTTTTTAGGAGTTTTTTAAAAACATCCACTGATGGAGCTGCCTTTATACAGGAGGGAAGCTTATTCCACTCCTTAGCCGCTGCAAGAGTGAATGTGCGATCTCCTGCCTTACTTCGAGCTACATGAAAAGTTAATTGAAATGGGTCTGCATTGGAGCGAAGGTTTGTACGTACAGGTTGATACATCTGAAGACACTCATTGAAATACTCTGGAGCCTGATCATGGAAGAATTTATATACAAATAAAAGAATTTTAAAAACTATCCTCTGTTTGACTGGTAACCAATGAAGGGATTTAAGAAGAGGCATGGCATCATGACGACGGTCTAAACGAAAAATAATACGAGCAGCCCAGTTCTGCAAACTTTGAAGTCTCCGTATATATGTTTGAGGAACTTCTGTAAGCAGCCCGTTACAATAGTCCAACCGGGAAAGAACATGGCTGCGAATCACATGATGACATGTGATATGGGGGTATCACAATAACTTGTTTGTTCAAACTCCTGCCATGTTATATGAGGGTATCACAATAACTTGTTTGTTCAAACTCCTGCCATGTTATATGGGGGTATCACAATAACTTGTTAGTTCAAACTCCTGCCATGTTATATGGGGGTATCACAATAACTTGTTTGTTCAAACTCCTGCCATGTTATATGAGGGTATCACAATAACTTGTTTGTTCAAACTCCTGCCATGTTGTATGGGGGTATCACAATAACTTGTTTGTTCAAACTCCTGCCATGTTATATCAGGGTATCACAATAACTTGTTTGTTCAAACTCCTGCCATGTTATATGGGGGTATCACAATAACTTGTTAGTTCAAACTCCTGCCATGTTATATGGGGTATCACAATAACTTGTTTGTTCAAACTCCTGCCATGTTATATAACAGGGGTATCACAATAACTTGTTGTACTGGTGGTCAAGACAAGCAGGTGAAATAATCTCCCCTAAATACATGGTGATTTGAAGCAATAATTTAGTATTATCTAATTTACATTTCAATTGTAAACTCTTTACCATTCAAAAACCCATTTCCCCATTCTTTTATCTTTACAAAACTGTATGGATGAGGGTTGATAGGACGAAAACATTCTGTTATCAGATTAATGATATAGCTGTGTGTTATGGCAACCAAAAAACTAGATTTGTTGAACATTCTGGTGACCAGACATTGATTTTACTGGTCCCAGGCAATAGACATATATACATCTGCGGAAAGTGATTTTACTGGTCCCAGGCCATAGGCATACGTACGTCTGCGAGAAGTTCTTTTGTTTAGGGCGATGAAACGTGTGTATTGATACAAAATATTTTTTTGTGAGGTTAATGACAATTTTTGTTGGGTAGTAATACAGGGTTCTTTAAAATGCACCTCCTTAAATTTTTTGTTGGCACAAAACTGATATTTACTAAGTTTTAAACTGTGTTTTATCCATAATCGCACGCTTTTTTTATTGATCAAAACTGCAATAATGGACGGACAATGCTCGTCATGGAAAAATAAAAGATCTTCTCATTCTGTCATTCTGTCTTTTTGTCCAGTTGCCCGAACAGACCACTACATTTTTGACTTGCACCTCATCAGTTTTTACTGGCTTCCTGCTATTTGTCAGACCAGTGCTGGTGTCAAGCCCTGCTTAAGGGCAATTCCAAGCAAAAGCTGTGACGGTCAGAGGGTGTTTCTCACAATGAAAGTCCAAATAACTCATAAAATCTAAATATCTAGAACCAACTTTTGATATGCATCTGTTACCACTATCCTACCAATTATTTAAAATAGGAAAGAAAACCAAAATTCCCAATAAATTATGAATTATGAATATCAATATCTGCCGTAACGCCGTGACGGCAAAAGGACATGGGTTTCTTACATGCTAAGAAACTAAGTAAACTCTGTGAACTACAGGAACATTTTGCACTTTTGTCACATTGATTCTTTGTACTAGACATCAAGCTAGAACATCCAAATAAAAATGTAGAAAAAATCCAATTCTCATAGTAAACATGATATCATAAATGTATCTATGCACTGTAACGCCGTGACTGTAACGCCGTGACCTCTGAATTGTACATGTTATATATATGGGAGATATTAAAGAGATGAATAATATGATATAATTTTAATGTAGTGATCCAGAATCAATAAAGAAATAGATGAATAGGTGATATAACTAAGATGCTATTAAATGATCATCCGCATGACACAAATTTGCAGCACAGAATCAAAAAAAAAAAAAAAATCTTTTAGGACATAACTGAAATTCTTATCTATTTCAGAAGTTAGTTAATGGAACCATCAAATATTAAAACCAAAATACATACTTAAATGTAACAATGAAATATGAGACCTTTGACATCTGACCTTTGACCTTGTTTCTCAAAATAACATACAAATGTTTAATTTTGTGTCTGCACAGTGCATATTTGCAAGTGATTTGTTTCATGTAACATGATTTCAGAGTTAGTAAATGTTTGTTTTTGAATTGGTAATTATCCGAGTGACCTTTGACCTGTGCCCCAAACAGTTTCAGAAAATTGTCTTTTACCTACAGTTCTCTTTCTAACATTGATTCTGGAACTTAATTGTGAGAACAAAAAACAACAACAATATTTTGACCTGTTGACCTATGACCTCCCATGACCCCATTCCCTAATCAGGTCATATACTTCACTGGACGCATACCAGTATTATTATCATGTTATCCTTCAAGGATTCTCAAACTATCTTGATAATAATATAATTTTTGCATATTTGTTAGCTATGTGACCTTTGACCTTTGACCTCATGGACCAAAATCATATCCAATAATCCGTACCTCTAAATACATGGATTGTACAAAGTTTGTACGAAATCCATCCAACGATTCTTGAGATATTGCAAAAAAAAGAACACTGATGTACAGATGCACATACAGACAGACGGACGTACAACCCCTACACATACATGACTCAGGTAACTTTGAGATGGAAACATTATCAACTGACCCTATTCATATAATTATAGCATGAGCAATGCCCAAGCATACCTACAAAAAATATCTTACACTATTTGATTATGTCTACTGTATTATGTCAATGGGAATCCAGTAGGTAGCGTCACAGCATTACACAAAACGTAACGCCGTGACCAAATTGATATTGATTAGATTAATAAGTGGTAAAAGATAATGCTGCTATTCAGCATCCATATTATAGCCCTATGGGCTAATACAGAGAAAACAAAAAATTATTGCATTCCCATTCATATTTTTCCAGAAATATTAAAAATATCTGTTTTTAGTGTAACGCCGTGACATATTGATGACTGTAAATGAGACAGTCACTGAAGCGGAACGAAGAGCGAAAATGACGAAATTGATATTTATCTGAAAAAATGAAGCAATGATTCTATCAATACTGAAATAAAATTTTATGAAAACTCCTTTTCACAGTTCTTTTATGCTTAATATTTAATTGAATGTTTTGTGAAAATAACTGAAAATTAATGTATGCTATAATTAACAATAAAATAATAGTTTACAATATTTTTTTTCAAAAACAAAATGCATTTTTGGAAAGTTCAATCTTTTAGCTTTCATTTGATACCAAATTTGTTATGGTACAACGAATTTGAAAAATCAGTGGTTATGTCAATGTTTGCTTGGAATTGCCCTTAAGCAGTTACCAGCATGGTTCATTGAATGTCATATATTTATCATTATGTGTTTGTATTGTACATAATGTTCCAGTGTAACCTTTTGTTTTCACTCTGAATCAGAAACATGCAGGCAGAGACCGCGGCCCCAGACGTCGGAACAGGGGGACACAGCAGTCACCCAGAGGCCCTCAACAGTTGCCCAGAGGCCCTCAACAGTCGCCCAGAGGCCCTCAACAGTCGCCCAGAGGCCCTCAACAGTCTGCCAGAGGCCCTCAACAGTCTGCCAGAGGCCTTCAACAGTCGCCCAGAGAACCCCCACCAGCCTGGAACCCCCCTAGTAGAGTCAGAACGCCCCCTAGGGTAGAGCCCCTTGTTCAGTACCCTGCTAGGAGGGGCCCAGTTGGTGGTATTAGGGTCGCCATTGGCAACAACAATCCTAAAGGAGGCAGAAGGGATCGCAGCCGGGCCTGGCTTGCAGGAGGCCGGGGTGCAGGAGCCCGATGTGCACTAAGTAGTGCGAGAAGGTCGAGGGGCTCGAAGCGTGCTAGCCAAAATGCCAGGCCCCAAACACAGAGTGAGGAGCTGCAGTTCTACTGCCACCCCTGTCTCCACCAGTGCAAGAATCATGGCGTAAGTCACCTGTCTCACTTGGGAATGATAATGAAAAGAAACAAACATTTCCAGACTAATTGGTAGGAGAAAAGCTAAGCTCCACACTACATTTTTGCCCAGTCAGGCGGGTATATTATGTGGAGGAAGGCAAGGCTCCACAGTACATTTGACTACATACTACTACTAGTGGCCCAGTCAGGTGAGTATAATGATGACCCAAAAGGAACAAAGATTCCTAATGTTATGTTGGATAGGAGAAAGACAAAGTTCCACACTGCAACATTTACTGCCCCCCCCCCCCAAATAACATTTTATTTGTAAGCTGTTTTGTTCTTCTTCAAAATCTTGCAATATTTATTGTTAAATTTAGGTCGAGGCTTGACATGAAAGAATATAGGATTTTTATACGAAGTGGCCGGAGGCATTCTGTTTTCGGGTTGTCCGTCTGTACGTACGTCCGTCCCTACGTACGTCCGTACTTCCGTCAGTCCCGTTTTCGTTCTCGCGATATCTCAAGAACCGGTTGACGGATCAATTTCAAACTTGGTATGAGTGTACATATAGGGGTGGCAATGATCTGATTAGATTTGGGGGGTCATGAGGTCAAAGGTCAAGGTCACAGGACTCAATATAAATGCGAAAATGGCTTGTAATGGCAAAATCTCAAGAACTAAATGTCAGATTTCAATCAAACTTGGTACCTGAATGTTTCTTTATAGGGAGCCAATGTAGCCATCAAATTTTGGGGTCATATGGTCAAGGTCACAGGACTCAAAATATATGAAGAAAAGTTTTTTTAAAATTCAGTGCATGTTAATTTGGGCTTGATATTAAAATCGCATGATAGCGGAGGCATAATTTTTGACTGCGCGCAGTCGAAGATCCATCTAGTCCAGTGAAAAAATTAATATTTTTATTTCGGGGGCTCCATTTTCGGGGGCTACTTTTCCAACTTTCGGGGGCTACAAATTTCCGGGCTCTTTTTCGAATTTCAGGGGCTACTAATAAGCTATAATGCTGTAAGTGATCATTTTATAAGCATTTGATCACAATCCAAACAGAAAAATGCCGAAAAAAAAAAGAAAACAAATTTTTTTTTTTTTTTTTTTTTTCGGGGGCGAAATTTTTTTTTTCAGGGGCGAATTTGGGTATTTCGGGGGCGAATTCGCCCGCCGCCCCCGTGTATTTTTTTCGCTGATCTAGTCTTATTTCATTTGACTGCTTTTCTCTTTTTATGTGGAAATCTGAACTATTGTCAGCATATCTAGTGGCTGTGTATAATATGTGGTAGGATCCATTGAAATTGGACATAAATAAGACAAAAGGGTGAATGTTCCTGATATATGTCCTCACTTTTTTTTCCCCTGTGTGTGTAGGATTTCAAGACCCATGTATACACCAACTTCCACCAGGAAACTATGAAGGAATTCATCATGAAGGAGTGGGAGCATCCGCTCAAGGAAGGACAGGAAGGGTAAGACAGATTGGTGTACATACACGTTCTTGACCCAATTAAAGCTTATTGAGGATGTACATTGGCCAATGTTACAAAGGCTTATTATGTGTGAAATGATTGTCAATTATATGTGTACAAGCAAACAGAACTGTTTTGACATTTTGAAAAAAATTTAAACCCATTTTTCCTCAATTCTTTTCCAGACCTCCTACGATTTCCTTTAAAAAGTTCTGCACCCTTTGCTCCGAGTTTGTTGGTAAATATCTGGTGCAACACGTCAACACACCGAAGCACATTGTAAGTAATGGTGACAAGGCTTTATCAGTAATATCAATGTATTAGCAGTATATTAAAAGAACTTTGTTGACATGTGCAGAAACTCACAAAGGGTTAATAAGAAGTGTATTTCTGTGATCTGATGTATCCACAGTATGATGTGTGAAATTTCCATGATAAATGAGTATTTAGCCAGAATGTAAAGTGCTAACTCTTATCACTAATTTTGTCCATGTATCCCATGGAGAAAATTAAAAATCCGAACAATTCAATCATATATGTTTATAAAGAAAGAGAAATTTGGAAAACCAAAACCTGTTCTAGTGTTTCTGTACAAATACAAGTTATGTGAGAGTCACTAGAGTTCTAAGTAAGTTTTCTGGATTTTGCATGTCACTAGATCCCTGTCTGGTGACAAGAAAATCAGCTGAAAATGGTATTTTAGCCCTTCAGAAAAGCCACTTTCATGTAGATTTCGAATAAAACAACCGTTTTGCACTTGGGAAATTATTTATAAATGATATGAGGACCTGAAAATTTACTTTGATAATGCCCTCCAAAAAAAATTGAGTCCGGGCAAAGAAAAATGACGTCATCGTTGTGACGTCACATGCAGGCAATCGCAGGATCCCCGATACTCGAATTGTCATAGACGTACACACTGACCGCATCTAATCACCTTGACAGAGAGATATTATTTAGATTTTTTTCTACATGCATTTGTTTGAGTTTATAATTATGGAGGATCCACACTCAGATTCATCTGATTCTAACAGTGAGCGTGAATTAGACGAAGGATCTGGATCAGAGTCAGAATCGAGTTTAGAATTGACAGATCCTGAAGATGAAATTCCAAATGTTCGTCGGCAGCCAAAATGCAGTGGCAGTGATAGCCAGTGATAGGGGTGCAATCGTACAGCTTTGAGCCTGTGGCTGAGCAAATCATGACAATTTCCCCATATTTGCAGACACCATTTTTATAATTTCTATTTCTTTATATGTCTCTGCAAATACAACAAATATAATTGCCAAATAAAGGCGCATCCTCACGCTCAAATCGCTTCGAGGAAGTCTCTGATATGATTATAGCATAATTATGTACCCAGCCCGGTCGCCCGGCCACCAGCACGCAAGAGCGCTGTGGTTAGCGCAGGCCTAGCCTAACCCTATCATCGATATCAATTAACCCTAGTAGCCCTTAGTAGGCGGCTTCATCCGATCGCGTCTCAAAAATGCGGTGTTTAGCGCTCAAATTCATCTCTTTATGCGTCAATAAAATGACAAGCATCGATGCTTTGATGGATCTATTTAACAATATTTACGGAAATATATTTACAGAACGTTCAGAATTACTTCAATAACTATGTCATGGTTCATCCAGGTCACTGCTAAGGGCAAGCCCTGCCATAACTATGTCATGGTTCATCCAGGTCACTGCTAAGGGCAAGCCCTGCCATAACTTGATCATGTTTTTTTTCTGCACATAAATTGAAGGAGAACCGGAAGCCCAAGTGTGAGCTGTGCAACGAGACCTTTGTTAGACGTGGCATGCTCTACCAACATCGATTGTGCATGAAGCACCGAGAGGTGAGCACGTCATAGTCCTGTAATCCTTAACAGGCCAGCCTATTGGGGGGGGGGGGGGGGGGGGGCTGATTCAAGTCCCCCCTCGGAGATCTAACCGACACAAAATTTGGCATATCTGCAAGTCTGCATAATTGTTTTTATGCCTCCGCCAACGAAGTGGCCAGAGGCATTATGTTTTCGGGTTGTCCGTCCGTCCGTCTGTCCCGTTTTCGTTCTCGCGATATCTCAAGAACCGGTTGACGGATCAATTTCAAACTTGGTATGAGTGTACATATTGGGGTAACAATGATCTGCTTAGATTTTGGGGGTCATGAGGTCAAAGGTCAAGGTCACAGGGTGCAATAAATATGCAAAAATAGCTTGTAATGGCAAAATCTCAAGTACCGAATCTCAAATTTCAATCAAAATTGGTATGTGAATGTATCTTATGAAGCCATACAATTTGGGGGTCATGAGGTCAAAGGTCAAGGTCATAGGACTATAAATACATGCTAAAATAGCTTGTAATGGCAAAATCTCTAGAACTAAATGTCAGATTTCAATCTAACTTGGTATCTGAATTCATCTTAGTGGACTGATGTAGCCATACAATTTTGGGGTCATGAGGTCAAAGTTCAAGGTCAAAGAATTCATAGATGCGAAATAGCTTGTAATTGTAAAAACTCAAATGAATGTCAGATTTCAATCACACTTGGTACCTGAATGTATCTTATGGAGCCAATGTAGCACTACAATCTTGGGGTCAAAGGTCAAGGTCACAGGACTTATTATACATGTACATGTATGCCAAAATAGCTTGTAATTGTGATATCTCAGATCTGGTTGATGAAATGCCATCAAAGTTGAGTTTACAGTATTAATTCAGTGCTTGACATTTTGGCTTGATATATAAAATCGCGTAATAGCGGAGGCATAATTTTCGACTGCGCGCAGTCGAAGATCCATCTAGTTTAAACAAAATCTATTTCTAATTATTATAAATTGATTATGCAAAAGTTTGGCAAAATCCCATTTTCCCATAAATAACTTGTTCATGAATATTTGTTAACAGCCAAAATGTTCCTCATGTTTTTCTCTTGTTTGGGGAATTTGTTATGTATTTAATTATTGTATTAAAAAAAAAATAGAATCAATCATATATGGCAAGCTATCTACGTGTCAAATTACAGGGCAGCCACATGTTTGTTGGCAAAGGTCTTTGGGGGTGAGGGCTAGGGATATGGTTATAGCCAAAATAACCCGGCCCGATTAGAATTCATCTGATCTAGTAACTTTGTCAGAATAAACCAAACCAACTAGTTTAATTTTCAAATCTCCTTTCCTATGGCAATCATTCAGCAAATAGCACTTAACATTTTCTTTAATTTTTTGGCCATATTATATTTATTTTATTATACATTCCCAAATCACTGAGTGGATATGTGACCAGCTATAGCAAAACCCGGCACTTGTCGGTAATTTATGCTTTGAAGAATTTGGCATTTTAAATTCACACAATGTGTGTAAAAGACCTATGATTGTAAAATTAAAACAATCATATATTCGCCAATTATTGACCAATTAGTTAGAACAAAGCTTCAAATGAAAGCTTGTGTTGAAGCCTTTCTAATGGTATGAAAATGCCTGTTTTATCCAACATAGCATGTGACAACATAGTTAACAGAAGCCTTTAATGTACCATGCAGACCAACACTGTAATCAGTGCTGTAGACAAAATTATCACCTTTTGTAATTGTTACTATTGTGCTCTAAATATGTGAATTATTATTACATAAATATATTTATTATGATTTCTCAGTTCACTCTGAAATGTAATGTGTTTTGTTTATCTTTGTATATTTCCCTTCTCCCTCCAGAGAGAAGCTGAGCAGAGGAAGAAGGAAGAGGTAAGTCAGACCACAAGTTGTGTAACACATTGGTAGAAAGATAAACAAAGGGACAAAGAACAAAAGCACCCTTCAAAATAGGCAGGGGTCTTGTAGAAGGAAAAACTGCGAATACAAAAAAGAGAAGTATAAATACTGCCAGTCACAAGCACAAAAACAAACATGAAGTAATTAAATTCAAATCTCATTACAACATTATTTTCCTGATTTTCTTATGTTAGTTCACATAATAGAATGTTTGATTAGTAATGGAATGAAGATTGAAGTGTGTATTTCAATGAATTTCTCCTCATAACTCATTTTAAATGATGCCATGTCAATTTTAGATTTTCTTGTGTGTGGGATTTAAGTTATGTACTAAATTCAACTACTTAATTTGAAGAAAAAACATTATCCTTGTTATGAGATGATTCTATTTCCATTTGTTCTATTTAATTGATATGTGGCATGTATGAATGGACAAACCCTCTCCAGGCCAAGAGAAAGGAAGCAACTAGTCTGAGCTCAGCCAAAGAAGAAACTTCAGTGGAGGTTGGTCAGAACTTGACCACTCCTGCCGATCAGGCCGGCACCAGTGGACTTCCAAAAGCCAAGCAAGGATCAAAGCCGCCCGTGTCAGATGAGACAGAAGATTTGTCTGTCTTCAATCCGAATGTCTCCGTGGGTAGGTTCTAACAGGCAGAGCCTCTGATGCTCTCCACTGCTCAACAATACCCTTCTATCCTCCACTAATCCCTCTCTGATCCTTGCTGTGATCCTCTTGATCCACATATGGTCATTGTGGATTTAACTGGATCAGTGCAGATATTGCTGGATCAAAAGTAAAGTTAGATCCATGCAGATCCACCACTTCGTAAGTATACATTGGTCCGATCAGGTTACATAGACTTGTCCTATTATTGCCTGATCCTCATACAATATTGCACATTGATCTGGATCTGTCAAGTACAGATCTATTTGGATCAAGCTAGCAATGCCAGATCCACACAGATGAAAATGCTAATGTTTACAATTGGTCAGTGCAACATGTAGAAACATTGCTATCAACCTAGATCATCTTATGGTCTATTTCAGATCATAGAGGATCACCCCTGATCAAACTGGATTGAAAGCAGATCAGAGCTAGTGATGTAAGATCAAAGACAACTATTATCTATGTATAAAGTGGATAAATACAAATTGAGACAGAGTGCCTATCCTTTTTGGATCTTCATATGGTCATCGTATAGAACAGGATGAAAGGCAATGTCAGCTCCTAGCAGATCAGCATCACATATTTAATGTCTTGTGTATCAATACAAATTGTTCATAATGGAAAATCTTATTACAGATCTGATGGATCTGTTTTAAGAGGGGTCTATGCAGTTCCAATTATTATGTTGATTCAGTGTAGATCCAGACCAACTTCTTTGTATATTACAACTTATAATAAGTAGAAAATGTGTCTAGCACAACAGTTTTGGATAGCCTCCTGAGCTCTGAGGAGATATGGTAAGCCAGATCATTCATTGATCTGTCACAAGTTCTACAGTTGTAACAGAAGATGTGTGTACATCTACAGCTTTGCAAAATATTATTGGACCAAGCATCTTATTTAGTACAGGGGTGTTTTACACTGAAACATTCATTATAAATGGTATATCATAGAGTTTAGAATGCCTACCACATATTTTCTGCCTTTTGTTTGTATGCATTAAATTTGTCCATGGTTTTGTCATATAAGTCAATGGTTTCATGGTAATTTGTTTCAATTCATAATGGAACATTGGTTGACTTTTATTGCATATAGTAATACCATAGAACGGTCTTTCCAACTCAAAGAGGGACTTGAATATGAGTACATTGATTCTTGATGAGAGTGGCCTAGTTGCAGTTCCTATACAGTGTTAGACAAATATAAAAAGGCCTCTAAAGAAGAGAAATTGCCCCAAACTTGTGATTTCTACAAATACACTTCATTCACCAAACAAGTTTGGAAGTAAAAAGCTACAGTCTGGCACCTTCTTTCCTCCATCTATTGTCTTATCTGTTCATGCTTTATTCATTCAAGATTGACCTCAAACCATTTTAAATGGACTGGCGTTAATGTTTGTAACACATTGTGTAATAGTTTCCAGGAAGCTGGACTGATATCCCATAAGCCATCGGACAAGAGAGCAGCCCTTGCTCAACAAGAAACGGAAAGAAATGATTGCAGTTTGCAAAGGTACGCAGAGATTTGACAATCAAAGATTGGGCTTGAGCCTTGTTCAGCAATGAGTCCAATTTCTGATTATAACCAACAACTGAACAACTAAAGGTCTCAATCCAATGGTTAAACAAGAAGGAAGACATTGATCAACAAGAGACACAGAGAACAGATTGCAGTTTGCAAAGATGCAAACAGATTTGAGAAACAAAGATTGGGCTTGAGCCTTGTTCAGCAATGTTTCAACAACTGATTAATACCTACAACTGAACAACTGACCAGAAGACCTAGAGAGGCAGACAAACTTGAAGGTCTCGTTCCAACAGTTAGACAAGAAAGCACTCATTGATCAACAAGAGACATATACTGTATGGGAAAGATTGCAGTTCTCAAACATGAACAAAAGTGAAGATATCAGAGATTTGACTTCAGCAATGTTCAGCACTGAGTCCAATACCTGATTCTTACCAACAACTGAACAACCAAAAGGTCTCACTCCAATGGTTCAACAAGGAAGAAGCCATTGATCAACAAGAGACACAGAGAACAGAGTGCAGTTTGCAAAAATGCACACAGATTTAAGAATCAAAGATAGGGCTTTGGTTGTTATCACCAATGTGCCCAACAACTGGTCATATGATGTTCAGCAGTAGCAGAAGACCTGGACAGGCCCATGAATGCTCTAATGGTTAACCACAGCAGAGGATCTGCTATGATGTATGGTTGCTTCAGCATAATTGGTATAGGACAGATTGAACTGAGTGAAGGGAGCATGAACCAGGATGCCTGCAAAGAGACCCCTGAGCTGTCAACTAGGAAACTGACGTCACAGCTATTCATTAACATGGGTAACAGTTCTAAGCAATGTTGGGCAAGTCAGAAGTTTGTGACCGAGTTGTTGCTAAGAAGGCAATCATCCAGCTTCAACCAATTAACATAAGCCAGAATCAAAGGATAAGTTTTTGTAGAACCATTACCATCTTCTAACAATGTTACATCATTGCCTTGGAACTCTATAGTTTCAGACCTCATTTCAGTAATCTTTAGAATGAGCGGAAAGAGAAGATGTGAGAACTGAAGCCAGTTAACAAGATAAAACTGTTCAACTTCTTGAAAACTAGAGTGACAGGCTTGAAGACTTAGAACTGAACAAAGGCCAAATCAGTGAATGTCCACTACCATCAATGACAGGCTTGAAGACTTAGAACTGAACAAAGGCCACATCAATGAATGCCCACTACCATCAATGACAGGCTTGAAGACTTAGAACTGAACAAAGGCCACATCAATGAATGCCCACTACCATCAATGACAGGCTTGAAGACTTAGAACTGAACAAAGGCCAAATCAGTGAATGTCCACTACCATCAATGACAGGCTTGAAGACTTAGAACTGAACAAAGGCCACATCAATGAATGCCCACTACCATCAATGACAGGCTTGAAGACTTAGAACTGAACAAAGGCCACATCAATGAATGCCCACTACCATCAATGACAGGCTTGAAGACTTAGAACTGAACAAAGGCCACATCAATGAATGCCCACTACCATCAATGACAGGCTTGAAGACTTAGAACTGAACAAAGGCCAAATCAGTGAATGCCCACTACCATCAATGACAAGCTTGAAGACTTAGTACTGAACAAAGGCCAAAATCAGTGAATGCCCACTATCATCAATGACAGGCTTGAAGACTTAGAACTGAACAAAGGCCAAATCAGTGAATGCCCACTTCCATCAATGACATGCTTGAAGACTTAGAACTGAACAAAGGCCAAATCAGTGAATGCCCACTACCATCAGTGACAGACTTGAAGACTTACAACTGAACAAAGGCCAAATCAGTGAATGGCCACTACCATCAATGACAGGCTTGAAGACTTAGAACTGAACAATAAGGCCAAATCAAGCAATGACTAAGTGTTGGGTGTTGCTGGTAACTTTTACATTAAAACCTAAGTAGTTTCATTGCTTTTAGTATAAGTGTGCACATACAACTTGATCATGTTATTTGTTGAAATAAGCTTTACTTTGGAATTACTATTGAAAACGGTATGTAGTTACATAAGTATTATTACTACATCACTAATATCCATATTAAAAGAGCTTGGTCCAATATATTGTTGCAGAGCTGTGCATTTATTAGATTCCATGCATCTGATGCATTACACACAGTGCACAGTCAACATGTCTGACCAGACCTAATAGGAATTCCTTTGTAGATCTGTATCATGCAATTCGCCTGTCATCACTTTCATCTTGTCATTCGATCTGATAGGCAAGGTCTCGGTCAGGAACCTCTAGGTCTTGACTGGACTCTGGGTTTCTGGATTCCAAGTGGTCTTGGTCTTGAGACATTTCAAGACCAAAGGTCTTGATGACATTGTTGCCTTTTACAGTCCAACTTTTCACAACGTCTGTGTGAATCAAGGAAGTTAATTGCTGGGCATAAGCCTGAATTCGGTCTCTGATTATAGAATTTCAGGCTTATTTTAATTGTAAAACAAATCGGGTCATGACTTGTGCCTTTATAGCATACCTGTGGCCATATTCATAAAACCCCGATAAGCTAGTTGGTTGATCAAATTACGATTTCGATGTCCGCTAGCCTTAACTGGTATTCACAAAAGGCCGATAGGCTAAATTCGCTATCGTAGTCAAGGCCTGGCCTAGCATGACAACCCATCTGTCTAAATTCCACAAGCATTTGGTATTCCACGACTTTGTTAGTCGAAATGCGAACAATTACAACAATAGATCTGCGGTGCCGACTAAATGCATTGAAATCTATTTATGCGGGACGTTCTGAATAGAGCTTTGTTGGACTTACAACAAATGCGTGAAGTTGAATGACGACCTAACACCCAGCTATTTTTTTCTTATTCACCAAAGCCAGATAGGACAAATTTTAGCGACACTGGACCAACAATTTAGAGGTACTCTGATGTACCTCTAAATTGCTAGCAAGTAACAATCTGCCCGGTTTTTGTGTGTATACAGGGTGGCCCAAAAAAAACGGAACGGGGCACTTCCCAAAATATAATACCACAATGTTTATGTTCATTGGATAGGGTGTCCTTTCCAATGAAAAACGATACCAAGAACAGTAATTTTGGTCAGGTCGTTTTTGTTTTAAGGACGCAGTGAGTGAGACCATGTCAGGTGCCGATTTATGTCGATTTCGACCTAGTCAATGCCAGTTTAACCGCACTCCTTGCCCGTAATACCATTCAGCGACCAGGCCCATTCTCTCGGCACACGACTGAGTGCACACTAACAATAGTGCGCGATGCTCAACGATATGAACGGCGGTTCGTGCAATTCATCAAGCGCTGGCTCAATACAAATTGACAAAAAAGAGAACCTGACATGGTGTCACTCACAGGGCCCTAAAACAAAAACTACACAACCAAATTGACTGTTCTTGGTATCGTTGTTCATTTGAAAAGACACTCTATCCGATGGACATAATACATGTGCTACTTTATTTTGGGAAGTGCCCCGTTCCGTTTTTTTTGGGCCACCCTGTATTGTGGCGCGATCGTGAACATGGCAAGGGGAATATTCGAATAAGGGATATTAGAGATTTTTTAATGATTGCGTGATGTTAGTTCAAAATAGTTCCCCAAGTTGTAACATACTTTTCCGTGTTTGCCCTAGCATCCTTGTACTTCAGCAATAACATCTTTTATCAGCTTAAATTACATGTTTTTATCTGGAGAGTAATTTGCCTTTATTTGTCCTTTTTGTGACATATTAGCTTACTTTTGCAGTTCGGATTGATTTTATGTGATTTCAATTCTGTTTTGATGAATCTATCTAAACTGGGATCCAAAAGAAACTTATCACTTTTTCAGAGCGACACTCACTAAAATCCATAGCATCAAATTGAATCATATTTATACACAGATAAGCTATCATTCTCCTTATAAAGCATATCCTAAAAATTAAAAGTTTGCTTTTACCAAAAGTGAGAAAAATTCGATGGAATCACTACAGATCATTTTTCAAAAATCACAGAAACTACTCGCTGCGAACATCCACGAAAGGCGGTCTATTCAGAACTTTCAATAGCTATTCATTCAACTTCAAAGCGGGTTATGTAACCACTAGACTGGCTATTGTCTGTACCGAGCTCTGTGCCCGGAAGGCGAGCAGTTTCTGTGATTTTTTAAAAATGACCTCTTGCGATTTCACCTTATTTTATTCTTTGTTGACTAAAGCAAACCAATTTTTTTTAGATGAGCTTGCTAAGGGGTATTATAGCTAATCTACGCCCAATTATGATTGATTTTTATGCTTTGGATTTTAATGTGTGTCGCTCTGAAGAAGTGGTAAGTTTCTTTTGGAACCCAGTTTATATATAATACTATTTAATGCAATTTCGTTTCTGTTTTCACTGCAATTGAATAGTTTCCCTTGTCATGCTATCATATTATAAGCGTGGCGGAGCTTGATCGTAATGAGGAGGGAGATGTATTTGGTTTTACTTCATTGGGGTGGCTATGCAAACATGTGCTTACGCTTGATCCCTCCCCCCCCCCCCCCCCCCCCCCCCCCGCCCCGAAAAAAAACATAATTCCTACTCACGCTCATATCTACAGTAACACCCTTACATTTAGGAATTATAGCAAGCTTTTTGTTTTGGACACAAGTTACCGCTCCCCCCCCCCCCCCCCCCCCCCGTTCACCCCAGATAAGACAATTATGTTCTACTACCCCCCTCCTCCTTACTGCATCACGTTGTAGAACACATAAGACGCTTTTATGATTGGAACAATAAGGAACAATTCGTTCATTCACACGTTCGAGTAAACTGCGCTTTTATGCGTTGTCAAACAAACTTGCAACAGATGGAATGTTACCATGACAGCCACGATGAATAAATTAGATCATCCGAGTTGTTAGCTTGTTATCGGTATGATTAGCAGTGCTTCTTGAATTACGATTTAGCAACCCGCTACGAAGATTTTAAATGGCTATTGTATTACAGGGCTTAGACGCTCGTTCATTGGTCGATATGGTAAGGGCATAGACAGCGTGCAAAATCTACACACATTACTAAAGACATATCTATGCACGTGTGTGTTGTGCACTGGTTTGTGAAAACAAAGGTGATCGCCCAAGCGAGTTGTGTGAGTTCCCCGCTAGTTATCGTCCAAACTGGCATTTTGGCAAGGAGATAAGGCCTAGCTGACAGATAGGCTATCGGGCTTTTATGAATATGGCCACTGGTGTTTTTTTAGCAATAAGAGAAACATTGCTTTTGAGCATTGGAGCAGATTAAAATCAAGACTACTCCCAAAACGAGTCAACACATTGTTGGGAAGAACACCTGTTGGTGTAACTCATGCAACTTTTACCCTTTGTGCTAATTCATGCTAGCTCAGTGGACTCGGCATATGTTGAATCTGATATCTGGAATTTTAATTAAACTGGAAAAGCCTGTTGTCAAAACTTTGTCAAACTAAGTGAAAACAATAGAGGGGGTTCGGGGCAAATTGTTATGGAGTTCAATGCAAATCAAATTTTGGAGTGTTATTTTCATGCAGGCAAACTTGAAAAGTAGCCCATGAAATATACATTACATTATTTCCTTGGTTGAACTACAGTATAGAGTTAACATTTGTTCATCAAAAACTCACTGATGGGCTTAGTTAAAATACAATGGAAACTTTTTACAATGAGGAGCTTGGTATTATGAGAATTTACCTTGTCAGGGTAAAAACAAATTAAGATTTGGTACCAGCAATATTGGTTATTACCTTTAGGCGGAGGGCCAAAGTCGAAAAAATTGACTTTAGGTTGCCAGATCTCCACAACAAGTTTAAACCGATTTTAATTTCAAGTATTTTTAATGAGACAAAATAATTCAGAGGTCTACCTCAAAAAATTTGTTGCGAACACCTCCAAATCCAAGATGGCGTCCAAAAAAGCAGTCGTTTTGTCTTGCTATAGATAATTGGCAAAATTTACCAAACGACACCTCAAATCAGCATTATTTTGCAACCATGTTAAAGACAATATAATTTCCTATAATCTGATACCAAACACCACGGGTTTCAGGATATGTAACACGGTCATTATTAGCCCCAAACTCAAATTTTAGGCATTTTCCCCCAACAATATGAAATTATTGATTTACATAATTACGCATAAATCAATAATTGTATTAGAAGTTGAATTAGTACTTTTCAAAAAACTGTCCAATTATATCAACAATACTCTGTGAAAATTCCAAGTGTGTACCGTATCTGAACAAAAAGTTATAGTACTTGGAAGTCAGCATTTCCAAATGATTGCGTCAATCTCGGGACACCTTCAATTCCAGTTATGAAAAATCAACAAAAGCACCATTTCCTGTAATATGATGAATATTCCACCATCAGTAAGTAATCGGCTTAGATGTCGTGTCTGTCTTGTATTTTGTTTAAATGCATTTATCATAAATCAAGCGCTAAAAATGAACTTAATTCCACTCCACATGGAGCATTCCAGTCATCTGCATACTGACGCGCCTGCTATGCATATTGCGAATTCGAATCATACTGGGTGCCCATGATGTGTTTAAAACATTGTCAAGATCATGTTCATTATCTTGAGTAAGTGTCTTACTGAAGTACACAATATGCGGGACATAATATGTGCAGAGCGTATCTAGATTCGAAAACCATCTTGATCGCAAGACACGCACCCTTCATGCCAATCATATATATCTTAGTACATGTATCCTGGAGACCATAAAGGTCTATACAAATTGGCTGACTTATATAGTATTAACACAAAACAAACTAATTGCTAAACCAATATGTACACCACCAAAAAGCCTCAGCAAGCCGAATGTTTATTTTTTGTGCACTACACTGTACTCGTGTAACCATGGTAACAACAGCCGATTATGGACAGAAATATACCAAATCACCAAATATTTATTTTAAAAACTTAAAATTAGCAGGTAAACGGTGTCATTTTACATGTGATTTGTTTTCCTTCCTGTTCACGCAAAAATTAGTGTGCATAATTCGGCTTGTAGTAGCCAGATATATGATTTATTGTATTTCTATTGTTGTTGTTACTATGGTTACAAATGTACAAGGTGGTACAAAAAGTTACTGTACGATAAACATATAGCCAATTCAAAGTTTTCTTCGAACCCTGAAAAAGTCTAGCTAACTGTGGTGTTCCGAATAATAATCATGTTAAAAACATAATTATCCAGATATGGTCGGTCCAACTGTAAAGGACGCGCGCCTCTCATTCGAATATTGCACTAAATAGTGCACTTTGCATAATGGATTTATTATTGCAGTGAAATTACCGATAGACTATTTTCGTGTATTGCAAACCGATGGCGGCATATTCATGACATAAAAGAAGAAAACTGAAGGTTTTGTTGAAAACGGGTATAAACAATATGTTATTATTTAGGAGCATTTCTTGAATAAAGTCCGTAAACAAGAATTACATTTATTGGGGCACCCTGTATAGTGTTCGAAATCGTACAAAATTGCTGTATTTTTCGATAACAAATGCTGACTTCCAGTTATTATAACTTTTTGTTGAGATACGATACAAACTTGGAATTTTCACAGAGTATTGCTGATATAACTGGGCAGTTTTCTGAAAAGTATTAGTTCAACTCCCAATGCAGTTATTGATTTATGCCGAATTACGTAAATCAATAATTTCATATTTTGGGGAAAAAATGCCTAAAATTTGAGTTTGGGACTACAAATGACCGTGTTACATATCCTGAAACCCGTGAAATTTGGTATCAGATTATAGGAAATTTTATTGTCTTTAATATAGTTGCAAAATCATGCTGATTTTAGGTGTCATTTGGGAAATCTCGTCAGTTATCTATAGCAAGTCAAAACGGCTACTTCTTTGGACGCCATCTTGGATTTGGACGTGTTCGCAACAAATTTGTTGAGGTAGACCTCTGAATTAATTTGTCTTATTCAAAATACTTGCAAATAAAATTGGTTTAAACTTGTTGTGGAGATCTGGCAACCTAAGTCCTTAAGGAAGCCACTTTTTCGACTTTGGCCCTCCGCCTATTGTTCTAAAAGGGTTTTCTTATATCGGAGCTCTTGATAACCAGGTTCCACTGGGCAATATTTAGTCAATCACATAAAGTACAATTTTAGTTGAAAGTAGAATGATAAATGCATAAACATGAGATTGTTATTCATGCATGCTTATGTTGGTATTTGAATGTCCCTTTGTAGGTGTGGAGTTTGTTGTGCCAGTCACTGGGTTCTTCTGCAAGCTGTGCCGGAGGTTCTACACCAACGAGACCAGCGCCTGGGTGACCCACTGCAGGACAGAGCCCCACTACAAGAATGTCAAGGTATGCCCCACTTTACCCCCCCCCCCCCACAGAATCCCACTGCAAGAATGTCAAGGTATGCACCACTTTATCCTGCCACATAATTATGCTTGTTGTTTTCAAGCTAATTAGTTAGTTCTTGCCTTGTGTAATTACCTCAACATCACTGTAATATGCCAGGCTTGGTAAAAAAAAAGAATTGTGCACAAATTATTTGCAATGTTGTTTAACCAAAATTTGTTCAATTGGATGTCCTATAGTTTTTACTTTGTATAATGACGTAAGTAATATCATTTTGTATTATATGTTTTTGTTTGTATTACCTGCCACTGTCTTGTACGACAGTGGACCTGGTGTGTATGTTAACTTTTCCTGAATAAAGAAATGATTAAAAAAGAAAAAAAGAAAATGAATTATGTTACCCCCTGTTTGCTCATTTTATATCATTCATATGAAAGAAAAATTAATAATTTCAGCGAGTCGATTAATCTATGTAAGCGCTTTAGCCCCTGAAATGCCCATAAGAACCCTGCTATTTTGACACAGATCTACATGTACATGTATGTAAGCGCTTTAGCCCCTGAAATGCCATAAAGAGCTCTGATAATTTGAAACAGATCTATGTTAGCGCTTTAGCACCTTAACACTTTGTGTGCTGTGCAGTACTTCCCCCCTTCGCCAGATTATTTTATGCGCGCCGCACGCATCGTATATATTGTATGCGCGCGCATCGTCTGTGATGAAGCTCGCCGCTGTTTGTGACTAAAGTCGAACGAAGCGCACAAAGTGTTAAATGCCCATATTAAAGTGAGGCCTGTAAAGTGTCAGATATTGCCCAAAATGACATTTGAGACTTCAATCCTGTACCAAAATCATTGTAAGATATGTCCGAATGATGTGCGAAAGTTTCATTGAAAAAGAACACTGCTTTCCTGGTTAAAAAGCGAAAATATGCGTCAGATTTTACAACGGACGTTTATGAGGTTTATGATTGGTTGTTAACGCTTTTGAGCTGAATGATAGATATCGTCATACTAAAGGGGCATTTGAAAAAATCTAACCCTATTTTATTCTTCTCTTGCCATAAGCTAAACAACACGGTAGAAGAGAAACGAGGAAGCTCCAAGTAATTTGTGTGGAGTTAGACACTTTACAGGCCTCACTTTAACATAAGAGCCCTGCTATTTTGACAGAGAGCTCTATGGAAGTGCTTTAGTCCCTGAAATGACCATAAGAGCCCTGCTATTTTGACAGAGAGCTCTATGGAAGTGCATTAGTCCCTGAAATGACCATAAGAGCCCTGCTATTTTCCAGTGATCTGTGTTCAACAATGTTTGGAGTCCTAATCTGATGTTGACATGTTTGAAAAATAGCCATGGAAAATATAATTAGAATTTGGTTCCCGGGTAAGCAGCCCTAAAAAATGTTACCCCCCCCCCTTTGTTCTTACCAAACAAAACCATACTGATCCATTTCCTTACTTAAATAGGAAAAGCGTGCACAACAGGCTAAAGCAGCAAAGGGCAAGCAGAATAGCAGCCCTCCAGTGTCACCACAAGAGGGCGACAGACTGCAAGCTTCCGAGACAGAGGCAACTCTAACAAACCAAGCTGAAGCTGCATCGTCGGTTGCCAAGGACAAAGCAGAGGCTGTTGACACGGTTACCGCTCCTGGAGAAGAGGACAAGCCATCTGGTAAATTGAAATTAAACGGAAACCATCACCCCATTGTATCAAAGATATTGCGTTTAGTAATTCCTTCCACCAACAACCATAGAAACATGTGTTTCCAGTTTAACTGCTAAAAATAATGTACGAGTCTGCAAAAATAGACTAGTCTTATTGTGATATGAACAGAATCACCTACTTATGATCACAGACAATAGATGAGTTTTCTTCTGCAGATCCATGGCAATTTTTAAAGTTCTTAAGCATTTTTATGGGAACCTATATTTTCTGAAATTTGTAATGAAATGTAGTCATATAACTCATTCATATTCATATAACATTCATATTATGAGAAGGGTTTCATGGGAATGTCCCCCATTCAAAAGTCTTGATGGCTAGATGGTTGAGCACCGGTCTAGCAATCAGGAGGTCTAGGGTTCGATTCCCTGCGAAGCCTTCTTTTATTTGTTCATTTTCATTTATTCTATATATATTTCTGGTCAGTTTCCTTTGTTTGAATTTCAAGGGATAGTTGAGTTCTGGTAAGGAGAGTACAGTTTTGGTGAAACTGAATTTTATTAACCAAAACCTGCATCATTACATTATACACTAATAGTTATAACTAGAAAGGAACACAAAATTACAAATGACGTAGTAAAGATCATGTTATCATTAAAAAAGAGCCGTTAAAACGTAAGAGGGCACTCTCTAAACACTCATCGGTTTCAACCATTTTGAATAAAATATTGTGCATGTGATGCTTTGTTGAAATAGTGATTAGATAGAGAAATAACCAACAACTATTTAAATACCTATTTTGTAACTTTTTGAAAAGAGGAAGCATTTTTTTGAATTTTTAACGGCTGGTTCAAAATTCTCTAATAAACCTGGGGCCCCAGGTTTATTACAAATTGTTATATTTATTGATATTTCAGCCGTCTCTGAACCGATTTTGATCAAACAAAGATGATTTTATTATCTAAATATTATGCTCTTTCAAATTTTACACTCAGTTTTTCATTACCTCACAACAACAAAAAAGTAGTCTAGCGCCCTCTCTACCAAAACTCAACTATCCCTTTAAGAGAATTATTTTTAGGTTTTGGTTCCCTGAAAGCATTAGAGGCTTTTTGCAAATGCTACTGATGAGCTTAGTACGGGGGAAGCAATCGGCTGTGATCGTACCCGTACTCTGGCTACGTCGCAAACTATTTTCAGTTTCGCAGTGAAGAATACAGGGAACGTCTCCTTGCTCGAGTGAACAAGCGCGCTGATTGGCTGACCCAAGTACTATACTTCAATGGGCTGACCACGCTGCTCCGTACTTGCTCTACACCCAACGCTAATTCAGCCGACAACCGTAGTAGATTTCCACGGTATGGGGGTATTTTCGGACTGAGTGCGACCACCCGCTGAGATTAGCGTACTAGAATCCCTCCGTAGCATTTGCGAAAAGCCTCTATTGTATCATTACAGTTACATTTCTGAAGAGGAGGTCAACTATGCTGTCATACTTTAAATTTGTGAAATGTATTTGATCAACAGACTGTTGTGTTGTTGAATTCAAAGAAATTACTGGATAAAGTGTTTTTAGATTTTACCACCAAACTTGGTACCTGACTCATAATATGTTGGGGTCGCGCATCACAGCTTATTATGTATGCAAAATTCTGATCTATCAAGAACCGATTGACTGATTGTCACTGAACTTGGAATCTGTATGTATCTTGAAGAGCCAATGAGATTTGGGGGTGATGAGATCACAGGGCTCATTGAATATTCAAAATTCCTTGTATTTGCAATATCTCAAGAACGAGTTGACAAATTACCATCAAATTTGGTACCTGCATGTATCTCAAATGTACAATAGCTGTTATATTTTGGGGTCATGAAGTCAAAGGTCACAGGGCTCATGTATGTAAAGATAGCTTGTATTCCTGGATATTTGGAGAACTGGCCCATATTCATAAAAGCCTGCTAGCTTAGTTTTATGCTATCTTGGATGATGTGGCTATGTATTTAACACAGTCTTTTAGTTTCTAAATAGGGTTAACTTAGTAGGTAACTAAGGCTAAACCAGCTAACCTTACATGGGGACTAGGAAAACTGTTTGTTGCTCAATAAACTGTACTTTTAAAATACACTTAGCAAGGCACTAAGCTAGAGGGTTTTTATGATTATGGGCCCTGGTTAACAGATTGCAATCGAAGACTGATTAGATTTGGGGTCAAAGGTCAAAATTAATTATATATACAAAATATAGAGGGAACCAACACTTCTCATAAATGGAAGGTTACGTTTTTTGTAGCCCATTCCACCAAGTTCAGAAAAATAGTCTTCCAGACAAATTATGATTGGAAAACACATCGCCATACTAAAACATGTGTTCATGGGTCTGCATACATCTATTGTCTAGGACAAATGCATCATCAGTCATTCTATTGTCTCCAAACGTACGCGTGAATAGATTTGGCGCACTCCTAGACGTTTGGCGCACTAATAGACGTTTGGCGAGTCTGGAACCATGAGGCATTGTTGATTTTTGAAGTGGTGGTAATTAATTGTATTATCTATGAATTACACAACCCTTTGCAAAGTGTTCTTTGCCTGGTGGTCCCCTTTAATACTTCTTCACTGTATGTGACTTGACAAGCCACTGATCTGGTCAAATTTTGGAGTAAAAGGTCATATGGCTGCTTGTACATGCAAAAGTAGCTTGTAATTGCAAAATCTTAAGAACCTGTTGGATTATCTTCAAACTTGAATTAAGAAAACAAGATCAGTGCTAGGAATTTCTGGCTTGATATACAATTGTGCAATTTCACGCTTTCATTTATTTTTAATTCTTTTGTATTTATTTTGCTTTCCAGAAGAACCTGTGAAAGACCAGAAAGAGGACCAAGCTACTGATGTTGAACATGCAACAGTTCCCGAGGACCAGGCTAAGAATGAGGCCCAAGAAACGGAGCAACCCCTGGAAGAAGAGGAGATGAAAGAGAAAGAGGAGTTGGTGGAGGAGGAGGAGGTGGTAGATACAGAGGTAGTGGTGGTGGAGGAGACAGCAACAGTAGAGCAGGAGAGGGAAGAAATCGTGGAGGAGACTGAAGAGGATCACGACCAGGGAGCCAAGGAGAGTGAAGATCAGATGATAGTTGTGGAGGAGGAGGTTGCAGGGGAAGAAATAGAGGAGGAGCCAACGCAGGAGGAAGGGGCTGCTGAAGAAGTCGAGGAAGTTGAAGAAGAAGTTGAAGAGGTCGAAGAAGTAGTTGAAGAGGTCGACGAAGTAGTTGAAGAGGTCGACGAAGTAGTTGAAGAGGTCGACGAAGTAGTTGAAAAGGTAGAGGAAGGTGAGGAAGATGATGACCAGGAGCAAGAAGAAGAAGAGATGGTAGATGAGGAAGTAGAAGGAGAAATAGAAGAAATGGAGGTAACGGATGAGGTTGGAGGAGATGATGAGGGGGTAGAAGTAGAGGAGTCCCAGGAGGGTACCGAGGTGGAGGAAGAGGAACCTGGTGTCCAGGAGGAACAACCTGCAGATGAGTCCAGTGAAGAGGTAGCAGAGGAAGTGTTGCCAGCTCCTGTTACCAAGGCCAGCCCATGTGGCCGCAGACGGGGCGGTGCGAGGGGTGGTGTAGCAAAGCGGGGTGCAAGGAAGCGATAGAAATTTGACAAGGAATACTTGATAGGTTTTGGGTCAGGTTAAAACAAACACAAAATTATTAGCAAACTCTTGTTTATTAAAGGACAATGAAATCCAGACAAATTGTTGTATGCACTATAAGACACTAAATATAATGAATAGTCTCTGAAAATTTGAGCACAATCGGTCAAGAAATAAGAAAACTATGGCTCTTTGAAAAGAGCCATGTATTTCTTCGAGTGACTCAAATTGGCAACGCACTCTGGCAAAGTTGTGGACAACTCCCCATACATTTTGTACACAAAATTTCAGTTTTGTTAAATTTTTTCAAAATGTATGTTTACCCTTCGTTCGAGTTCAACATATGTTTTGTAGAAAGCTTTTATACATAACATATCATGAGTTGGGGGAATGGAAAAATGTGACTATGAAGAAAACTATAAAAATGGGAACATTTGTGTACAAAACATATGGGGAGTTGTCCACACACTTATCAGAGTGCGCTGCCAATTTGAGTTCCCCATAGGAATAAATGGACATCTTCAAAGAGCTGTAGTTTTCTTGTTTCTTACCCGATTATGCTCTTAACTTTCAGCGATTGTTCTGCTTAATCTCTTCAAGACTATGAAAGCAACATTTTGCTTGGGTTTCATTGCCCTTTAAAAGATTATTTTTTGATGGATATGAATGATCAATTTTTTAATGAAAAGACAAAAAGAGAAATCTTGCTGGTCAATGTATGTTAGAGGGCCAAGAGATCATTCAACAAATGAATGTTTGAAAAACCTGTATTGTAACAAGGCAATTTCACTAGACCTATGTGGCATTGCACAGTGGAACCTGTAACGAGGCTCTGTTACAAGGTACCTAAAATACTGCAGGAATCTCAAAGCTCCAGGTTCAATGTATTTTATTGTTTTTAAGCCCTAATGCGCTGTATATGAATATGAAAATAATTTAATTGAATAACAAAGTATATTCAATGGATGCATGGTGCCCCTCATAATGAGGTTTCACTCTACATTTTTGAAGTTAAAGTTATAGAACGGTAGTTTTGGTCATAATGGTGTTCTACTCAGAATTGTATGAAAACTTCATGTGGGTGTAAAATAATAATAATCTGTTTAATTTAAATGCATACACACAGAAAGATTTGATTTGTTCCGACTAACATTTTAAATTTTTTTAAAGAATATATATTTTAGTAGAAGTGGAAGACCTTGGAAAGTATGAACATGTATAGATTATAAACAAATTGAGGAATTTCAACTTTGACATCTGTAAGAATGTCCATTTGATTCTTGATATTACACAATGGTTGCTTTTGTAAATAATGCTTTGTTAAATTGGAAAAGAACGTACAAGCTGAGATTTTTGAAAACTTTCTGGGTGCAGGAATTAATCAAATGCCAAGTCTTGGCAGTTCAGGGCCCCGTTGCAGAAAGAGATACAATCGATTGTAAATCTGAAAATTTGTTTTGATTTGCTTATTTAGAACACCTGATCCGACTTTCAATTAATTGTAACTTACAATCAATTATATCACTTTCTGAAACAGGGCCAGGTCTATTTGAGGGGATGTGAGTGTTCAAGTTTGGTAGACCAGTAGAATAATTTATCATGCTTTGTCATATTTTGTCATTTGTCATATTCACTGTGAAGTATAGTTTGATCATGTTGCTGGAATAAAAAGGCATCATGGGTATTATCTTATGGCAGCATAGGAGAGTATAGTATAGGAGAACCACTAGATTCAATTTTGTGTTAATTTGGACAATGTTACTGGATCCCTTTAACACTTGGGTATTGATCATAGAAGTATGACATCAACTGCCGTTGTAGAACTAGAAGGTAAACTGTACTGCGCGCAGTGACCGTACTCTGTTCATTCTGTACATGGGCGGACTGTACCAATGGCGGACTGACGACCTTGTTATAAGCAGTAAAGAAGGCAGGAACTTCGTCACACGACTGCATTGTGGGGAAATGATATGACGAAACTAAGGCCGAGTCGGTTCGGTCGATCACACCGGGTTCCGACCGTTTCAATCGGTACCCGGTTTCGTTTTATCGGAAACGGTGTCCGAAAAAATAAAATAATAAATATAAAATGTTACAAAAGAAATTAAGATTATCACTTAATGTAGCGGAATTCAAATAAAAACGGGGCAATCGATATCATTTACTTTAAAAAGTGGTTATTTTCGAAAAATTCTTGATTTGTTACTTTGTTTGACAGTCAGAAACAGTGCATTTTTGCCGATGCTTGAACGATTGCGTGATTTTACCGGTCCGAGTTTGGACGGCAAAAATTTATCGGGATACCGGTTCCCGACCGGTTATAGTTTATCGGTACCCGGTTTTGAAAATATCCGACATGACTCAGCCTTAGACAAAACAATAGGAATGTGCGTAAGGCGCGCACTTTACCAAGCGCACTCATACTGTACGTTTTCTATGCGCGCGATGTGTTTGATAACAATTTTTGCCTTTGGCTGACACAGTGATCCGTGTATGAAAGGCGACTCTTCTGCAAATCGAGAGCAATCATAAACAGTATTTAACACAAAATGTACCAACAAAAGTTGTCTTATTGATGGAGTAGAAAATGGCAACACAAACTAATTACGCTAGATATACATGTAGAGGTGGTCAATATTTTCATCGCTCAACGTGATATATTTTATTATTTAATTCCAGATCAATTCGAAATACACAGCCCGTCATACTTTTGATGACGTTTTGTGACGTCTGCAAAAAGGCTTCTAATAGCGTTCAGCCAAGACCATCATGGAGGCCGAGTTTACCCCCCCTGGTATTGATGATATTTTCATTTACCGTATTTGTCGGTGTATTAACCGCATGGTTTTCCAGACTGAATTACAGACGAAAAGGGGGGTGCGGTTTGTACACAGAGATGGGGAAAAATTGCATGAAAATCCCCACTAGGACAACACAGTATAAACACTATGCATGGGACTGTATTGAACGCTAGAAGACAAAGAAAGACAAAACAAAACATGGAATGAAAAAAACTGTACCTTGATATGTTATTCCTTCTTTCAAGTTTTGTTGAATCTACCTTTGAAAACAGTAAATTCTAAGCTATTTTGGGGGATAAGAAATTGCGATCGTAACTTGCAATCTAGAGAGAAAATATGTGCCTTGACTGAAATTAGCGATCATCCACTCCCAATCCTATCGTGAATCACGTGATTGATCGCTAATTTCAGTCTTGACTGAAATAAGCGATCATCCACTTCCAATCCTATCGTGATTGATCGCTAATTTCAGTCAAATCAATGCTGCACACTTTTTCTCCCCACCACTTGCAAGTTTACGATCGCAATTTTTCATATCCAAAAAAAGCTTAGAATTTACTATTTTCAAGGGTAGATTTAACCATTTCTGAACTTGTAAGAAGGAATAACATTATCAAGGTACAGTTTTTTTTATCTCCGTTCTGATTAATTTTTGTTGTTTTGTCTTCGCTTTTCTTCTAGAATGTATTAAAGTCCCATGTATAGTGTTCCGTGTTGTATTTTCTGGTATAAAGTGGTAAGCTCAACAAATCTTACGGATTGATCGGGGAAGGGGCTCATAATTTCCTTTATGTGCTTCAGAGACTTCAGTAAATTGAAGTATATTTCATAGACCAAAACTCTCTGAAAAAGAAGCATGTTTTTACTTATCCTCGGCACATTTTGACCATCTAATAATCAAGAATTATACTATCAAATTTTATTTTTTTTCATGGAAAACCCAAAAGTTAGGGATGCGGTTAATTCACCGGAGCGGGTAATACACCGGCAAATACGGTAGGTTATTTGGCTAATATTTGTGTGTATTCCATTATCTGTAAAATAAATGTATAGATGGCCTTTTGGTCTGTTGCACATGCTTGTACTAGGAATCATCAAGACATAAAAAGGCCTACAAATTTGTATTTTTATGTCTCGAGATCAAATATTTTTGTCATTTTATATGTAATATGTGTTTATATAAAATTATGTGAATAATTTTAGGGTGTTACAAAATGTCTTTTTAAGAAAAAATAGATTGTGTTGGAAGAGTTTATAAAAACAAATTTAAACACGGAAAATGGTGAATGAGATTTATTGAAGTTGATTATGATCAATTTTAAAAGTTGTTTAAATTCTAGTACATATTATTTGCGAATTGACACCAATCTTGGTCAACTCTAGTTAACATGTAACCACATGTGCTTGTTCAGTTTGGCCCTTTTTTCTTTAGATTGTTTTGTTAATTTCACAATGAGCCAATTTATTCTCTCATTAATTACCAGATTTAAACCATAGTTACTACAATCATGTATGTGGCAATTGTATTATTTGTTCCTGATCTGTCTTATTTATACTGTATTCATAACTCTTTACTTGTGTTGATTAATCATTATGCAAGCAACACTTGTTTTCCTCCTCCTTGTGTACCAGTATGTTACCTCGCCTTGTAGGAGAATAAACATGATCAGCTCTTCTAACAACAGTTGTACACAGTTGTATTTATTGGATGGTTTGGGGAGAAAATGGTGAAGCAAAGTGAAAAATGTTATATTCTGCAAGCTACACATTCAAACACATCATATATGTCTTATGAATCATCATAATACAATTCAGTAATTTACATTATACACAAATACGCATACTCTATACTACTATTTAGCGTGAACGTTTGTCTCGGGGACCACCAGGGGGGACACTCCCCTCCCCCACTCATTTTCACACACACGTACACATTCTTGTAAGGCCTTCAAATGGTGATATGGTCAAGCTATAGTACATAAACTTTTAAGACGATCCCTGATACCCCCGTCACATATAGCTACGCTCTCGCGCCGCTCCTAATCCCCATAATCCCCATTCATAAATTTGGCAGTGGGAGGCGAAGCATTGTCCGAACGATGATTAAATGACGAATGAATGGGAGGATTATCGCACATAGGTGAAAGGATATCCTCTCATGCATGGACATACAATGGCTCCCTAAACAAAAGAGCAGAACGCCAAAGACTCACGACCGCTTTCGACATGTCCAAAGCTTAAAAAGCGGTCGTGGGTCGGTCGTGGGTCTTTTGCCGACCTAGTCTTTTGTTCAGCGAGCTATTGTCTGCATTCATGGAAGGATATCTATTGACACATGTGAGATAATCTTCCCATTCAGATCCTCATTGGACAAAAGACATTTTGCAGATACATTCCAGTGATTGTGATCAGCTATTGTCTAGATCGTGGCTAGAGCGTGGCTCTAGTCTGACGGCACACTGAAGCACTACCTTATACGGGGCTGTTTGGGAAATGGGGATATGCCCGATTGACAGTGTAGAATACTGGTGTGTATCCCTGATTGAAGGCCCTTACAGGAACACATACATACACACAGAACTACAACCCCATGCACGATGAACCAACAGAAGGGTCTACACCAGTTTGGGATGTATGCTCGTGGTTTATTGTGCAATATGCAATTCAGACTAGTTTTAAAACCATTATTTGATTATACAACTTCGTTCTGTTCTATGAAGCACTTAGGTAAACACTATTAAACACACAAACAAATTTCTCAGGAACATATGGAATAACAATTTACAGCAAAAATTTAACAAACAAATTATAACATTCTAAAACTAAAGAACAGTGCTACATATGGAATATAAACAATTTGGCAAACAGGTAAACCAACAGTATGATTAAAGAAATGTGTTCACTTAAAATGCTGAATTTGCAGAGATATTCTGATTACTTACATAACATCTTTTTCAATAAAACTACATGTATATGTACTCGGTTATTTTAATGGTATGCATTAAAGACAGATCTTGAATAATGTTATAACAAAAATCAAAGTTACAGCTAAATCTCCAAAATCAGTCTAAAAATCATCATCAAAATGGAGAAGTATCCATTTTGTATACATTGTATACATTGTAATTGTTACCATATCATCAGCATATGCAGTACATTAATCAAAATAGACAAAAATACTTGAGTATGAGTTTAGACAACATTGAACATTTATTTGTGGAATAATTCAGAAAAATGTGGGATGATCATTTATCCTATTCATGTGTAAACTTACGCAGAACAATAATATTTTTCCAAATATTTACTGCATGACACAGTACACATCTGTCCTAAAGGAAAGTTTTGTTAACTTGATAATAATTTAATGATTTTTGCTGAGGCAAGCATTTCAGGTTTGAGCATTTATATCTCTCGTGCTGCTATAATTAGCTACATTAACTATCATTTTACATGGATGCCACATTTATGATGGTAATGTAATTATGGAATGTGCAGTACACCTGAATATGGGGCGAAGTCAATATTGCAATGTTGCAAAGTGCATTGTTATTATATGACTGCTTCCAAACAAATGGCGAATTCACATTGACAATTACATTGCATCTACTGCACTTTCCATAATTACATTATCATTACAAATGAGGCATCGATGTTAAGGGGAATAGTCCGTATAGACAGGCTTGTCAATTATATTTTATTAAGTAGAAACATATAATTAATAACAAGAGAGATCTGAATTGCAGATCTTTTTGAGGGGTTTAGTTTTACTCTTACAGTTTGAAATTACTCTGAAACTTAACACAACATACATATGACAAATAAATGTGTATCTTCAAAAAAAGTTCACACAGGTACATTTTGGTAATCTATATAACTAAGAATAAATCAATAAGCAAGAGGTTGTTGCAGTAACAAAAGACAAGAATGCAGGTCATCATAAGAAACAGTTCAAAGCAAATTCACAACATGGTGTTTACAGAGTCATGCATATTTATAAGGGATTCACTAAGTGTTTATTTTCTCCTGACTGACCATTCAAACAGAGCGAGGGCAAGAATCCTCCTCCTTTTGTTAAAGCCATAGAACAGTATTAGGAAAAGTACGCAAATCCACCCTCTTGGCCAAACAAATTGATCAACATGGTCGTAAACAGTATAAAGGAGGGGGTTTAGTATAAAGGAGGGGGTTTAAATGGTAAAATATGAACCATAACATTGTATAATGTGGAAAAATAAGGAAAATCTAATGCACCGCTGATTAGATAGAGCAAAAGTTCACAGCTTAATGACTGAGCTGTGCCTCTCCGGCCACAAGTCTTGTAGATAGCCGATCGGCTAGCCGAGGCTGCCACGTGTGGCGATGTTCGTGTGTGCTTGGCATGTAATGTGCAGACGAAAACTTCAAATTACAACCATCGGCAATATCGATCTGCTATCATAGATTTTTTCTAAAATGTAAATAAATCAATTGATAGACGGTTTCTTGACCAAATTTTTATAATTCCATACAGTATTAGTAAAAATATATTCTTTCACATGGTCGATGATAAAAGCGTGCATTTCATTATTTTTGTGCGAGGTTTTTTTCAAATTAAGTCATTTGGCTTTAAGCAGCCAGAGTCCTCATTTCATTCCAGCAACATGATCAAACTATACTTCACAGTGAATATGACAAAGTGTGATGAATTATTCTACTGGTCTACCAAATTTGAACATTCACATCCCCTCAAATAGACCTGGCCCGTTGCAGAAAGAGATACAATTGATTGTAAGTTACAATCAAATGTATCTCTTTCTTGTGTTCTAAATAAGCAAATCTGATTGGTACCAGAAAGTGATATAATTGATTGTAAGTTACAATTAATTGAAAGTCGGATCAGGTGTTCTAAATAAGCAAATCAAAACAAATTTTCAGATTTACAATCGATTGTATCTCTTTCTGCAACGGGGCCCTGAACTGCTAAGACTCTTCATTTGATTAATTCCTGCACCCAGAAAGTTTTCAACATCTCAGCTAGTACGCTCTTTTCCAATTTAACAAAGCATTATTTACAAAAGCAACCATTGTGCAATATAAAAAATCAATGAGACATTCATACAAATGTCAAAGTTGAAATTCGTAAATTTGTTTATAATCTATACATGTTCATACAGGTACTTCCCTGGGTCTTTCTCTTCTACTAAAATATATGTTCTTTTCAAAATTAAAAATGTTAGGAGGAACAAATAAAATCTTTTTGTGTGTATGCTTTTAAACAAGTGTAATTGCCCACATCATTTTTTCATAGAATTCTGAGTACAACACCATTATGACCAAAACTAACAACATAAAAAATGTAGAGTAAAACCTCATTATAAGGGGCACCATGCATCTATTGAATATACTTTGTTATTCAATTCAATTAATTAATATTCATATAGCGTCGGATTAGGGCTTAAAAACAACAAAATACATTGAACCTGGAGCTTTGAGATACCCGCAGTATTCTAGGTACCTTGTAACAGAGCCTTGTTACAGAACTTTCCACTGTACAGTGCCACGTAGGTCTAGTGAAATTGCCTTGTTACAATTCAGGTTTTTGCAAACATTAATTTGTTGAAGATCTCTTGGCCCTCTAACATACATTGAACAGCAAGATTTCTCCTTCTTTCTTTTCATTAAAAATTGGATAATTTAGTTTGCAGGAAAAAAAACCTGACCGTAAACCTATCAAGTATTCCTTGTCAAATTTCTATCGTTTCCTTGCACCCCGCCTTGCTACACCACCTCTCGCACCGCCCCGTCTGCGGCCACGTGGGCTGGCCTTGGTAACAGGAGCTGGCAACACTTCCTCTGCTACCTCTTCACTGGCCTCATCTGCAGGTTGTTCCTCCTGGACACCAGGTTCCTCTTCCTCCACCTCGGTACCCTCCTGGGACTCCTCTACTTCTACCCCCTCATCATCTCCTCCAACCTCATCCGTTACCTCCATTTCTTCTATTTCTCCTTCTACTTCCTCATCTACCATCTCTTCTTCTTCTTGCTCCTGGTCATCACCTTCCTCACCCCCCTCTACCTCTTCCTCTACCTCTTCATCAACCTCTTCAACTACCTCCTCGACCTCTTCAACTATTTCGTCGACCTCTTCACCTACTTCGTCAACCTCTTCAACTACTTCTTCAACTTCTTCTTCAACTTCCTTGACTTCTTCTGCAGCCCCTTCCTCCTGCGTCAGCTCCTCCTCCACAACTATCATCTGGTCTTCACTCTCCTTGGCTCCCTGGTCCTGCCCCTCTTCAGTCTCCTCCATGGTTTCTTCCCTCTCTTGCTCTCCTGTTGTAGTCTCCTCCACCACCACTACCTCTTTATCTACCACCTCCTCCTCCACCAACTCCTCTTCTTCCGGTGGTTGCTCCATTTCTTGGGCCTCATTCTTAGCCTGGTCCTCAGGAACTTTTGCTTGTTCAGCATCAGTAGCTTGGTCCTCTTTCTGGTCCATCACAGGTTCTTCTGCAAAGCAAAATAAATACAAAATAAATGAAAGCATGAAATTGCACAATTGTATATCTAGCCAGAATGACCTTGCACTGATCTTGATTTCTTAATTCAAGTTTGGAGATAATCCAACAGGTTCTTAAGATTTTGCAATTATAAGCAGCCCTACGACCTTTTACTCCAAAATTTGACCAGATCAGTGGCTTGTCAAGTCACATACAGTGAAGGCCACCAGGCAAAGAACACTTGGCAAAGGGTTGTGTAATTAATGAATAATACAATTACCACCACCTCAAAAATCAACAATGCCTCACGGTTCCAAACACGCCAAACGTCTAGGAGTGCGCCAAATCTATTCATGCGTAAGTTTGGAGACAATAGAATGACTGACGATGCATTTGTCCTAGACAATAGATAGTCTTCGCATGCAGACCCATGAACAAATGTTTTAGTATGGCGATGTGTTTTCCAATCATAATTTGTCTGGAAGACTATTTTTCTGAACTTGGTGGAATGGGCTACAAAAAATGTAACCTTCTATTTTTGAGAAGTGATGGTTCCCTTTAAGTATTAACAGGTTCTTATTTTTGTATATGAATTTTGACCTTTGAACCCAAATCTAATCAGTTCATTGGTTCCCTAAGATACATACAGTCACCATCTTAAGGGCAATTCCAAGCAAACATTGACATAACCCCTGATTTTTCAAATTCGTTGTACCATAACAAATTTGGTATCAAATGAAAGCTAAAAGATTGAACTTTCCAAAAATGCATTTTGTTTTTGAAAAAAAAATATTGTAAACTATTATTTTATTGTTAATATATAGCATAAATTAATTTTCAGTTATTTTCACAAAACATTCAATTAAATATAAAGCATAAAAGAACTGCGAAAAGGAGTTTTCATAAAATTTTATTTCAGTGTTGATAGGATCATTGCTTCAATTTTTCAGATAAATATCAATTTCGTCATTTTCGCTCTTCGTTCCGCTTCAGTGACTGTCTCATTTACAGTCATCAATATGTCACGGCGTTACACTAAAAACAGATCTTTTTAATATTTCTGGAAAAATATGAATGGGAATGAAATTTTTTTTTGTTTTCTCTGTATTAGCCCATAGGGCTATAAGGGGCCATCTACAAAGTATGTACGCACAAGGGGGGGTTAAATCTGATGCATACTCTCCATTGAACCACGTGTATAAAAAGTGCGTACAGGGGGGGAGGGGTGGTCAATTTCGGACCAAAAATTGCGTACGTACTTTGTAGATGGCCCCTAATATGGATGCTGAATAGCAGCATTATCTTTTACCACTTATTAATCTAATCAGTATCAATTTGGTCACGGCGTTACGTTTTGTGTAACGCTGTGACGCTACCTACTGGATTCCCATTGACATAATACAGTAGACATAATCAAATAGTGTAAGATATTTTTTGTAGGTATGCTTGGGCATTGCTCATGCTATAATTATATGAATAGGGTCAGTTGATAATGTTTCCATCTCGAAAGTTACCCGAGTCATGTATGTGTAGGGGTTGTACGTCCCTCTGTCTGTATGTGCATCTGTACATCAGTGTTCTTTTTTTTGGCAATATCTCAAGAATCGTTGGATGGATTTCGTTCAAACTTTGTACAATCCATGTATTTAGAGGTACGGATTATTGGATATGATTTTGGTCCATGAGGTCAAAGGTCAAAGGTCACATATCTAACAAATATATGTAAAAATTATATTAATATCAAGATAATTTGAGAATCCTTGAAGGATAACATGATAATAATACTGATATGCGTCCAGTGAAGTATATGACCTGATTAGTGAAGTATATGACCTGATTAGGGAATGGGGTCATGGGAGGTCATAGGTCAACAGGTCAAAATATTGTTGTTGTTTTTTGTTCTCACAATTAAGTTCCAGAATCAATGTTAGAAAGAGTACTGTAGGTAAAAGAACATTTTCTGAAAATGCTTGGGGCACAGGTCAAAGGTCACTTGGATAATTACCAATTCAAACACAAACATTTACTAACACTGAAATCATGTTACATGAAACAAAGCACTTGCAAATATGCACTGTGCAGACAGAAAATTAAACATTTGTATGTTTTTTTGAGAAACAAGGTCAAAGGTCAGATGTCAAAGGTCTCATATTTCATTGTTACATTTAAGTATGTATTTTGGCTTTAATATTTGATGGTTCCATGAACTAACTTCTGAAATAGATAAGAATTTCAGTTATGTCCTAAAACATTTTTTGATCAATAGAGGGCGCTATGCTGCAAATTTGTGTCATGCGGATGATCATTTAATAGCAACTTGGTTATATCACCCATTCATCTAGTTCTTTATTGATTCTGGATCACTACATTAAAATTATATCATATTATTCATCTCTTTAATATCTCCCATATATATAACATGTACAATTCAGAGGTCACGGCGTTACAGTCACGGCGTTACAATGCACAGATACATTTATGATATCATATTTACTATGAGCTTTGGATTTTTTCTACATTTTTATTTGGATGTTCTAGCTTGATGTCTAGTACAAAGAATCAATCTGACAAAATTACAAAATGTTCCTGTAGTTCACAGAGTTTACTTAGTTTCTTACCATGTAAGAAACCCATGTCTTTTTGCTGTCACGGCGTTACGGCAGATATTGATATTCATAATTCATTGGGAATTTTGGTTTTCTTTCCCATTGTAAATAATTGGTAGGATAGTGGTAACAGATGCATATCAAAAGTTGGTTCTGGATATTTAGATTTTATGAGTTATTTGGACTTTCATTGTGAGAAACACCCTCTGACCGTCACGGCGTTGGAATTGCCCTTAAGCCCTCCGCAGAAAGAGCCGACTCGACTCGATCTGACTGGTTTTCAATCGGTTCAGCTTAGTATACGTTGCCTCAGGACTCCTGTTTTGCCTGTCAAGAGCCAGTCGGAGATCACTCGAGGCCGATTCAACATGTTGAATCGGTTACAAATGTGCAAAACCGACTCTAGTCCGACTGAAAACCAGTCAGATCGGGTTGACTGTGTGCGGAGGGCTTGCAATCTGTTAACCAGAGCCCATACTCATAAAAACTCTAGCTAAGTGCCTTGCTAAGTGCATTTTAAAAAGATATTGTGAATACAAGGAATTTTGCATATTCAATGAACCCTGTGACCTCATCATCCCTAAATCTCATTGGCTCTTCAAGATACATACAGATTCCAAGTTCATCACCCCCAAATCTCATTGGCTCTTCAAGATGCATACAGATTCCAAGTTCATCACCCCCAAATATCATTGGCTCTTCAAGATACATACAGATTCCAAGTTCATCACCCCCAAATCTCATTGGCTCTTCAAGATGCATACAGATTCCAAGTTCATCACCCCCAAATATCATTGGCTCTTCAAGATACATACAGATTCCAAGTTCATCACCCCCAAATCTCATTGGCTCTTCAAGATACATGTATACAGATTCCAAGTTCATCACCCCCAAATATCATTGGCTCTTCAAGATACATACAGATTCCAAGTTCCACTAAAAATTGCCGCCGGGCCAGTAAAACAAATATTTGGTGGCCCGACAGGGCCAGCAAAAAAAATAAATACAAAATAAATAAATAAATTAAAAAAATAATTTGCAGATACCCAGTAGTCATGTTTAGTCCTGTTTATGGCATGACAAGAGCTTGCTTTTAAATGTGCATTCAGCAAGTTATACCCTTTTCTCACATACAAAATATTGGTTTGTTAAAAAGTTGCAAGTAAATTGAGCAAGTAATACTGCTGCTAATGAATATTCATACATTCTTGAGCAGCCATACTCATTTTCTAACCAGTTGTTGTAAACAAAAATTTCATATTAAAAATCTTTATTAGTAATTTCAGTTATTTGCATATTTTCATATCAAGTGAGCATCATATTCATGAGCAGCATATATGCATATTTATTAAATATTCATATATGCTGCTCATGAATATTCATATATTACTGCTCAAAGTACAACTACCCAATAAATGTGCAATTTTTGTCTTTTTTGAATTTTCTCCTTTTCTCCTTTTATATCATTTTTGTTTTGTCACCTAGACCCTGGCTATGTATGACTGGAAGTGTAATTGTCACTCGTGTGTATACAATATCTGTGATTTTTTGATGAAGATAATGAATAAAAAGACATGACACACACACGTCACATTCATCCTAATTCATATTTATTCAATTCATCTTACAATGAAACAAAGGGGAATGAAAAAAGTATTGCCTAGTACCCTGAAACTATCAATATGGTATTGTATTAATTTTACTTTTGTTTTTCCTTATTTTTTTTCGGGCCAGTAGATTTTGGTTTTGGGCCACCAAATTTGGATAAATACTAATTTTACTGGCCCGACCGGGCCACCAGCAAAAAAAGTTAATTTCGAGCACTGATTTACGTAACTGCCAACATTTATTTTAAACTTTATATATAATTTACAAAACGAGACATTTTCCACCCTTTCCCGATCACATTCGCGAGTTTTTTCTTTGGTAAAAATGTCACAGGTTGCACACCTTCGGCACGATGGTTGCACAGTTTCTGCACAGTTGGGCAATTCCATGATTAGAGGGACATTCAACCAAATATTCTATTTAATTTTTCTCAAATCCTGGTTGTTTTTCTTATCTCAGGAATCACAATTAATCAGAGAGAGCTTTAATTTCCCACCTTTAAATCACACTGTCGTGTCCTCGTTACGGAGAAACAGAACTATACATGAAATGGCACATGTGGGACTACACATGCTTTAAACACAGTTTTATAGGGTTTTAAAGAAATGTATAATTTCTTTTTCATTTTTTCCTTTTGGATACTGTAAAACACTTCATAGTACACCGACCAGTGTCTCCTATATGAATTTAAAATGCATATTCATGCTTAAAACATCATTTTAATTTAGACGGACAAACTGTAACGGTACTAGTGCTGTTGACGAGTCACGGGTACCCGGGTCCCGCCGAAAAATGTTGAGTCCCGGGCGCAAAAATCGATACTCGATATCCCGAAAAAAAAAGCAAAAGTCCCCTTTTTGAACGCCCAAGTTATCTGCCCACTCTCAATCAATATCTTTTCTTTCCTTTTTCCCTCTTTGAACGCCCGAGTTTGTCATAAATAGGCTGCATTTTTGTCACTTGAATGAACATGTTTTCCCAGCGGTGTGACATGCCGATAGCGAAATCAACAAATGGGTAAATTCCGGGTACCCGTGACTCGCCCGAAAAATTATCGCGAGTCCCGGGAGGGAAATACTCCCGAAATCGACACCTAACCAGGTTTTTGTTGTTTCTACTCAAACCAAACAGACATATTTCAATATTTGATACACCACACCACTTGCCAAGACACTGTCAATGGTGTAAGAATAAACAATTTGTTTCAGATGACTCCTGTTTATAAGAAATATTTTTCACAAGGACTCTTGTTTTTTGTCCATGTCCTTTTTTTGTAACGTTACTAACCAAAGTTTGAGTTTGTATTGTCACTCACTGAAATGTGTGTTTGGAATTACTGTGTGAAGAAGGTTTTGTCAGGGGGTATTGAATGTACCAAAAATTTAAAGAAAATATTCAGGGCTTCAGGCATCTTTATGTAGCATCCTATTATATTGTTCAATATGCCTTCAAATGTAAAGTTACTAACCGTGGAATTGCCCAGTTGGTGAAAAGTAATGAATGCCCACATGATCGGATTTAGTCAATCACGTTACTGAATTTACCGGAGCCGTTTTTATAAACTACTAAACGCAATATCTTTGATATAATGGGGTGATGGTTCAGTTTAATTTCAACTTACCAGATGGCTTGTCCTCTTCTCCAGGAGCGGTAACCATGTCAACAGCCTCTGCTTTGTCCTTGGCAGCCGATGATGCAGCTTCAGCTTGGGTTGTTAGAGTTGCCTCTGTCTCGGAAGTTTGCAGTCTGTCGCCCTCTTGTGGTGACACTGGAGCGCTGCCATTCTGCTTGCTCTTTGCTGCTTTGGCCTGTTGTGCACGCTTTTCCTATTTTAGAAATGATATAGATCAGTATGGTTTAGTTTGGTAAGAACAAAGGGGGGAGGGGTAACATTTTTGAGGGTTACTTATTTTACTTGGCATGGCTATTTTTCAAATGTGTCAAATTAGCCAGGCTCTTATGGGCATTTCAAGGGCAAAAGTGCTTACCGTACTGACTGGCATAATCGCTGCAGCTGCGTAAAGGCCGCATGCCGACTTTGAGCAATGAAATGAATTTTTAAAAAAGAAGTGGGAGAAAAGTGCACTAGGGAAACTGGCGACATAACATGCCCCGCCACGCCCCGCCAATTCCGCCCAAATAATCTTGGCAAACAAGAAAACTGCCACTAGCACTGCAAGCTACGAGTCGAGTATTGCTGCACATGATGTACCATTGAAGTGGAACTGAATTTAACTTAGTCAAAATGACCAAACTCTACCGTACCCCTAATGTACTGTACTATAAACTACAGAGCTAGAGAACCCCGAATTACTGTGCAATGCCTTACATAAGAGTATCATCACGCATTGCATCATACCAAAAACACCAATGCTAGTCGGCGGCGTGTACCTTTAAATACTGGTAAGTGACTAGCAAGCGCGGCGCTGGCAGTGGTAGACTTTTGTTTCATTAATATTGTAACTTCAAAGTTAAAAATGTATCGGATTTAGCAAATATCAGCAAAAAAAGGTGAGAAACCTTTCTAGGCCAGAGTAATCACGCAATACATACAGTGCAGTATAAACTTTAGTCCCACACATGCGGAAATGTGTTGTTTTGGGGCCAGTCAAAAGTCAAAATTTGACTATCGCCGCGTACGCCCCGCACCCCAACTTTGCGGGTTTTTTAAAAGGAAAAAGTATGCGGCTATTACGCCGGTCAGTACGGTACATAGATCTCTCTGTCACATTAGCAGAGCTCTTTGTGGCATTTCAAGGAAGGGCTTAAGTGCTAGAATAGATCTCTTTTGGGCATTTCAAGGGCTAAAGCGCTAGAATAGATCTCTTTTGGGCATTTCAAGGGCTAAAGCGCTAGAATAGATCTCTTTTGGGCATTTCAAGGGCTAAAGCGCTAGAATAGATCTCTTTTGGTCATTTCAAGGGCTAAAGCGCTAGAATAGATCTGTTTAGGGCATTTCAAGGGCTAAAGTGCTAGAATAGATCTCTTTTGGGCATTTCAAGGGCTAAAGCGCTAGAATAGATCTCTTTTGGGCATTTCAAGGGCTTAAGCGCTAGAATACATGTAGATCTCTCTGTCAAGTTAGCAGGACTCCTATCGGCATTTCAGGGGCTAAAGCGCTAACATAGATTAATTGACTCGCTGAAATTATTTCTTTATCTTTTATATGAATGATATAAAATGAGCACACAGAGGGTAAAATAATTCATATATCCAAGTTAAAACTAGAATATCCAATTTAAAGGGATAGTTGAGTTCTGGTAAAGAGAGTACAGTTTTGGTCAAACTGAATTTTAGTAACCAAAACCTGCACCATTATTTCTGTGGGGGGGGGGGGGGTAAAATGGGGCATACCTTGATATTCTTGCAGTGGGATTCTGTGAAAGGGGGGGGGGGCATAAAGTGGTGCATACCTTGATATTCTTGCAGTGGGATTCTGTGGGGGGGGGGGGGGGAAGTGGTGCATACCTTGATATTCTTGAAGTGGGATTCTGATGGGGGGGGGGGGGGGGGTAAAGTGGTGCATACCTTGATATTCTTGCAGTGGGATTCTGTGGGGGGGGGGGGGGGGTAAAGTGGTGCATATCTTGATATTCTTGCAGTGGGATTCTGTGGGGGGGGGGGGGGGGTAAAGTGGTGCATACCTTGATATTCTTGCAGTGGGATTCTGTGGGGAGGGGGGGGGGTGTTAGGGGGTAAAGTGGGGCATACCTTGACATTCTTGCAGTGGAATTCTGTGGGGGGGGGGGGGGGGTAAAGTGGGGCATACCTTGATATTCTTGCAGTGGAATTCTGTGGGGGGGGGGGGGGGGGTAAAGTGGGGCATACCTTGACATTTTTGTAGTGGGGCTCTGTCCTGCAGTGGGTCACCCAGGCGCTGGTCTCGTTGGTGTAGAACCTCCGGCACAGCTTGCAGAAGAACCCAGTGACTGGCACAACAAACTCCACACCTACAAAGGGACATTCAAATAACAAAATAAGCATGCACGAATAACAATCTCATGTTTATGCATTGATCGTTCTACTTTCAACTAAAATTGTTCTTTGTGGTGACTGACTAAACATTGCCAAGTGGAACCTGGTTATCAAGAGCTCTGATATAAGAAAACCCTTTTATAACAAGGTAATACTGCTGCTACCAAATCTTAATTTGTTTTTACCCTGATACAACAAGGTAAATTCTCATAATACCAAGCTCCTCATTGTAAAAAGGTTCCATTGTATTTGAACTAAGCCCATCAGTGAGTTTTTGATGAACAAATGTTAACTCTATACTGTAGTTCTACCAAGGAAATAATGTAATGTATATTTCATGGGCTACTTTTCAAGTTTGCCTGCATGAAAATAACACTCCAAAATTAGATTTGCATTCAACAATTAGCCAGAGCCCCCCTGTATTTTTTTCTCGCTAAGTGACTCGCTAAGTTTTACAAAGTTTTGACAACAGCCTTTTCCAGTTTAGTTAGATGACCCAATTGAAAATTCCAGATATCAGATTCAACATATGCAGAGTCCACTGAGCTAGCATGGATTAGCACTACGGGTAAAAGTTGCATGAGTTACACCAACAGGTGTTCTTCCCAACAACGAGTTGACTCTTTTGGGGAGTAGTCTTGATTTTAATCTGCTCCAATGCTCAAAAGCGCTGTTTCTCTTATTGCTACAAAAATCACCAGGTATGCTATAAAGGCACAAGTCAATGACCTGATTTGTTTTACAATTAAAATAAGCCTGAAATTCTATATAATCAATGACTGCATTCAGGCTTATTATGCTCAGCAATTAACTTCCTTGATTCACACAGACGTTGTGAAAAGTTGGACTGTAAAAGGCAACAATGTCATCAAGACCTTTGGTCTTGAAATGTCTCAAGACCAAGACCACTTGGAATCCAGAAACCCAGAGTCCAGTCAAGACCTAGAGGTTCCTGACCGAGACCTTGCCTATCAGATCGAATGACAAGATGAAAGTGATGACAGGCGATGTGCATGATACAGATCTACAAAGGAATTCCTATTAGGTTTGGTCAGACATGTTGACTGTGCACTGTGTGTAATGCATCGGATGCATGGAATCTAATGAATGCACAGCTCTGCAACAATATATTGGACCAAGCTCTTTTAATATGGATATTAGTGATGTAGTAATAATACTTATGTAACTACATACCATTTTCAATAGTAATTCCAAAGTAAAGCCATTATATTTCCTTATTTCGACAAATAACATGATCAGTAAGTTTTTTATGTGTACACACATACTAAAAGCAATAAAACTACTTAGGTTTTAATGTAAAAGTTACCAGCAACACTTTTCACTTAGTCATTGCTTGATTTGGCCTTTGTTCAGTTCTAAGTCTTCAAGCTTGTCCCAGATGGTAGTGGGCATTCACTGATTTGGCCTTTGTTCAGTTCTAAGTCTTCAAGCTTGTCGCAGATGGTAGTGGGCATTCACTGATTTGGCTTTTGTTCAGTTCTAAGTCTTCAAGCTTGTCATTGTTGGTAGTTGGCATTCACTGATTTGGCCTTTTTTCAGTTCTAAGTCTTCAAGCTTGTTGCAGATGGTAGTGGGCATTCACTGATTTGGCTTTTGTTCAGTTCTAGTCTTCAAGCTTGTCGCAGATGGTAGTGGGCATTCACTGTGGTATGGGGCCATCTACAAAGTACGTACGCACAAGAGGGGAGGGGGTGTTCACGCTGATGCGTACGCTACATTCAACCACATGGATAAAAAGTGCGGAGGGGGTCAATTCCAGACAACAATTTGCGTACATACTTTGTAGATGCTCTGTAAAGTTGCTGACAATATTCTCTGGTAACAGCAGCCCACTCGAGAAGTTCAAACCGTTTTATCTTGTTAACTGGCTTCAGTTCTCACATCTTCTCTTTCCGCTCATTCTAAAGATTACTGAAATGAGGTCTGGGACTATAGAGTTCCAAGGCAATGATGTAACATTGTTAGAAGATGGTAATGGTTCGACAAAAACTTATCCTTTGATTCTGGCTTATGTTAATTGGTTGAAGCTGGACGATTGCCTTCTTAGCAACAACTCGGTCACAAACTTCTGACTTGCCCAACATTGCTTAGAACCGTTACCCATGTCAATGAATAGCTGTGACGTCAGTTTCCTAGTTGACAGCTCAGGGGTCTCTTTGCAGGCATCCTGGTTCATGCTCCTTTCCTCTGCTGTGGTTAACCACTAGAACATTCATGGGCCTGTCCACGTCTTCTGCTACTGCTGAACATCACATGATCAGTTGTTAGGCACATTGCTGATAACAGCTGAAGCCCTATCTGTGATTCTCAAATCTGTGTGCTTCTGCAGTCTGTTCTCTGTGTCTCTTGTTGACCAATGGCTTCCTCCTTGTTGAACCATTGGATTGAGACCTTCAGTGCTTAGAAACATAAAATGTTATTTATTATTATTATTAGTTGTTCAGTTGTTGGTTAGAATCAGGTATTGGACTCATTGTTGAACCATTGGAGTGAGACATTTTGGTTGCTCAGTTGTTGGTAAGAATCAGGTATTGGACTCATTGTTGAACCATTGGAGTGAGACATTTCGGTTGCTCAGTTGTTGGTAAAAATCAGGTATTGGACTCGGTGCTGAACATTGCTGAAGTCCAATCTCCGATATTCCACTATTGTTCATGTTTGAGAACTGCAATCTTTCCCATATATGTCTCTTGTTGATCAATGAGTGCTTTCTTGTCCAACTGTTGGAACAAAACCTTCAGGTTTGTCTGCCTCTCTAGGTCTTCTGGTCAGTTGTTCAGTTGTTGGTAATAATCAGTTGTTGAAACATTGCTGAACAAGGCCCAATCTTTGTTTCTCAAATTTGTTCTCTGTTCTCTGTTGTCTCTTGTTGATCAATGTCTTCCTTCGTGTTTAGCCATTGGATTAAGACCTTCAGTTGTTCAGTTAATGGTAATAATCAGAAATTGGACTCCTTGCTGGACAAAGGCTCAAGCCCAATCTTTGATTGTCAAATCTCTGCGTACCTTTGCAAACTGCAATAATTTCTTTCTGTTTCTTGTTGAGCAAGGGCTGCTCTCTTGTCCGATGGCTTATGGGATATCAGTCCAGCTTCCTGGAAACTATTACACAATGTGTTACAAACATTAATGTTTACCGCCAGTCCATTTAAAATGGTTTGAGGCCAATCTTTAATGAATAAAGCATGAACAGATAAGACAATAGATGGAGGAAAGAAGTGCCAGGATGTAGCTTTTTACTTCCAAACTTGTTTGGTGAATGAAGTGTATTTGTAGAAATCACAAGTTTGGGGCAATTTCTCTCTTTAGAGGCCTTTTTATATTTGTCTAACACTGTATAGGAACTCCAACTAGGCCACTCTCATCAAGAATCAATGTACTCATGTTCAATTCCCTTTCTGAGCTGGTAAGACTGTTCTATGGTATTACTATATGCACTAAAAGTCAGCAAATGTTCCATTATGAATTGAAACAAATGACCATGAAACCATTGACTTATATGACAAAACCATGGACAAATTTAATGCATACAAACAAAAGGCAGAAAATATGTGGTAGGCATTCTAAACTCTTTGATATAGCATTTATAATGAATGTTTCAGTGTAAAACACCCCTGTACTAAATAAGATGCTTGGTACAATAATATTTTGCAGAGCTGTAGATGTACACACATCTTCTGTTACAACTGCTATGAGTTGAACTTGTGACAGATCAATGAATGATCTGGCTTACCATATCTCCTCCGAGCTCAGGAGGCTATCAATAACTGTTGTGCTAAACACCTTTTCTACTTATTATAAGTTGTAATATACAAAGAAGTTGGTCTGGATCTACACTGAATCAACATAATAATTGGAACTGCATAGACCCCTCTTAAAACAGATCCATCAGATCTGTAATAAGATTTTCCATTATGAACAATTTGTATTGATACATAAGACATTAAATATGTGATGCTGATCTGCTAGGAGCTGACATTGCCTTTCATCCTGTTCTATACGATGACCATATGAAGATCCAAAAAGGATAGGCACTCTGTCTCAATTTGTACTTATCCAATTTATACATAGATAATAGTTGTCTTTGATCTTACATCACTAGCTCTGATCTGCTTTTAATCCAGTTTGATCAGAGGTGATCCTATATGATCTGAAATAGACCATAAGATGATCTAGGTTGATAGTAATGTTTCTACATGTTGCACTGACCAATTGTAAACATTAGCATTTTCATCTGTGTGGATCTGGCATTGCTAGCTTGATCCAAATAGATCTGTACTTGACAGATCCAGATCAATGTGCAATATTGTATGAGGATCAGGCAATAATTGGACAAGTCTATGTAACCTGATCGGGCCAATGTATACTTACGAAGTGGTGGATCTGCATGGATCTAACTTTTCTTTTGATCCAGCAATATCTGCACTGATCCAGTTAAATCCACAATGACCATGTGGATCAAGAGGATCACAGCAAGGATCAGAGAGGGATTAGTGGAGGATAGAAGGGTATTGTTGAGCAATGGAGAGCATCAGAGGCTCTGCCTGTTAGAACCTACCCACGGAGACATTCGGATTGAAGACAGACAAATCTTCTGTCTCATCTGACACGGGCGGCTTTGATCCTTGCTTGGCTTTTGGAAGTCCACTGGTGCCGGCCTGATCGGCAGGAGTGGTCAAGTTCTGACCAACCTCCACTGAAGTTTCTTCTTTGGCTGAGCTCAGACTAGTTGCTTCCTTTCCCTTGGCCTGGAGAGGGTTTGTCCATTCATACATGTCACATATCAATTAAATAGAACAAATGGAAATAGAATCATCTCAGAACAAAAATAATTTTTTCTTTTTTTCAAATTAAGTAGTTGAATTTAGAACATAACACACAAGAAAATCTAAAATTGACATGGCATCATTTAAAATGAGTTATGATGAGAAATTAATTGAAATACACACTTTTCAATCTTCATTCCATTCCTAATCAAACATTCTATTATGTGAACTAGCAAAGTACATAAGAAAATCAGGAAAATAATGTTGTAATGAGATTTTAATTTAATTACTTCATGTCTGTTTTTGTGCTTGTGACTGGCAGTATTTATACTTCTCTTTTTTGTATTCACAGTTTTTCCTTCTACAAGACCCCTGCCTATTTTGAAGGGTGCTTTTGTTCTTTGTCCCTTTGTTTATCTTTCTACCAATGTGTTACACAACTTGTGGTCTGACTTACCTCTTCCTTCTTCCTCTGCTCAGCTTCTCTCTGGAGGGAGAAGGGAAATATACGAAGATAAACAAAACACATTGCATTTCAGAGTGAACTGAGAAATCATAATAAATATAGTTATATAATAATAATTCACATATTTAGAGCACAATAGTAACAATTACAATTACCATGACTATGTCCAAAGGGTAAAATAGGATTACAAGACTACGACGTGCTCACCTCTCGGTGCTTCTCGCTCTTTCGATGATGGTAGAGCATGCCACGTTTACCAAAGGTCTCGTTGCACAGCACACACTTGGGCTTCTGGTTCTTCTTCAATTTCTGTGCAGAAAAAAAAAAAAACATGATAAAGTTGTATGATAGCAGTGACCTGGATGAACAATTGACACTTTTTTTTAATCCTTTGAGAGTTTTTGCACATGTCAACAAAGGTACAAGATCCCTTTAATATATTACATTGATGACCGGGGTAATAATAGTGATGCGCCGCGAGCGTCGAAAGACAGAACGTGCGCTATATAAGTAGACACCATTATTATTATTATTATATTACTGATAAAGCCTCATCACCATTACTTACAATGTGCTTCGGTGTCTTGACGTGTTGTTCTAGATTACCAACAGTAAACTCGGAGCAAAGGGTGCAGAACTTGTGAAAGAAAATCGTAGGAGGTCTGGAAAAGAATTGAGAAAAAATTGGTTTAAATATTTTTCAGAATGTAAAAACCGTCCTGTTTGCTTGTACACAAATTATTGACAATCGTTTCACACATAATAAGCCATTGTACACCCTCAATAAGCTTTAAGTGGGTCAAGAACACAGTCTTGACGATTTTCACCCATCAACGCTGTTTGATACTTTATCTGGAAGCAGAACTAGAGGTCACTAGTATAAACTGCAGAAGAAACCTGTCAATTTTAATTTGAGGCAGTGTTCTTTTTCACAGAGAGTGATAAATGAATGGAACAGTCTACCCTTGTATGTTGTAGACAGCTCGTCCATAAATGTCTTTAAATTTAGATTTTTGTCTGTAAAAAGATACAAATTCAGTCCTGATGAAGGTTTTGCCTGCCCATGTTCATCATGTGCTGTACAGCGTCACTAATCGCAGAGAAGTTCAGACCTACTCTGATGTCAATGAGGGGCAAATAAGTTTGTAAAACTTTCTAAGTCCACATCCAAAGGTATACCCAAGGTAACATGTACGCACACAAATCTGTCTTACCCTTCCAAGGTATACCCAAGGTAACATGTACGCACACAAATCTGTCTTACCCTTCCTCTCCTATCTTGCGCGGCTGCTCTCTCTCCTTCAAGATGAATTCCTTCATAGTTTCCTGGTGGTAGTTGCTGAATACATGGGACTTGAAATCCTACACACACAAGGGAAAAACAAGTGATGACATATATCAGGAACATTCACACTTTTGTCTGATTTATGTCCCAATTTCAGTGGATCCTACCACATATATACACAGCCAGATACACAGTTCAGATGTGAAAAAGAGGAAAGCAGTCAAATGAAATGAGAAAATCCTATATTCTTTCATGTCAAGCATTGCAGACTTTTTATCAATAAATATTGCACGATTTTGAAGAAAGAAAAAACAGCATACAAATAAAATGTTATTTGGGGGGGGGGGGGGCAGTAAATGTTGCAGTGTGGAACTTTGTCTTTCTCCCATCATCAAAAGAAACAGTCATTATACTCGCCTGACTGAGCCACTGGTAGTAGTATGTAGTAAAATTTACTGTGGAGCCTTACTTTCCTCCTCATAATATAGGAATGTTCCCCCCTTTTGGGTGATCAAAAGAAACAGCTGTTATACCCGCCCGACTGGGCAAAAATGTAGTGTGGAGCCTAGCTTTTCTCCTACCAATTAGTCTGGAAATGTTTGTTTCTTTTCCTTATCAATTCCCAAGTGAGACAGGTGACTTACGACAGCAGTCTTGCACGGCTGGAGACAGGGGTGGCAGTAGAACAGCTCCTCACTCGGTGGTTGGGGCCTGGCATTTCTACCCCCATAGGCAAATTGGCTACCACGCATCGAGCCCCTCGACCCTCTCATACTACTCAGCGCACCCCGGCCTCCTGAAAGCCAGGCCGAGCTGCGATCTCTTCTGCCTCCTTTAGGATTGTTGTTGCCAATGGTGACCCTAATACCACCAACTGGGCCCCTCCTAGCAGGATACTGAACAAGGGGCTCAACCCTAGGGGGCGTTCTGACTCTACTAGGGGGGTTCCAGGCTGGTGGGGGTTCTCTGGGCGACTGTTGGGGGCCCCTGGGCGACTGTTGAGGGCCTCTGGGCGACTGTTGAGGGCCTCTGGGCGACTGTTGAGGGCCTCTGGGTGACTGTTGAGGGCCTCTGGGCAACTGTTGGGGTCCTCTGGGCGACTGTTGGGGGCCTCTCGGCGACTGTTGGGGGCCTCTCGGCGACTGTTGGGGGCCTCTCGGCGACTGTTGGGGTCCTCTGGGTGACTGTTGGGGTCCTCTGGGCGACTGCTGTGTCCCCCTGTTGCGACGTCTGGGGCCGCGGTCTCTGCCTGCAGGTTTCTGATTCAGAGTGAAAACAAAAGGTTACACTGGAACATTATTTACAATACAAACACATAAAGATAAATATCTCTATGACATTCAATGAACCATGCTGGTAACTGCTTAAGCAGGGCTTGACACCAGCACTGGTCTGACAGCAGGAAACCAGTAAAAACTGATGAGGTGCAAGTCAAAATGTAGTGGTCTGTTCGGGCAACTGGACAGAATGAGAAGATCTTTTATTTTTCCATGACGAGCGTTGTCCGTCCATCATTGTAGTTTTTAAGGTCGGTTCGGTCGATCACACCGGGTACCGACCGTTTCAATCGGTACCCAGTTTCGTTTTATCGGAAACGGTGCCCCGAAAAAGAAAAAAATTGATATTCTACTTACATGATTGCATGGCATTTGAAAGCTGAACAGAAAAAAAATGAGCCCCAAAACAATGAAAAAAACTGCGCAAAATATTGGTAAATTTTGATTGCAGTGGTGGTCCTAGCCGGGTAATTCGTAACTGAAGTTAGAGTGCGAGCCGGGGCAACTGAAGTTAGCTAGCATAGCACTCGATCTTCTCGCGATATCGCGCGCTGCGAGGTACCGAAAACTTGCTGCTAACTTCAACCTTCGATTATAGCGGCCGATTTCAGCTTATACCTCCCGAACGTTCTTTGGAAATTTACAGATATTCAGCGCAGATTTTTCATTGTTTTGGGGGTCATTTTTTATTCTGTTCAGCTTTCAAATGCCATGTTATCATGTAAGTAGACTACCAAAATGGTGTAGATCACAAAAATGCTAATTTATAGCCACTTTTTGAAGGCAGTGGCTCACCAGCACGATCGTACAAATTTACATTTGATGTTTCCCCGCGACTGGCGGGCTGAGTTTCTGTGACTGGAACGTGTGGCGCGATGCTGAACAAACGATCGATTTCTAGGTCCAATTTACTTCGGAAAAAATACTTTTCTTGCGAAACTGAGTTAATTCTGGATAGTCTGTAACTATTTTTCCGTAAAGATTGATATGTAAATCCATCAAAGCGTCAATATTTGTAATATTATTTGCATATAAAAAGAGCAATATAAGCCCCAAACAGTGCATTTTTGCCGTTGCTTGCACGATTGCGTGATTTTACCGGTCCGAGTTTCGACGGTAAAAATTTATCGGGATACCGGTTCCCGACGAGTTATAGTTTATCGGTACCCGGTTTTGAAAATATCCGACGTGACTCAGCTTAAGTAGTTTTGATTTTAAAAAAAGTGTGTGATTATATATAATTATAAAAAGATGAAAAGAGGTGCATTTTTAAAGAACCCTGCATTACTACCCAACAAAAATTATCATTACACATGATGATTCCTTTTCAGGAAAACTGTGTGAGTTAATGGCAAATACGGTATTCATTCATCTCCCTAAACAAAAGAACTTCTCGTAGACATACCGTAGTGGCCAGGGAACTCGGCCGGGGGGAGAACCCAGCCAGGAAAAGGACAGGGCTGACTTTGAAATTAGATTTGCAGAGAATGCATTGAACATGTGACTCGAAACCTATATCAAACGATATATCTGCATATTGCTCATAAAATATGTGTATCTTGCTGTTCTGTATTTCTCCTGGTTATCTAGAAAATCGCTTGAAAGTCAGTCTTTACAATCCGAAATTTGTTATTTTTTCATTTTGTTCACGATAATTTGAGATTTCAATCTTTAGAATCTTGATTCTCGCTTTTGTAGATCTACGCTCAGTAGTTCATTTCGATAGAAACTTACACCAATTGGACTGCAATATCGGGGTGCCTTCGCTCAATCAAAAATTATCGCTCAACGGCAAAGCGGGTTTGCGCACAGCGCGATTTTATGTACGAAGGTTCAATTTATCGCAGTGCAGGTGAACTCGGCCACAGCGCACGGCGCGTGTACAAAGTCAATGGCGCACTGTGCTGTGTTTAACTGGCCGAGTTCCCTGGCCACTACGGTATGTCTATGGCCTGGGACCAGTAAAATAAATGTCTGGTCACCAGAATGTTCAACAAATCTCGTTTTGGGTGGCCATAACACACAGCTATGTCATTAATCTGATAATGACAGAATGCTCCCGTCCTATCAACCCTCATCCATACAGTTTTTTTATAGATAAAAGAATGGGGAAATGGGATTTTGAATGGTAAAGTGTTTACAATTGAAATGTAAATTAGATAATACTAAATTAATGCTTCAAATCACCATGTATTTAGATTATTTCACCTGCTTGTCTTGACCACCAGTACAACAAGTTATTGTGATACCCCTGGTATATAACATGGCAGGAGTTTGAACAAACAAGTTATTGTGATACCCCATATAACATGACAGGAGTTTGAACAAACAAGTTATTGTGATACCCCATATAACATGGCAGGAGTTTGAACTAACAAGTTATTGTGATACCCCCATATAACATGGGATGAGTTTGGTCTAGGGCCTGCCGCTTGATGGGAGGACCAGGCAGCTGGATGCCTTCTAGTCCAGGTACCCCTGGCTCCCTATTCCCATGTTTATGAGTTTGAACAAACAAGTTATTGTGATACCCCCATATAACATGGCATGAGTTTGAACAAACAAGTTATTGTGATACCCCCATATAACATGGCAGGAGTTTGAACAAACAACTTGCCATTCATTAGACAGATGGGCCACAAGCTAAGGTGGTGGAAAAATCTGAACCTTACCTGTTGGTCTAGGGCCTGCCGCTTGATGGGAGGACCAGGCAGCTGGATGCCTTCTAGTCCAGGTACCCCTGGCTCCCTGTTCCCATGGTTACCTCCGCTCGTGTTCCTGCCACGCCCCTGATTACCTGTCGGAGGAAAAAACAGAAATAAATACCCACAATAGATACAGCGACAGCTTGTTGATAAAAGAAAAATCTACAATAGGGTATAGATACAGTGCGGCTTGTTGATTAAAGAAAAATCTACAATAGGGTATAGATACAGCGATGGCTTATCAATAAAAGAAATATCTACAATAGGGTATAGATACAGCGACAGCTTGTCGATAAAAGAATTATCTACAATAGGGTATAGATACAGTGACAGCTTGTCGATAAAAGAAATATCTACAATAGGGTAATGCTGTTAGGTAAAGAAAAAATCCCGGATCGATCTCGGATCGGTAGAATTCAAAATCGCTAACGAGATTCTCGGATCGGATCGGATCTCGGAAAAAAATAATATTGCAATTTGCTCTGAAAAAAATGCAGCGTTGTAGACTTATCTTTCTTGTTTTATATGCCAATAATATTAACAATGTTGACGCTTTGAGGCATGCACATATCAATCTTTACAGAAAAACAGTTACAGACTATTCAGAATCAACTAAGTTTCGCAAGAAAAGTATTTTTTCCGAAGTGAATTGGGCCTAGAAATCGATCGTTTGTTCAGCATCGCGCCACACATTCACAGAACTCAGCCGGCCAGTCACGGGGAAACATCACATGAAAATATGTACGATCTTCTTGGTGAGAGCCTTCAAAAAGTGGCTATAAATTAGCCTTTTTGTGATCAACACAATTTTGGTAGTAAACTTACATGGTAACATGGCATTTGAAAGCTGAACAGATTTTTAAAAATACCCCCAAAACAATGAAAAACTGCGCTGAATATATCGATAAATTTCCAAAGCACGTTCGTGAGGGAAGGTTGAAGTAGTTACGGTACCGGTAGCAGCAAGTTTTCGGGCCGCTGCACTGCTGGCATGTTTCACGCATATTCGCTCGTGTACGGGTCTTTGTTTCATACGCCGGATTCATCCGCGATCTGTTATGTATTATACATGTAGTTGTTATTTACCGATTTTTGTAGTAGTTGTTTGCATTGCTTTGGGGCTCAGTTTTTTTCTGTTCAGCTTTTAAACGCCATGCAATCATGTAAGTAGAATATCAAAACATTTAAACATGGTGCAAATAACCAAAACACGTATTTTGAGCCACTTTTAGAATGCACTGGCTGATCAGCTCGATCATACAGATATACATCTGAAGTCTCCCCGAGAGTGTCGGCCTAACTTTGTGTGCATTTCCGTCGGCAATATCGTTCAAATGACTAGCAATTTTGGGCATCCTAAGCCTGGGGCCCGGCCCGGATTGCCGGGCCAAACCCGCCGGGTTTGGCTTCCCGGCCGGGCCGGGCCGGGTTCCGGGTTGGAGAGACGATTGCCAAAACCCGGGAAAAAAAACCCGGTAAAAAACATGTGTTTTGGAAAAGTTATATTCCCGTTTGAATGACACACTTATTCCAGTTTCTTTCGCAGTTTTTGTAAGTGGAAAACGGGACCAAAACAACGTCAAAACATTTCCGATATCTGCTAAATAAGTTGATTTTTAAATCGGGATTTGTCGACAATTCGATGAAGTTCCGTTTCAGATATTTGGGGGCTTTTTGGGGTATCATTTTCTCTTGGGCATATCAAAGTTTTTTCAGCATACCATAACGTAACTTTGTTTGCTAATTTTGAGAAGATGATAACGATGTTCCAGATAAGTTTGACATCGTTTTATCAGCAATCATTTTGATATTGCCTGCACTTATTTTGCGATGATGAAAACGATGTTTCATATTTGTTTTGCGTCATATTCTCGAAGCGCATTATCGTAACTTTGTTCGCTTATTTCAAGAAGATGAAAACGAAGTTTCAGATTTATTTTGCGTCATATTCTCGAAGCGCATTATCGTAACTATTTGTTCGCTAATTTCACGAAGATGATAACGATTTTCTAGATTAGTTTGACATCGCTGTATCGGCAATCATTTTGATATTGCCTGCTCTTATTTTGCGATGATGAAAACGAAGTTTCAGATTTATTTTGCGTCATATTCTCGAAGCGCATTATCGTAACTTTGTTCGCTAATTTCAAGAAGTTGATAACGATATTCCAGATTAGTTTGACATCGCTTTATCGGCAATCATTTTGATATTGCCTACTCTTGTTTTGCGATGATGAAAACGAAGTTTCAGATTTATTTTGCGTCATATTCTCGAAGCGCATTATCGTAACTTTGTTCGCTAATTTCACGAAGATGATAACGATTTTCTAGATTAGTTTGACATCGCTGTATCGGCAATCATTTTGATATTGCCTGCTCTTATTTTGCGATGATGAAATCGATGTTTCAGATTTATTTTGTGTCATAATCTTGAAGCGCATCATCGTAACTTTGTTTGCTAATTACAAGAAGATGATAACGATATTCTAGATTAGTTTGACATCGCTTTATCGGCAATCATTTTGATATTGCCTGCTCTTATTTTGCAATGATGAAATCAATGTTTCAGATTTATTTTGCATCATAATCTCGAAGCGCATCATCGTAACTTTGTTCACTAATTACAAGAAGATGATAACGATATTCCAGATTAGTTTGACATCGCTTTATCGGCAATCATTTTGATATTGCCTACTCTTGTTTTGCGATGATGAAAACGAAGTTTCAGATTTATTTTGCGTCATATTCTCGAAGCGCATTATCGTAACTTTGTTCGCTAATTTCACGAAGATGATAACGATTTTCTAGATTAGTTTGACATCGCTGTATCGGCAATCATTTTGATATTGCCTGCTCTTATTTTGCGATGATGAAATCGATGTTTCAGATTTATTTTGTGTCATAATCTTGAAGCGCATCATCGTAACTTTGTTTGCTAATTACAAGAAGATGATAACGATATTCTAGATTAGTTTGACATCGCTTTATCGGCAATCATTTTGATATTGCCTGCTCTTATTTTGCAATGATGAAATCAATGTTTCAGATTTATTTTGCATCATAATCTCGAAGCGCATCAACGTAACTTTGTTCACTAATTACAAGAAGATGATAACGATATTCCAGATTAGTTTGACATCGGTTTATCGGCAATCATTTTGATATTGCCTGCTCTTCTTTTTGCGATGATGAAAACGATGTTTCATATTTATTTTGCGTCATATTCTCGAAGCGCATTATCGTAACTTTGTTCGCTAATTTCAAGAAGATGATAACGATATTCCAGATTAGTTTGACATCGATTTATAGGCAATCATTTTGATATTGCCTGCTCTTATTTTGCGATGATGAAAACGATACATGAGTCGACATAAATGCCGTGATTTTACCGTTTACGATATCAAAATGAAGTGAAAACATTACGAATATTAGTCAATAAAAAATTATCATCGTAAGTATGCTTATTTAATAAGTCCGACAGACGATAAATGGGTCGAAATAAATGCCAAAATTATACCGATTGCGTTCTCAAAATACGCGAAAACGTATTTCTTCGGACCTCAGTAACTTATCACATGAAATTATCATATATTTGATAATGTTGATGTTTCAGATATTTTAAGCACCATTTTCTTGTAGCGACTCATGTCTAAACGTCTGTTTGAATTATTAGATTTGATTAACTAATATTCGTAAGGTGTTCGCTTCATGTTTAACCCGTAACGTTCATCACAAATATTAATGTTCAACTCTTTATATAAAGAGGAATTCAAGTCCAAGTCACTTGGGCAAACTAAAAATAGTATACTTTACAAAATATACGGCAATGCTATAGGGCGATTTTTTCTTTTAAAAAAGGAATCGTGATTGCATTTTCGTTTCAATATGTCCATAAATCACCTTTCATGCTATATAAAGTTCGAAACACATTACAATCAACTTGAACTTTGAAGCATTATTCCATTATTCTCATAGTCGCAAACATCGCGACTCGCACCTCGTATTAAAACGGGGTACTCGCACATGGGGGCTTAACCGGCTTTCCCGAACGTCCGCATAACTAGTCGGCGGGAAGAAAAAAACAAACACGCTTCGAAGCAGATGCCCCGATTCACACATGCACACGCGCACACACAGTAGCCTGAGGAATGCCATCGATTTATTCAATAATAATCATCACTCTACGCACACGACATACATTTAGTTCTTGGCCACAATCGTCTTTACTTTTCTTCCACCAAATCATATCACCAGAATCAGAATCTTTATTCAAAAATTCAACTTGCATATCCATCATCGTTCCATAATAGCATTGATTATAGCAAACATATAATTTGCAAACAAACAAAATAAAGATTAATAAGTATGAAATACAACATTGTACGTGGCATGCATTTTAAATTTTTAATTCAATATGATTCAAACGGACGATAACTCAGTCGAAGGAAGTGCTGTGGTTTTACCGATTTCGTCCTAACAAATTGAGCGAAAACGTTACGAATATTAGTCAATCAAAAACTCGTCGTAATTCTGAAATTTAATAATTCAAACAGACGATAAATAAGTCGAAATAAGTGCCGTGATTTCAGCGATTGCGTCCTCAAAATGAAGCGAAAACGTTACGAATATAAGTCAATCAAAAACTCGTCGTAACTCTGAAATTTAATAATTCAAACAGACGAAAAATAAGTCGAAATAAGTGCCGTGATTTCAACGATTGCGTCTTCAAAATGAAGCGAAAACGTTACGAATATAAGTCGATCAAAAACTCGTCGTAATTCTGAAATTTAATAATTAAAACAGACAATAAATAAGTCGAAATAAGTGCCGTGATTTCAACGATTGCGTCCTCAAAATGAAGCGAAAACATTACGAATATAAGTCAATCAAAAACTCGTCGTAATTCTGAAATTTAATAATTCAAACGGACGATAAATAAGTCGAAATAAGTGCCGTGATTTCAACGATTGCGTCCTCAAAATGAAGCGAAAACGTTACGAATATTAGTCAATCAAAAACTCGTCGTAATTCTGAAATTTAATACTTCAAACAGACGATAAATAAGTCGAAATAAGTGCCGTGATTTCAACGATTGCGTCCTCAAAATGAAGCGAAAACGTGGCATGCATGATGCATTTTTAATTTTTAATTCAATGATTCAAACGGACGATAACTCAGTCGAAGGAAGTGCTGTGATTTTACTGATTGCATCCTAAACAATTGAGCGAAAACGTTACGAATATAAGTCGATCAAAAACTCGTCGTAATTCTGAAATTTAATAATTAAAACAGACAATAAATAAGTCGAAATAAGTGCCGTGATTTCAACGATTGCGTCCTCAAAATGAAGCGAAAACATAACGAATATAAGTCAATCAAAAACTCGTCGTAATTCTGAAATTTTATAATTCAAACAGAAGATAAATAAGTCGAAATAAGTGCCGTTTGATTTCAACGATTGCGTCCTCAAAATGAAGCGAAAACGTTACGAATATAAGTCAATCAAAAACTCGTCGTAATTCTGAAATTTAATAATTCAAACTGACGATATAGGTCGAAATAAGTGCCGTGATTTCAACGATTGCGTCCTCAAAATGAAGCGAAAACGTTACGAATATAAGTCAATCAAAAACTCGTCGTAATTCTGAAATTTAATAATTCAAACGGACGATAAATAAGTCGAAATAAGTGCCGTGATTTCAACGATTGCGTCCTCAAAATGAAGCGAAAACGTTACGAATATAAGTCAATCAAAAACTCGTTGTAATTCTGAAATTTAATCATTCAAACGGACGATAAATAAGTCGAAATAAGTGCCGTGATTTCAACGATTGCGTCCTCAAAATGAAGCGAAAACGTTACGAATATAAGTCAATCAAAAACTCGTCGTAATTCTGAAATTTAATACTTCAAACAGACGATAAATAAGTCGAAATAAGTGCCGTGATTTCAACGATTGCGTCCTCAAAATGAAGCGAAAACGTGGCATGCATGATGCATTTTAAATTTTTAATTCAATGATTCAAACGGACGATAACTCAGTCGAAGGAAGTGCTGTGATTTTACTGATTGCATCCTAAACAATTGAGCGAAAACGTTATGAATATTAGTCAATCAAAAACTCGTCGTAATTCTGTAATTTAATAATTCAAACGGACGATATAGGTCGAAATAAGTGCCGTGATTTCAACGATTGCGTCCTCAAAATGAAGCGAAAACGTTACGAATATAAGTCAATCAAAAACTCGTTGTAATTCTGAAATTTAATAATTCAAACGGACGATAAATAAGTCGAAATAAGTGCCGTGATTTCAACGATTGCGTCCTCAAAATGAAGCGAAAACGTTACGAATATAAGTCAATCAAAAACTCGTCGTAATTCTGAAATTTAATACTTCAAACAGACGATAAATAAGTCGAAATAAGTGCCGTGATTTCAACGATTGCGTCCTCAAAATGAAGCGAAAACGTGGCATGCATGATGCATTTTTAATTTTTAATTCAATGATTCAAACGGACGATAACTCAGTCGAAGGAAGTGCTGTGATTTTACTGATTGCATCCTAAACAATTGAGCGAAAACGTTACGAATATTAGTCAATCAAAAACTCGTCGTAATTCTGTAATTTAATAATTCAAACGGACGATAAATAAGTCGAAATAAGTGCCGTGATTTCAACGATTGCGTCCTCAAAATGAAGCGAAAACGTTACGAATATAAGTCAATCAAAAACTCGTCGTAATTCTGAAAATTAATACTTCAAACAGACGATAAATATGTCGAAATAAGTGCCGTGATTTCAACGATTGCGTCCTCAAAATGAAGCGAAAACGTGGCATGCATCAAAAACTCGTCGTAATTCTGAAATTTCCGTCATGAGCGCGAGTTGAATTTTTCACGTTGTCAAACTAGTAAAAAATAACATCGTAAACATGCCGATTCATCACAAAATAGAGGCGTCAAAAGCTTCAAATCAAAGCCATTTCAACGATGCCAATACAGCCTATTGTAAGCCCAAATTGTACTTCAGAGAGATGATGTAAACAGCGTTTATTCTGATGAGTTTTTACCGGGTTCCGGGCCGGTCCGGGACCCGGTAAAAAATCTGAAGCAACTTCCGGGCCGGTCCGGGCCGGGTTTTTTTCTTCCGGGCCCCAGGCTTAGAGGGCATCCTGTTCAATTTTCGACTGCGAAACGAATTAACGAACTAAGAATTTCTCCAAAATAACCACTCATAAAGTAAACAATATTGATTCCCCCATTCTTTATTTAAATTACACTACTTAATGGACTGTCAAACATGCACATTTTCAATAATTACTGGAGAAAATGGGTCGGCAAAATCTTCCGATATTTTCTACCGAGAAAATTTATTTCTCGGATCCGTCTCGGATCCGGCTCGGAAGCGATTATCGCCGGGAAATCGGATCGTTCCCGGATCGGATAACAGCATTACAATAGGGTATAGATACAGGACGGCTTGTCGATAAAAGAATTATCTACAATAGGGTATAGATACAGTGACAGCTTGTCGATAAAAGAAATATCTACAATAGGGTATAGATACAGCGACGGCTTGTCGATAAAAGAAATATCTACAATAGGGTATAGACAGGGCTGACACTCTCACTGGCCCGCTGGCCCAGGGCCAGTGAAATTGCACTTCGGGCCAGCAAAAATGTATAAAAGTCATACTTTGGTGGCCTGATCGGGCAAGCAGAATTTTTAACCCAACATTGACAAATTGAAAAATCTTGTTGTCTCCCATGTCATACTTCTTCTATAATCACATGTTTGATCAGTGATATTTTGAAAAGTAAAAAGTTTACTCATGAAATATCATTTTCGGGCCACCAGAAAAAGGGAAGAAATTATTTCACTGGCCCGACTGGGCCACTGACAAAAAATCTAAGTGTGGAGCCCTGGTATAGATACAGTGACGGCTTGTCGATAAAAGAAATATCTACAATTGGGTAGATACAGCGACGACTTGTCGATAAAAGAAATATCTACAATTGGGTAGATACGACGACTTGTCCATATACCCACAATGGGGTATAGATCTTCAGTCCCCATGGTGGGTTTTTCCTCTGTAGATGATCTACAGAGGAAAAACCCACCATGGGGACTGCTTGTCCATACAGAAGTGCTCCCTCAGATTAAAAAGTCAGGTCCTCAACTAAAGTATATCATGCACACTGTCGCGTGACATGACAGCACTGTAGGGACACTGATTTTCCGCGATCAACGGACGGAATTCGCGGAATTGACCATTTGAAACGGAAAATGAGTTTTCAAACGGAAAATCGCGGAAAACCTCTTTTTCCTCAAAAAACTATCAAATGTACATTGGTACTAATGCTCTGATACAGAGGAGCCGCGTTAGAGATATGTTATCAGAATAGCCGACTTTCGCACGTTATGAGCGGAAACCTTGCTGAATCCGAGCTCAGTTTGACAAGTTTAGTCTGTGCCTCGCGATCGCGCGCACGTGTATAACAATACTTCCGGGTTCATTCCGTGGTATACTACGGCTTTGGTAATGGTACGGAATTCGATTACTACACGACGTCACACGCTGATAGTGATACATACATGTATGAAAGCTTGAAGTTGAAGCGAGAGAAAATCGGTAAGTTTTCACAATAAATACCTATCATTATTGAATAACTACTCTCTGGCCTGTCGTAAGTCATTTATGATATCAGGCATGAAACATTCCCCCAAATTTTGATGATTTATGGGTGAAAAATCATGATTTTTACCCTACTCATTGAATTTTGTATAGAGTTCTATGGTAAACGGAATTTGCAGTTTTTCACATGTACAAAGTCTATGGCAAAACGGAATTTCTGTTTTTCAGGCAGGTAAAAACGGAATTCCAGATTTTCTGAAACGGAAAAGGCCTTTTTTTAAAACGGAAAATCAGTGTCCCTACAGCAGTGATACTGAAAACTGTGTTTATTGTGGCTTGCTAGTGATTTAGAGCTACCATGCTCAACCCTATATTTTGTAGCGAAAATTTGCCCTCAGCAAGTTTCAGTGAATGCATAGATTGGGCAGTGTGTGAAGGAATGGAGCTGCCATACAAGCCTCATAGATTGTAATGGTTCTCATTTTCTTTTTATTGTGCCAAACTGATTTTTATTAGCCTTACCTAAATCTAAGAAAAGGGAACTTTTGATATTCCCTGGATTGTAATCTACAGTTCTTGATGTGCACAGCATAAACTTGTTATTGAGAATTTAGTCATTTCAAGGTTCTGTAATAGTTTTATCAAGGACCAAATTGGTAGTCCACCAGTCTTGTTGTTGCAAGTTACCATCATATAACAATCAAGGAGGGAATCCTACCTGGAGAGAAGTCCATCTTGCGCTTCTGAGGCTGCCTCTGACTAGGCCCCTGCCTTCCCCTGCCACCAGGCTGGCCACCACGCTGGGAGCCTCTCTGACTGCGTCCTCCCCTCACAGACTCCTGGAAGCGGCCTGGTCCCTGGGGCTCTTGACGTCTCTGGTCCCGCCCTTGGCCCCCAGCGTTGCCCTGGTTACTTCTCCGATCCAGGACAGCTGCACGCTGCTGAAGCTCCCTGTTTGCGTCAGCATAGTTCCCGGCAGCTTGATGCGTGGCCATCAGCAGCTTCTTACGCTCCCTGCATTCAAGACAAGAATCAAGACAAATCTACAATTTTGTACAAATCAAAACAAAAATATATATCTAACATGAAAGCGACCATTTTAAAAACTAGAATTACTCCAATTCTGAGAGGACAATTATTGTCTAGAATGATGTTGTGCTTTGCCCAAACTGGATAAAGTTAATTCAAATATTAGTAACCCAAAACATTAAACTGATATATGAAATATACAACATATAGATATTAGTGCCAAGTCTTGTTTCTAAATACGGTTAGTCCAATTAACTGGTATCAATCGATAATTTGTACTCACACTTCAAGCAGTAAGGCCTGCTCTTTCAGGATGGCCTTCTGTAGCTCCACCTTGGCAGCAAGTTTCTGAGCCATATCGTGAGTCTGCAATGCTCTCATGTCTAGTTCTCTAGACCGGTCTTGACGCCCGGAGGGGGTGATATCCATGTCCCTGCCAAAATCCTGGCCTGAATTTCTGCCCCTGTCTCTGCTCGAATCCCTCCCCCTGTCGGGACCAGAGTCCCTACCTACATCCCGACCCTTGTCCCTGCCAGAGTCCCTGCCATGGTCCCGGCCAGAGTCCCTGTGCAGGTCCCTGGTGGAGTCCCTGCCAGATATGTCTCGGTTAGAAGAGGGTTTTGAAGGATACTGCCCCTGGCTCGGTGCAGGATATGGTACCTCAAGTGGCTCCTCAAACTCAAACTCATTGAATGACTCAACCTTTTCATAGGTGTCACCTAAACAGGGAAGGGAAAACAGAAGATCAGCTACATAATACAACTAAGATGCTTAGGAAAAGTTCAAACTTGCAGCCTAATTTACATTGAAGCTACACTATTAAAGACAGTGTTGACGATGTTCTAGTTGTTTAAAAGAAATATCTATTTAAATCTGGTTTATTAGGAACATGCCACAATGATTTTATTTATTCAGAATATAGATCTATGAAATCTATGACATCTTACAATTATGTTGCAATTTATATCAATTGCTCTTATCCAAAATAACTCACTTGTAAATAAAGTCACATTAATTCAAGACTTACTAAGTGAAGGCCTGTCACCGTAGAAGTCACCACTCCTACCCTGTGAACTGGATGGCTGGTCAGGGTATTTAAATGATGCCTCGCTTTCAAAGTCCCTCCGGTAGGAATCTCTGTCGTAGCTGCTACTAATACTGCTATCACCTCCTCCTGCTGCCCTTCTGCCTCCTCCACTTTCATGTCTTCCTCTTCCTCTTCCTCCTCCACCTCTTCTTCCTCCTCCTCCTCCTCTTCCTCCGCCTCCTCCTCTTCCTCCGCCTCCTCCTCTTCCTCCTCCTCCTCCTCCACCCCCTCCTGATCTTCTTTCTCCTCCACCTACAGGTGTAGATGAATATCCAACAGGTCTAGAGACCAATCCATCTGGTCCAGCGCCATAAGCAGATCCGGAGTCAAACGTTGAGCCGGAGTCAAACGTTGAGCCGGAGTCAAACGTTGAGCCGGAGTTAAACGTTGAGCCAGAGTCATACGTCAATCCTGTTGCATAGGAAAAGTCAGTGCCGTATGCAGACCCTGAGGTACGTGTTGATCGATCCAGGTCACTGCGTCCGCGGTCAGAAGGACTCTCACCCAAAATGCCAACAGAAGCAGGGTAGCCAGTAACAAGGTTTCGGGTGTCCCTCTGCCTCTGCCCACCCTGATCACCATATCTTCCAAACATGATAGCAGGTTTTGTTTCTAGAAAAAGAGAGAAAATAATTTTTGTATCATTTGGCAGGCAAGTATTAACTTATTTTTTCTAGATGACTTTTGCTTGGATATACACTTAGCAGGGTTCCACACCCTTTTGCCAGTGGCCCAGTCGGGCCAGTGTTATTATTTTTCCCCCATTTCTGGTGGCCCCAAAAAATCATTTACTGTCCCCAAAATTGTATTTCATGAGTACACTTTTTACTTTTCAAAATATCATTCTTTCCTGATCAAGTACGAAATGGCAGAAAACAAGATTTTAAACCAGAACGTCAATGACGTAGCGCTCATCCGCCATCTCGCAACATCAAATATCGCAAATTTCATGTGGTACACTTTTCAACTGGTCAAAAAATAAAAGATTTGATGGAAGGGACATTAAAAAAAAAAAAAAAAAATTAGAGTGAAAAAAATATAAATTTGACGCCCCGGAATAAAAAAAAATAAATAAAAAAAAATATTTAAAAAAACAAACAAAAACAAACAAACAGACAACAAAAAAAAAAAAAAATAATAATAATAATAATAAATAAATAAATAAATTAAATTAAATTAAAAAAATAAAAAAAAAAAAAAAAATTAACAAATTTTAAAATTAAAAATTACCATAATTAATGAATGGAGAAAAATTTCAAAATTCTGTGTAGAAGTTTAGTGTACCAAAGTTAGCTCTACCAGATAAAGCAAACCAAATCAAAATCGGTCGAGAAATGAAGGAGAAGAAGCATTTGTTGTGATTTCGAATAAATTGGCATTAATTACCATAGACAACGCTCGAAATTAGCACAGGCCCGATGGCCCGGGGCCACCAAAAATCTCTGTCGGGCCACCAAAAAATCATAATTGCTCTATTTTAGTGGCCCGATTGGGCCAGTAAGATTTCCAAATGTAAATCTGAAAATTCGCCAAAACCAGGCATAAAAAACAAAGGAAATCAGTGGAAAAAATCAACAAAATAGCGAGCGCAAATCTGCTAACAGCGATAATCTGGAGAAATGTGCGTGATTAGACAGAAAAATTCATCTCGTTCTGGAGGTGCCTATGAAAATTACGTCTTGGGGAGACAAACAACAAAGAGAAAGACTGATTTACCCGTCTACTACTAGTGCATACAAGTAGAACTAGAAGTGTACACACATGCTGGTACATGTACCTTGTACTGGCCCCATGTAATATAAATGGGGACGGTATGTACATCAGCTTAATACAGCAATTCGCATAGCCACACACAGTCTAGTCAACTCTGCAACTATGCTTTGACTTGTCTTCAATTCAGTCCAATTTGCGCAAATTCGTTTGGGCAAGAAAGCCAGAAAGGCCTTATTATCTTTTAAAGCATCACATAATTTGAAAGAACTTCAAATATAGGACTCATAATAAGGTAGTACAGATTTTGTTTTATCTAGTTTTGTACTTTTGTAGATGTTTCATGCCAATTTTGTGACAGTTCCAGTTCAGTCCCATGCATGTTGTTTTGTGTATAATTTCAACTTTCAACTTGTAAGTTGACAAAATCGCACAGAGAAAGGGCTGAAATTGTAACATTTCATCACTCCAAAATTACCTTTTACTGATTCAATGTTGGGTTTATATATTCCTTTACGGATTTTTGATCAGGGTGGTGATTTTAGATGTTATTTTCATTAATTAATTCTTATGAAAAGCTAAGATTACCGTTCACTGTTTTCTTTTGTTTTTCCTTGTTTTTTCGGGCCACCAAATTTCTGTTTCGGGCCACCAATATTGGATATATACCAATTCTACTTGCCCGATCGGGCCACCAGCAAAAAAAGTTAATTTCGAGCGTTGCCATAGATAATGAATTTCATGATTCTGTGTAGAAGTTTTAAATCCCCCTCCTAGCCCTATCTTATGAAACCTAGCCCTATTAGATAAACCAAACAGAATGAAAATCGGTCAAGAAATGAGGGAGAAGCAATTTTTGTTATTTTTGGAATAAATTTGCATAAATTACCATAATTAATTAATGGAGAAAAATTTCAAAATTCTGTGTAGAAGTTTAGTGTACCAAAGTTAGCTCTACCAGATAAAGCAAACTAAATCAAAATCGGTCGAGAAATGAAGGAGAAGAAGCATTTTTTGTGATTTCTGGAATAAATTTGCATAAATTACCATAATTAATTAATGGAGAAAAATTTCAAAATTCTGTGTAGAAGTTTAGTGTACCAAAGTTAGCTCTACCAGATAAAGCAAACCAAATCAAAATCGGTCGAGAAATGAAGGAGAAGAAGCATTTTTTGTGATTTCTGGAATAAATTTGCATAAATTACCATAATTAATTAATGGAGAAAAATTTCAAAATTCTGTGTAGAAGTTTAGTGTACCAAAGTTAGCTCTACCAGATAAAGCAAACCAAATCAAAATCGGTCAAGAAATGAAGGAGAAGAAGCATTTTTTGTGATTTCGAATAAATTTGCATAAATTACCATAGATAATGAATTTCACGATTCTGTGTAGAAGTTTTAAATCCCCCTCCTAGCCCTATCTTATGAAACAATCAGAATCAAAATCGGTTGAAAAATAACGAAGAAGAAGCATTTTGAAAACTGTGGACGGACGGACGGACGGAAGGACGGACGGACGGACGACGGACGCCACGCCATGGCATAAGCTCATCGGGCCCTTCGGGCCGGATGAGCTAAAAATGTTTAAAATGTGCTTGCACGATCGGCCACCAAAATATGAGTTTTACTCAGTTTTGCTGGCCCGAAGTGCAATTTCACTAGCCCCAACCCAGTGCAAGTGTTGAGCCCTGCACTTAGGGCACGTAACAATTTACAGGCCTTTTTCTATTAATATCGGCATCCCGCGTAATATTGTGATCAGCTTTGCTGCACTCGCCGAGGTAATGAGGCCGAATTGAAGAATTTATAATTAATTGACTGACCTGTACGTGTCATCTTTCTACGTACTGAGCTAAGACACCGATGTTTTAAATCAAAATAACTAGGATAAATCAAATGTTCCATAGAAAGAAAATTTTAAAAACAACTAATATTCCAAAGTTCATATGTGACCTTACACCACAAAACGACCAATAAGTCGGGAAAACTGATTTTGCTGCTTTTACATGACAGTAAAGTAGAAGTCAATACCTTTAAAATGGTATATAATGTGTCATATTTGGACTAAGCGAACCCTCTCAAAATGAGCAGCCAAGATTTGGAACATGGCTGAATCAGTTTTAAAGTTAGGGAGAAAACGGGCCGTTACAAAGATCGGCGTCGATTCAAGGACTGTATTCTGATCATGTTTATTTGACTAAAAATCATATTTTAAAATGATTTCTGATGCTCAAAATTTCACAAAAGGTAGATTATGATACCCTCATTCAGGAAATACCAAAATCCTGAATTTCATATTTTAAACAAAATTTGGCGATATCAGCTAATAACAGACAAACTACCACGGCGACATAATGGTCATTTTGTGGTGTAAGGTCACATATTATTATTTAATTTGTATCAACCTGTCACAGATAAAAGGGTGAATGTTAAGGTTAAAAAGAGGATACGAAAAGCAAAAATGTTCAACACAATCATATTGTAGAATAACTTATTATAAATGATTCACATAATATTCATTAACCTTTTAGAACAGTCAGGAGCTAGCAAAATATCACACGGGATCAATAAATGACTGATTTCCGAAATTTCAGCTCTGTGATTGGCTTATTCGACTACTGACCACGGTTGCTGGGGTAACGGGCCCATAGCAACAGTCATTCGCACCCGACATTGCCCAATTTTTCACCATGCGGTCTTGGTTGAATAGCCCACAAGTCGCGCCTGATGTTAAATAATCCAATCACAGGGCTGGAATGTGTAACACAGAATGTGTTCACAGAAATTTAATGGCCCATATTCACAAAGGAGGTTTGTAGGAGTTTTGTACAAACCATGGTTTGACGATGGTTTACATCTATGGAATGCTGCTCGCATACCGTAAATTATAAATCGACATTGTTAACAAGTATGGAGTTTACATTCCTTCTCCATCAGTTTACATGGACTTCATTCACTATCCCTTTCATTCACTAACCCTAATCCCTTTCGTTGGGAGTTCAATTAATGCACATATTTATGGGTTTTGCTTGCAAAATCATGCAAACAAAGCGAGTTAAGATATGTTTTGAAGTGATGTTAACAGCATGTAACGTCCGAAACAAAATAGGGTATGTCATAACATAATGCAACTTTGCTACAATAAATTATAGATCACAATTCTCAAATTGTAGTTATTGTAGTACTAGGTACTTCATAATTTCACTAAAACCCTTAAAATTTTCTCTACTTTGGAGATCTGAACATAATTATAGATAAATCAAATGTACATGTACTGTAATGTATAATGTCATATATGGTTGATTGAAGACCCCTTTCTGTGCTATGAAGTTAATTTGACCATTTCAAAGAAGAATTTGGATAGATTTACATCTAAACATATACTTTCTGTATTTAAATATTCCAAAACAGCAAAGATTTAAACCACAACTGGTCATAGAAGTGTGAGAAAAGGGTAAATGTTAACAATGTGTAACGTCCGAAACACATACAAGAATGAAATTTGAATTTTTTTTGCAAGTGTCTTGCTCCAATTTTATATCATGTAAATATGTCCTATCATGTATTGTTTCCATACAATAAGTTTGAACCAACAACAGTAAACAAAATTTGCATTATAAAAACTTCAAATTGCAAAATCCAAATTTTAAGGCTATTTTTCACTTTAAAATGACCTAAAAACTAAAATTTAAGAAACAGAAGCCCCCAAAATGACACACATGATGTCAGAAGCCCACTTTAATTATTTGTATTATTTGTAATGCCATTTGGAATAGTAGGATTTTAGTATGGCAATATGAAAATGTATCATATTTTTCTTTAAATAAATACAGGCAATCCTAAATGTTCATATTTTGCAGAATTGGGGATAGATTAAGCCCAGATATTTATATTTCACGAAAATATAAGTTGTGTCAATGTTAAAAAAACATGTTTGAAGTTAGTTCACTTAATTTCAATTTTGACCATGTTGGTTGACACATTTGGCATCTTTAAAAAAACCAGTGCCATATACAGTCAAATCTGTCTATAGCGGCCGCTCAAGGGAAACTTCAAAAGTGGCCGCTATAGACAGGTGGCCACTATAGACAGGTTGGCGGCCATTTAAAAAAAAAAAGCACAAACATGATTAATAATAATTCATATGTACACATGAACATAAACAATATGTACATTTGTGGTCATGTGTCATGAGGTCGCCTCCTTTTGCGTTACATGCCGATTTGGGCTTCTGCGGGACAATGTTTCAGTTGAGCAAATATTTTCTGAAGAACTCCCCCTATCCTATCAAAAGTATACATTTTCTGAAAGGAAATTTCACAAGGAATCCAAATATGCACTCAGAAATAACACTAGGTGTATACTTATTTTGTTATAAAATCAAAATGTGAAATTTTTTTTCTAGTTACAGAGGTCAATATTTTTCAGGATAATTTTTCCTGAGGTAGCTCTAGACAACTAATGATAATGTGTTCATGCAGAGCACACTTAGACCTTTACAGCAATATAATATTGTATGGGGTTCATGATTATTTTGTGTGAGATATTTTTACTCATACCTTATGAAAAAAATGCAAAAAAATAATCAATAATTTTCACTATGTAAGAGTCACTAAAGGATTAAATATAGAGGCAGGCCTAATTGTATTGAGAAATGATAAAGTTTGATAAGTAAGCTTTAATATGATACCAAATTAGTAGTTTTACACCAAGTCTTAGTGAAGAAATTAACGTTTTTTAAAAAAATGCACAAAACGTTTCAGTCCAGATTGTGCCCCCAGCCCCCCATAGATTTTGTACAGGTAACCCCCAATTTTCTGTGTTTGTGTTGATTTAGTTTAAAAACAAACAAGCAGAAACACTTTTCAATGATCAAACATTATAGTTCAATGTTTAAGCTTTCATTTGATACCTACATTGTAACTATACATCTAGTTTTGACAAAGTTATTAACGTTTTAAGAAAAATTGCACTTCGAGAAGCATTTTCCCATAGACTTTGTACACGGGCGCCGCTTCCTGCGCCACCCTCTGGCTCCAACATTAAAATAGCTGTACCTCCACTTTGGAAGGAGGTATAGTATACATTAAAAACTTTGCATAAAGGTAGCACTCTCATAGCTCTTTAAAATGATACCAAATTTGTTCAAAAAGTTTTTCTGGTTTTGAAAATAATAAAGAAAATGGTAGTAAAAAAAACAAAAATGTAACAGCGCCACCCTATTTGGAGGCGAGTTCATGACGCATGACCTTATATATATCTAAGACCTGTGAATAATGTAATTGGCCCGAATTCTCAAATCAGTAGCTCAACTTGAGCTTGGCTTAAAAAGACAAAACCTACCGGTAACAATATTCACCAGTAGACCTATTGTGTAGTTCCTGTATGGTGCTATAATATTTGAATGGTTTCCTTTCATTATCTAGTCAATCCCTTGAGTTCTGATATTAGGCAACAGGGCAATGGGCCCTTTGAAATATAGCCGAAGTACAGTCTGTCATCAGCCCAATTGGCCCGTATTCACAAAGGAGGTTTGTACAGTCCATGGTCTAAACCCCGGTTTGAATCTATGGAATGCCTATTGTAAACTGATGGAGAGAGAATGTGTACCATCAACATTGTTAACAAGTAAGGAATTTACATTCTCTCTCCATCAGTTTACAATGGCATTCCATAGATGTAAACCGGGGTTTAGACCATGGACTGTACAAACCTCCTTTGTGAATACGGGCCATAGTGTCTGGATCATCCTGGACATTTGCAGGTGACCTCGTATAATATTGACAGAATTTCAAAGGGCCCATTGTCTTAATGCTTTTAAGCAGAAGCAAGGGATTGACTAGATAATGAGATGAAACTTTATACTCAATACTCCTGCTGGCGCAAAGTGGTACTGGTAGTCTTAGTCTTTTTAGACCAATCTCAAGTTGAGCAACTGATGAGATTTCAAGACAAAGTCATCTACTATGTGGCCAACCATACTTCTCTGGTATTGTTTGCTTCAATAATTTGACAGTAATGTTACTATCCACAGCTTCTATCACTTGGCCAATTAATTTGTTGACATTGTTTTCTTTGCAGTGTTGAACTACCACCCATTTCAATTTGAGGTCCTCCATGCCGCTGCTGATGACATTGCTAATATAGACTGTGTTGTTGCTTTTTCCTCTGTTCTGAGTGTTCTTGCTGTTATCTTGGACACTATCTTCCTCAATACTACCTGCAGTCTTATACTTCAACAAGGGGAGGGTGTTGGGGTTGGGTGATCTATTTTTTATTTTCTTGCCAAAGACTGCAAGATTTTGTTTGTTTATACTTTGTGAAAACTATGCCTGACATATGTTTAATAGATAAACTGTTTCTCAACTATTTTTATGGCAAAAGAACAGAAGGTCATAAGTGAGGATCTATCTCATTTGATATTTTCCTTTATATTCATAATTTGTTTTTTACTCATCAGAAGTTGGATTTTGTTTTCCCCCCTGTATAGCAGGTGGAGTTCCTTTCTTTCAAAAACTTCCTACCTACTTTGAAGTCAAATTAATGTTGCATCCCCTACCGATGTAATTCCGTTACCGGTGTAATTCCGTTACCATGTAATTCCGTTACCATGTAATTCCGTTACCGATGTTTTCATAGAAATGGGTGAAGATATTAAAGAATTGGGTGTTTGGGATTTCAAGGACACATATTTTAGCATTGGATTTACAATAACAGAATAATTCATCAATATTAAAGTTCTTTAAAAAAACTTTCTTGGAATTTCAGTAACGGAATTACATACAAATTGGAGTAGATTTGGTCATTCTGTCCAGCAAATATTGGTTCCGGTTGGAACAAGTGCTTTACAAAATAAGAAGATTATCCATATACTAGTATAACTGCAAAGTATACAAAGGAATAAGTTCAGGGATCAATGATTTATTGATTTGGTAGTTGAATTTAGTCATTTTTTCAATTCTGAAGCCTAGAAAACCCAAAAAGTTCAAACACTGCTTTCAGAAAAACAGATTAAGTTATTCACAAACGGTCTTCTATTCACTAATATATAGGACGTTGTCCACCCAAAACATGCTTTGAAATTGTATTTCATAAACTTTTAAATTTTCCATTTTTGGCCTCTCTCATCCGGAATTGCCCATATATGAAATAAAAGAACAGAACCCTGGAAACTTGTCTTATTTTTTGAGTAATTTGTGTGATTAGCGTTCAGAAAGAAATCTACCATCGTCTTTTTGGCCGACTGTCGAACGCTTTCGTTGAAGAAACAACTGTCGATCTCCCGCGGTGATGCAACAATGCGATCGTGTGAATCTTTGCCTGAGCTGAACACAAATGCTGTTACGTAAACAAAATATTTTTGATTGAAAAAAAAAGTTATAGAAAATATGACGATGAAACAAAAAATGTATAAACGCAGTAAAATATTTGTTTTAACTTAATCAATAAGTGTTTCAATTTTTTTTTAATGTTTCGCAAAGTAAAATAAACATTTAAATGTACGAGGCTATACAAACCGGTTTAGATCCGATCCGGTCCGATCCCCAATACGGCGAAAGTGTGTGCATTGTGTTGCATACATGATCAAAGCCCCTGAGCTGCCGCGCGCTGCGGTCTAGCGGTCAGCGGCCATGCCAGCTACCACGCTCAGCAATCGATAAAAGATTACGACCACGGAGCTAACAATGGGTGCATGAACAATAACACGGATGTTCAGCCAGCGCACGCTAATCTCAAGAGCGTAACTCAGCCGAAAGCTAACTTCAAGGAGACAATGAGTGAGTAAAAATAGACAAGTCAGCGGACGAGGTAAACAAAACAAACGGCCATTTTAGGCTTTTAAACTTGACATTCATTAATTAGGTGGCACTTTTTCAAAGCTAGGGTAGCATATACCCATAGTCTACAGCCCTAGACTATGGGTATATGTTTCGATAAGCTGCAAGCTCGCTTTCACGGCAAAGTATACCAGCTTTGCACACGATAATCTCCACAGCTATGCATCGGAAAATAACAAACTTGCACGCCCGCAGTTATGGGCAAACCGAACATTGGTGGCCGCTATAGGCGGTAAAAACATGAGTTTGGGAAGCCAAATCCGTGGCCGCTGGCCGCGTTAGGCAGGTGGCCGCTATAGACAGTGTTTATAACACTGTATTTTCCTCGGGGGAATTCTATGTGGCCGCTAACGGCAGGTGGCCGCTAGTACAGGTTTGACTGTATATTCATGCTAAAAACATCATTTTAATTTGGACGGACAAACTGTAACGTTACTAACCGTAACGTTACTACCAGGTTTTTGTTGTTTCTACTAAAACCAAAAAGATATATTTCAATATTTGATACATCAGACCACTTGCCAAGACAATGTCAATGGTGTAATGATACAAATTTATTTCAGATGACTCCTGTTTACGAGAAATATTTTTCACAAGGACTCGTGTTTTTCCCCATGTCCTTTTTTTGTAACGTTACTAACCGACAATAAAAGTTGCCATGGTGACACAAATATTACTTGAATTGTGTTCATCTTTTTCTGTATTATAGACCTAGGGTGGGTGAACATGATTGTGACTTGAAATGAATAGATGGTGGTGTTACAGTCCCAGGTCGAAAAAACAGTTGAAACCAGTTGGAAATTCAACTGGGTTTTACTGGTTTTAACTGGCCTCAAACGGTAGCAGTTAAAATTGCCGGGTTCCCAGTAAAGATAAATGGAAAGATGCAGAAGACCAGTTAAAACCAATAGAAATACCAGTTGAAACCAACTACTTTAACTGGTCCTCATGTAATGGTTAACTGGTTTGTTAATGGTTTCAACTGGGTTTCTTACTGGTCAGCCTAACTGAGTTCTTACTGGATTCTTACTGGTTGTTCCAGTAGATTCCAGTTGATTCCAGTGTACCAATTTCCATATTGAAACCAGTTGGCCAATAACTGGTATCAACTGATACCAGTTGGCAACTAATTTTCAAGTTCTGTTTTTTCGACCTGGGGTAGAATATGATATGAAAATATGCTATAAATGTAACGTTATTAACCGTGGAATTGCGGCATGCCCTAATTGTTTTGTCCCAAATCTCGGCGACACGTTCCCAACGTGCACCCCCCCCCCCAAACCCGGTCGCAAAACCACGATGTTCATACACAGACAATCGAATATACATTTTCGATATACATTTTTTTATCGATGGTACAGACACCCCCAGTTCCCCAAAAGTTATGTTTTCAAATAGTGCTGTAACCGATCATCGGATCGGCATACGATCCCGATCCAAGGTAATCTTGTATGGTTATGCTTTCATTTCAAACTGATTACCCAGATCCTTTTACAAAATTACTAGCGGCGATTCTGAAAGGTTACTAAGCTCAGTCCCATGTGATTAATTTGGCGTAACCTTTCAGAATCGCCGCGAGTAATTTTGTAAAAGGAGAGGTAATCAGTTTGAAATGAAAGCATACCCATACAAGATTACCTTGGGCTTATTCATATGGATATATGTTGCTTTGTGTTCATTTATTTTCCCAAAATATGTTTTTTGGGATCATTTTTCCAAAGAAAAAAAACAAAAATTTTAAATTTTAAAAATGTTATTTAATTTTATTTTTTTTACCGATTTTTTACCGATTTCCGATCCGATTTCGATCATTGATCGGATTTTGCCGATCTGATCAACCGATTCGATCATCAAGGTCAGTTATGTACAGCACTATTTTCAAATTACATTTGTCTGAATTGCATAATAACAATCATAATATGATAATACTACTACTACTAATAATAATAATGATAGTAAACAATAATAACCCTCCCCCTTGCTTAATCCCCCTCCACCCCACTTTTCAAAACAGATCTACGCCAAGAGCATGCGTAGTGTGCTAGTAGGAAACGCACCGAGTGTGTTCAACTACATGCGTACATGGTATGGGATCGCAGAGAGCGTAGCGAGAGCGTAGAGCAAACGGCCTCGTCTCATTGTTATGAGCTATTGTTATAGATACACGGAGCGTGCACAGTGAATAGCTTGGAAAGCGTGGCGAAAGCGTACAGAGAGCGTGGTAAGAGCGTGAACGAGCTACCATTGTGTCATTTAATAATCGCTCGATTTGTCGGCGCTTCCCCTGCGCTTTGATCATAATGTTTTTGTTTTTTTAAGTACGAGAACGCAGGAGAAGCGTGGTTTGGGTGTGACGGCACCATTACCTAACTTTGTAGATCTTGGTATATATCGCTTCCTGAAAATTTGGCGTCTTGTTGGCCTTGGTGATCCCGTTTTCAACTCAAGGATTGTTTGATGGTCCGTACTTTACATGTGAATTGCGTTCTACATGCAGCCAGCGAAACAGCATGACATCGTATTACGAAATGCTATAGGGTCTCTAGTGCAAAGCCATGCTTTGCCGTTCAAATATTTTGGGCCGGCAGGAAACATAAAATAAGTGAAATCGTAGCAGAATTTGTTTCTTACCTAAATATGAACACGAATATGGGATCATTATTCTCATAATCCAGGGTCGATTTAGTTCAGATGGGCAACAAATTTTGAATTATCGGCACTTTTTTAGCGACAGCTGCATGATAGTCTGGACTGAAGTATAAAATGGACGATATACAAACAATTGTATGTACTAACAGTACAAGTGCGCACCCCTGCAAGTCAAGGGGCTTACTGTGTAAGCATATAAGTATGACTCCAACACTGCCGTTGTAGAACTAGAAGGTAAACTGTATCGCACGCAGTAACCGTACCCTTAACCTAACCAGGCGCCGTGCGAAGTACGCGCCTGGCCGCGACGTCGCTCGAAATCTTGGGGGTACATTTTTGTAGATGTGCGACGAGGTAAAAAATCGCCTTTACTTACAAAATTATTTGAATTTGTTTCGCTCCGAAGTACCTTTAGTTATTGAACTTATCGGACATTGCATATAATTTGCTAAAAAAGAAGGATTAACTTACCTCAAATTGATGATTTATTACGGTAGTCCTGGTTAGAATCCGGCTTTGTCTTTGACCGATCGCCACTTACGAGCGGAATATCAAATCGGTCTGGACATAGCACAGGGTTTAACCTTTTCGCTGCATTCTCTTCCCACAATTCATTTCGATGCTTACGTCATTGGCTTTCTGAACGCCCATTCTACACGTTGATACCAAATTCGATGCGCAACTCTTTGGACAAAATCTTGTGAAAGAAGGTCTTTTTCACCTGCGGTTTTTCGCCAAAATGGATTTTGAGCTATTCGGGATGCCGTTTAAAAGGTAAGTTTTCGATATTTCGAAAATTTTGTATGTGAAAGATAATAATTATTCTGTATTCTACATACTTTTATCGATCGTTTCATAGCCTTTTTCTTGTGTGCGAGTGTTGATAAAGTTGTTGACATGGGCAATATGCATGGTTTTGCAGTCACGATATTTTTAGCCACACAGTACTACCAGTAGCTATCGTCATACTTCTTTGTGCATGCACATTGGAGCGCTCTGGCACGTGTGCGTGGGGCTCGCCTCATAAATATTCATGCGCAAGCGCACTTCGGCTGTAGCCATAAATGGGAATACACGATGAATGGGACAGCGGGCTATGTGCGGCCACATCTACACTGTACAATGGTTCTGGGGGAACCATTTACCTTACACTAGTGCTAATCGCGGTCGAAGCAACTTTTACGTTTTTTCTCTCTCACATACCTTCTCTTTCTCACTTCTTTTGCGATTCAGCAATACATGAATGGATTGTGCCACTTTTTTATTATTTGTTATTATATAAATGCGAATACAATACGTTCTGCTATACTCACAAAATCTGCATTTTCAGCGGGATAATGTTGTGAGTCCGGCTTCCTTCGGGAATTGGCAGGAAATGGCCGCGTACACACGCCACCTATGGCTGGCAATGGCATAACCTATCGCGCGGTACGCGCGGTAGCTCTATATCGATATCATGTAAACATGAAAGTTCGTTTACTAGTCTTTTACAAAGCGTACTTGAATGTATGTTGGTAGCAGAGCGTGATGACAGGCTTCACATAATTACGGCGTTAATAGTCAACGTCTTGATGGAAGATCAACATCCGATCTCGAATGGTCAACACTCGAAGAGACCAGCGTCACGTAACTAACATCGCCAGGCAATGCATTGTCTCGCATGTACGTAATTGTGGCGTAGAGAGCGCACTCTGACTCGGACCAGAAAAATACTGAGTCGCCATTTAACACAGGAAGCATGCTAGAAAGAGGCTTGATACGTTGATGTATCTGGGCAATTCCGTATGAGAGAAGGCAAAAACACCACATCTCAAAGTTGAGCAATCTTCCCTAAATCAAACTGTTATCAATAGAGGAAAACTTGAATTTTAGGAAACTGAAAACCGTTTGTATATAGCTCGATTGGTTTTTCAAATATTTCTGCTTGAATTGAACAGAAATTTATGACCTTTTATTCATAAATCAGCTTCATTTTGTGAAAATAAAGTGAATCTTTTAATTCAATGACTGTTTCTGCTCATTTTCTCATATTTTCCATACGATGTTGTAACAAACACAAATTGTAAATCATGGGCAGTAACTTCATTGCATATTTTTTTGAGAATTTTTTTTAATCTATGCACATTTGATCGTAATTCCGTTACGATAAAACGATTTAAGTTTTTCTCAATATCTTATTACTTGTTCTTTAGTCATGTCATTGTGAATTCTCTTCCTTCACCATAGTCCTAAGAACTTCCAACATAATTTTCTGAAATAATGTCACTACTTTTTCCAAAAATGGCGTAACAGTATTAGTAATTCCGTTATGTAACGGAATTACATGCACATGGTTTGTAAGGTATTGAATGATATTGCTGAAAATAATTTTTTTTCTTGTTCTGAATGTAGAAATACCCTTTAAATAGCATGAACTGTAGCCATACGTAGACAATAAGTCATTATACATACAGTACATGTACTGTACAATGTTACTTTATCTGACTCATTACCTCACATGCTTCATATTGCATCAATGGTGATTTAACTAAAGTGATACACGATAGATAATTTCTCTAATTTCTCCACGAACATAATAGAGATGATAATGTTCTATCATTAAATTAGTTCCAGCAAGACCCACTTGACTGAAATTATGAAGATGCAGCAGATTCATGTTTGTACTTTAGAAAGGGAAAAACAAAAACAATAACAAAAATTTAAAAATATCCAGTAATTAGTATGACACTGGTTCTACATTTATTTTCTCACATTAATTTACATTGATGTATTTTAAGATATAAATCATACCTTCAACTTTCAAGGAGATTTAATATTAATAATTTTGTATGTAGATTTGAATATCATTGATCAGTTAAGGGCTCATAACTCACCATTAATTATGTAAATTTGTATTAAACTGAAGCATATAAAATCAAACATAAATACAGAATAGGCTTCAAGATATTCAAAACTATACATAATACAGGCTAAGATATGTTTTATTCATTATCATAAAGTCAGAATTCATTGAGTGTTCAGTGTGCTTCTGTATGCAGATCAAAGAAGATGTACAAAGTATTTGCATTTTCAAATGGGAATTCCTAAAGGTGTCTTTCATTTTTTGCAATTCGATTTTTAAATTTTATATGCCAACTTTTTGTATTTGGATCATACATGTTTATATCCGTACATGTATTTCATGAAATGAATGAAAACGCATTCTAAATTGATTTGAGAGTAAATTAAGATCACTTTAGGATGAATTTTTCAAAGAATAATTTTAGAATATAACAAGAGTTTATATAACAAATCTCGATTTGTTTGTAATTCTGTTACGCACACACATAAATTCAGGACTTGTTCTGGTCCTTATGTAAGAGTTTAACAATGCATACATTGTTTAACATTTGCATACAAATTAACAATGCATACAAATTCTTTACTATAGACTGTACGCAGAAAAATGTAACCAAGAAATTGCATTTTCATGGGTGGATTCATGGGTGGATTTCACAGGCGTAATTCCGTTACAGTGACATTCGTTTGTCTTAAGGTAATTTCAGAGGTTAAAATAGATCATTTCTGGAAAAAAGATGTACCAAATTCAAGTTTGTAACTTAAATGATAAGTTTTTATTACCAATGAAGAATTTGTTGTGGTAGCTTTTGCAGAAAATCATTACAAAGTTAGTGTTGAATAAAAGACCCCTTTCCGTTATGATTGTATTTTGGTCTCCTGACGCTACAGTGTTATAGATTTGTACCTCTAGTACCCCTGCCAGTTATTAAAGTTGTAAAAACTGTGGAAGTGAAAGGAATTTTAAATATGATTAAGAAAACAGAGCTAAAAATCACTTATATGTCATTCTGTAACAGTGGAATTGCCCATTCACAATGCATTTCCATTCACACAGATTTCCAATATTCAGGAAGTTTACAAGGCTTTATAGCATTGAAAGTTGAATTATTTGACCCGTTTGTGATTTTAAATTGTTTAAATGTTTCTTGATATTGATGATGTGCAGTTCTTTAGCATGTCACATAATGTAGGTACTTTTTTTTTTTTTTACTTTGGGTTTTTTCACAATTTAACCATTTTTCTTGAAGTAAAGGAAAAATTAAAAAATGTTGCTATTTTTTACTTCAAATATGGTTATTTTATTGTCAAATTATTGATTTTTGAAAAGTATTGAAGCTAAAATGTGAATTTGTTGTTGTTCATGTACCGATTTGTGGAAAAGTTGATCCCACTGCTCAAGTTGTGTAATTCCGTTACACACTAGTGGACATAGTTTCTAGGATTTTTCTTTCATTTAATTGATGCAATCCTTTTTAATTTCTTGCCTACTAATATGAAGCTGAAAATAAACCGAAATAAAGCTGGAGTTTAGCAATATTTTTTTCAAATTTCACTCTTATTTGTATTTTGGCCATATTTTCATTTGTTTTACACATAACAAGTTCAAAAATTGCTTTACAGATATGTCAAATTATGGTTTATATTCAAGTGCTAGATAGCCTTGATGTTTGCATTAGCATGTAAGAAAAGTTGAGTGCAAAATAATTGAGTTTTCCTTGTAACTTTCAGAGATGTAATTCCGTTACAAATTTGTGTAATTCCGTTACAGTGGTCTTTTTTCAAAAAAGTGAATTTGTGAACTTATCATTGTGTTGTTTATGCACGTACTTGTTCCAAAATGAAGTTGACATTATCAAGATAGAAAAAATACATAAAATCAGTTTCAAAGTGTCTTATATTTCAGAGAAACTCAACGCAAACTTGTAGCAAAAAAAAAACTCCATTCTCCGGTAATTCCGTTACGGTCACACATATTGGTCTAGTGTGCAACAACACATGGAAGATATAAAACCATTTCCCTATCATGTTGTAGCCTGGTTACCCGTGCAACTTACATAAGTATCAAAATTTACTTAAGTCATCAGAATATTGCGCAGGGAATGAAATAATGAGCAAAAAACGTCTCTGAATGTAATTCCGTTATGGTGGAATTGCCCATCTACGAAAATGGGCTAATTTCTACCTTTTTGCCAATATTTTCCCAAATTAAAGTGCCATCAGGAGTAAAATGGTGAGTTAATGCATTCAACATGTTTCTTAGAGTATGAATGTGAAGCATAATTTTCATGCTTTGGTTGTGTAAACTTAAGATAATTTTTGGAAGATGTAGTGCATGGTTCCCTTACGTTCATACCACGTAAGTGAATGGCAATGAGTGTATGTGTGTGTGCGGCCTTGTTTACAAGCAGTATTGAAAGGAGGAACTTCGTCACAAAACTGCATTGTGGGGAAATAATATGACGAAACAATAGGAATGTGCGTAAGTCGCGCACTTTACTAAGTGCACTCACACTGTACATTTTCTATGGCAAAGATTTACTCATAAGCGCTTACATTTGTAATTTTGCGCGCGATGAATTTGTAAACAATTTTTGCCCTTGGCTGAGACGGTGATCCGTGTATGAAGGGCGACTCTTCTGCAAATATTGAGCAATCATAAACAGTACTTAACACAAAATGTAACTAAAAAAGTGGTCTTAACTCTTAACTCTTACTATCTTATTGATGGAGGAGAAAAGGGCAACACAATTGTTTACGCTAGATAAAGAGGTGGTGAATATTTCACCGCTCAATGTGATGTATTTTATTATTCAATTCCAGATCAATTTCGAAATACACAGCCTGTCATACTTTTGATGACGTTTTGTGACGTTGCAAAACTGCTTCTAATCGCATACAACATGCCAAACCATCATGGCGGCTGAGTTTACCCCCCCTGTGTGTATTTAGCCCTAATCGCATACAACATGCCAAACCACCTAGTGGACCATATACTTTGTAGATGTGCATGGCGGCTGAGTTTACCCCCCCCCCTGTGTGTATTACTACTAGGCCCTTGCGTTACTACTGTCTGTGAAATACCGATAAGGCGATAGGTCATTTTTCCCTTGCGAAAATTTGTTTGTCAAACATCCAAATTTGACATATTCTACCGATTGTTTTGCCCCTCATTCTCACACAGTCTTTTGCATACAATGCAAAAGCAAATTTGGTCCATGTTTTAGGTCCCTTAATAATTTAGAAAAAACAGAAAAAACAAACTTTATGCTCACCTCCTCTCTTCGTCCACTGTGTATTTCCAAGCACCGACCTGTATAATGGCTATGGGATATCTATGCGCACATGCTACCTAGGTAAATAGTCAGTTGGCGCGCTTAGCGTCAGATTTCTTGATTATCGTTACCGGCCGGACAAAAGCGCCATTTTTGGCACACAGCTTCCTTTCGACCTACTAAACATGGTACGGACTTTTCGCAAACCTGAGGACGACGAGTAGTGGGGTGGTTAAGGGGTCCATGACTGCATTTTGGGGTACGATTGTTTTACTTGGCATATATACTCCTTGGATCAAAAGAAGAAAATTCGTCAAAAGAGACACTCTGTATCTATGCAAATTAGGCCTAATTTCCATAATTGATACAGGGTGTCTCGGGGGTGTCTCTTTGGATAAATGTTCTTCTTTTGATCCAAGGAGTTTGTATGCCAAGTAAAACAATTCGTGTCCGGACTACTACCCCCTGGACAACCACCCCCCGGACGATTACCCCCCGGACAACTACCCCCCTAGGACAATTACCCCCCGGACAACTACCACCCGGACAATTACCCCCTTAGGACAATTACCCCCCAAGACAATTACCCCCCAAGACAACTACCCCCCAAGACAATTACCCCCCGAGACAATTACCCCCCAAGACAATTACCCCCCAAGACAATTACCCCCCAAGACAACTACCCCCAAGACAACTACCCCCCGGACAACTACCACCCGGACAACTACCCCCCATACAACTACCCCCCGGACAATTACCCCCTGGACAACTACCCCCCAGACAACTACCCCCCAAGACAATTACCCCCCGGAAAACTACCCCCAGACAACTACCCCCCGGACAACTACCCAGCTAGCCACCTGACGTTGGGCCGATGTCGGAATTTGGTTGCCGGATGTCGGCATATCGCCGTTGGCTCGAGGTTAAAATGTTCGCCAGCCCAACATCGTCACGAC